>CM046341.1:10828272-11428272 GCA_025403435.1 Artocarpus heterophyllus
CCGGAGTACGGGAGGTGACGTGGCGGAATATTTAGATTAATTAAAAGAGAGTTTAATTGAAATTAAGGGTTTAAAAATCCAATTAAGTAAGAAATAAAGAAGATTTTTTTTTCCACCACATTTGATAAAGAATTTAAAATCATTAAACAAATAACAATAATTGAATAAAACCGCGAATATGGGTTCCACAACCCACAACTTGTGCACACACATGGATCTGACAATATCATAAATACAATTACAGTCCAAGTACAAATAAAGTTAAGTCTTACATGCCTTGATTAACAAATACAGAATGTAAATAAATTCTCCTATTGCTCCTGAGTTCGGTCCGAAGAATCTTCTCCAAACCTAAATGGGAAACCACCTAGAAGGGGGGGGAATTTAAAACAGATAAAACGTGAGCGAAAGGCTCAGTAGGACTAAGTTTTATAAAATAATTTAATGCAAAGAAACATAACATTATCAGGAGTTATACAGAAAGAAACTTGAATAAATAAATAAATAAATTGAGTAGAACCGTTCTGACACAGAACAGTCTACTCGTCAAATCAAAACACCAGTTTACATTTACCTAGGCAAACCATGATATCACCACCGTAGTGGCCCAGCTGGGTTTCGGGACCTGCCCCCAAGGTCGATCACGACCCGATCTCTGATATGGCATCATGCCCATGTGTTTATTATCATTATCATTCAAAACCCAATTACCGAGTGTTGTCAATTACATTCTTTATGAAAGTCATTTCATGTCACGGTATATTAAAATATAACCGATAAAATCATTTTCAAACAACCGTTGAAAACATTTTGATAGAAATCATTTTCAAAGCCAAATCATTTCAAAACCAGGCTACCAAAGAAATAGGATAGAAGTCCTACCTCAGTACTCGTGCCGGTACCCCACACCGTAATCCCGGTCCGCTATACGTTAGCTCCACGGAACCACGAACAATCCTAGATACCAACTAAATCAATCAATATCTAGTTCGAAACATCCTATGTTACTAAATCATTTCATGATGTCCTAGTGTGCCATTTGTATCATTAAAATCATCCTATAAGGTTGGGATTTAAATTAGGGTTCAAAACAGTGAAATCGGGTAAAAATCACAAAATTTTCCATGCCTCGGTCGGCCTGCCGGACGCCCTGCTTCGGCCTGCCGAACTGTACAGTTCGGCCTGCCGGAAGCAAAGTTCGGCCTGCCGAACATGTCCCCAGATTCGGCCTGCCGATCGGAAGAACACCGGCCTGCCGATCATCACTTCGGCCTGCCGATCATGAACTTCGGCCTGCCGAACTGGGAAAATCCAGAAATCCCAGCCACGGGTTTCTCGATCCCCAAAATCCAAATCTGAATTCCAACCTGTTTTTCTCAATTCCCAGGCATGAAAAATAACTATAGTTGATAGAAAAACATTCTAAAACAGGTTTGGAATCATTTTAAACAACATTTGAACTCAAAATCTTCAAAAATCCGAAAATGAGAAAAAGAGGAGAAAAATGAAAATCTTGAATCCAATCCGTTTTTCTTCAATCTAGGTTTAGATTCTAGTTGTTCTAAGCTCATTTAACACAAATCCACGGTTTTCTAAGCTTAAACAAACTTAGATTTCAAAAACACACAAAATCGAAAATTTGAAAAAGTTTAGAAATTTCGAATCTAACCTCGAATCGAAGCTTCAATCCACGTTCTCGGTCACCGAATCACGTCCCCGAGCTTCCTCCTTGCTGTTCCGAAGCTTGGATTCGAATGGAAATCAAAAATTTGAGAGAGATTGAGAGAGAGAGAGAGGGGCTGCCGAGTGAGAGAGAGGGAAGAGAGAGAGAGAGCCCGTGAGAATGAAGAGGGAGAGAGAGAAGAGAGAAATAAATAGAGAAAATCGGTGGGCGGTTTTACTGTGCGAAAACCATGTGCCGTCCACGGTTTTGTAAAACAGAGTATTTTAACATTTTACAAATTGTTGTGTTTTAAAACTCAAAACATCATTTTAAATCAACAAGGAATCTTTTGAACACATCAATTTAACAAAACAACCAAAAACTAAAAATCCAACCAAATAATCTAATTAAAGTTAAAACTTTAATTATGGCACACTAATTCATCATTTACATTACATTAATATTAAATAAATTTCGGGACGTTACAGCTCTCCACCCCTAAAAGAAATTTCGTCCACGAAATTTAAAACTCATCTCAAAAACAAAACAAATGCGGATACAATTCCCGCATACCCGACTCAAGTTCCCAAGTGGCTTCATCAACACCGTGATGCTGCCACACGACCTTTACCAACGGTATCTCACGACGACGCAAGCTAATCACTTTCCGGTCGATGATCTGAATCGGCACTTCTTCGTACGTCGTATCCTCCTGAACCTGCACATCGCGAAACGATACTATCTTACCCTGCTCAGGTGGACACTTCCTAAGCATAGACACATGAAACACATCGTGCACATGAGAAAGTTCGGGCGGAAGATCAAGCCGATAAGCGACCACACCAACACGCTGAGTGATCTCGAACGGCCCAATATACCTCGGCGCGAGTTTCCCACTCACTCCGAACCGCATAGTTCCCTTACGAGGTGACACCCTCAAGAGAACAAAATCTCCAACCGCGAACTCTAAGGGTCTACGTCTCCTATCCGCGTAGCTCTTCTGCCGACTCTGAGCTGCTCTCAACCGATCCCGAATCACCACGACTTTCTCGTTGCTGTCACGAATCTCATCTGGCCCAAGAATAACTCTATCTTCCGGCTCGGCCCAACACATAGGTGACCGACACGGTCGCCCATACAATGCCTCAAATGGTGCCATACCGATACTCGCCTGATAACTGTTGTTGTACGCGAACTCCGCCAAATGCAAACATTGCTTCCAATTCCCGCCGAAGTCCAACGCACAAGCACGCAACATATCCTCGAGAACCTGAATAACCCGCTCAGACTGCCCATCAGTCTGAGGATGAAACGCCGTACTGAAGTTCAAATCCGTACCCAAAGCCTCCTGAAAACTCCTCCAGTACTTGGCATTAAACCTGGTGTCTCGATCAGAGGTGATGGACAAAGGAACTCCATGCAACCTCACAATGTTCTGCATATACAACTCCCCGAGAATCTTCCTGGAACACGTCGACCTAAACGGAATGAAATGCGCCGATTTCGTCAACCTGTCGACCACAACCCAAACTGCATCATGCCGCTGCTCCGTCCTCGGCAAACCTGTGAGGAAATCCATCGTCACATGCTCCCATTTTCACCCTGGAATAGGAAGCGGCTGAAGCTGACCTGCAGGCTTCTGGTGCTCAGCTTTCACCTGAAGACACGTCGAACACTTGGCCACGTACTCGCGAACATCTTTCTTCATGCCTCTCCACCAATAGTGCCTCTTCAAATCACGATACATCTTGGTGCTCCCCGGATGAATAGCAAACTGAGACCTATGAGCTTCATCTAGAACGGCTTTCGTCACCTCGGCGATAACTGGAACTGCAAGACGCTCCCGAAAGTACAACGATCCATCTGCATGCACGCTCCATTCTTCAAACTGCTCCCCGTTCTGAATCCGCGACCAAATCCCCTGCAAATGTCGATCCTGCCACTGACCTTGCTTCACCATCCGAACAAGAGCTGGAGTCGCTTCCACGTGATACAACAAAACTCGATCACCGTCGTCATGATACTGTAGCCGATACTCACTCACTGTCGCATCCCTGCTCCAGTCCTCAAAAATCAAACAAGCGAGAATTCCTGAAGACTTTCTGCTAAGCGCGTCCGCTACCACATTAGCTTTTCCGGGATGATACTGCAACGCGAAATCATAATCCTCCATGTACTCCACCCATCTGCGCTGCCTCAAGTTGAGATCCCTCTGAGTGAACAAATGCCTCAAACTCTTATGATCGGAGAAGACCTGAAACGATGCTCCATACAAGTAACATCTCCAAATCTTCAGCGCGTAGATCACCGCTGCAAGCTCTAAATCGTGAGTAGGATAATTCCGCTCGTGAGGTCGTAGCTGTCTCGATCCGTACGCAACCACACGTCCATGCTGCATCAACACGCATCCAAGTCCGCGCCCTGAAGCATCAGCATAAACCTCATACGGCTCGTCACTACTAGGAATAACTAATACTGGAGCTGAAGTCAACCGGTTCTTCAATTCCTGAAAAGCAGACTCACAGTCTTCATCCCACTCAAACCTGACGTTTTTCCTGATCAACCTCGTCAACGGAGCTGCAATCTTCGAAAAGTCCTTTACAAATTTCCTGTAATATCCAGCAAGACCTAAGAAGCTGCGAATCTCCGCTACATTCCTTGGTCGTTCCCACTCCAATATAGCTTCAATCTTGGACGGATCCACTGAAATACCATGCTCCGAAATGACATGACCCAGAAATTTGACCTCAGTCAACCAGAACTCACATTTTTCCCTCTTAGCATACAACTGGTGCTCCCGCAGAGTCTGAAGCACGATCCGAAGATGCTGCTCATGCTCCTCCCATGTCTTAGAATACACAAGAATGTCATCGATGAACACGATCACAAACTGATCCAGATATGGCCGAAATATCCTGTTCATCAAATCCATAAAAGCTGCTGGAGCATTCGTCAACCCGAAAGACATAACCAGAAACTCGAAGTGCCCATACCGAGTCCTAAAAGCTGTCTTGGGAATATCCTCTTCTTTGATTCTGAGCTGATGATAACCTGACCGCAAATCAATCTTCGAGAAGTATCGCGAACCTCCCAACTGATCAAATAGCTCATCAATCCTAGGCAAGGGATACTTGTTCTTCACCGTAACACGATTCAGCTGCCGATAATCCACACATAACCTGAGAGTCCCATCGTGCTTCTTAGCGAACAAAACTGGTGCTCCCCACAGAGATGTGCTATTCCGAATATATCCTTTATCAGCAAGCTCCTGAAGTTGCTTCCTCAATTCCTTCATTTCTGCCGGCGCCATCCGATAAGGTGCCATAGAAATCGGTGATGTCCCTGGAAACAACTCGATACCAAACTCAATCTCCCGATGCGGTGGTAACCCTGATAACTCGTCGGGGAGACATCCTCGAACTCACCAACCACCGGGATCGCTACACCACTACTCGAAACATAGGGCTCGCAATCTAGATTGGCAAGAAAAGCAAAACAATCTAGATTCCTTCGCCCTCCTAAACACGACTTCATGAGACGCTCACTCATTAGCCAATCACCACCACCCTGGTAAGTGATTACCGTCCCACTATCAGACACTAGGGTCACTTTTCTAAGTTGGCAGTCCACAACTGCACTATACCTGGACAACCAGTCCATCCCTAAAATCACATCATAGGAACTCATGGGGAGTATAATCAAATCACTTTTCAAAATCTCATCCCCAATCTTTATTTTACAAGATTTACACATACAATTCACACACACCCGCCCCAAGGGAGAAGTTATAACTAGGGGTTCCTTAAACTCTTCTACTTCTAATCCCAAGGCATGTACAAAGGAACTCGAAATGAGAGAATGAGAGGCACCGGTATCAAATAAAACGCGAGCTAGAGATCTAGAAACCAAAACCATACCATCGACAACCGCGTTACCAGTCTGAGAATCTGACCCTCCAGATGCCATTGCATGAACCTGCACTGGCGCCTTCCCTTTTTCCTCTACCGACATTGCTGGGTCCTGCATTACTCGGCCGATACTGCTGAGATGGAGACGACTGCACACTACCTGTACTCGGCGCTCTATACTGAGGAACACTACGCTGAAAATACTGCGGCTGCTGCCCTCGTGCCGGATATGAGAATTGCTGAGGAGAAAACTGCGGATACTGCAACTGCGGGTACTGCGGAGGCGGAGGTAGGGTCTGAGGCTGAGGCTGAGATGAACGACTGGCATCCTCCCCGGTCTGCGATCCAAGACGAGCACTCCTGATCGGGCAATTCCTCTTGATGTGTCCGGGCTGCTGACAGAAATGACAATGAAAGCTGTAGGGGTTGCTGCGCCCGCTGCCAGACGAACTGCTACTGCCACTGGTCGCACCGCCTTGCTTGCCTTTCCCCGGAGCTGGACGACTACTGGTGCTCTTCCTGCCACTCCTCTGCGGTCCTCCTAAAGCCTTGGCTCGGTCCTCACAATACTGCACGTAATCATTCTCCACGGAGATTGCCGACGACACAAGCTCTCCGAAACTTCTAAGCCGTAGAGCAACCAACTGCCGTCGAATAGGAGCCTTGAGTCCTTCCTGAAACTTGATGCATTTCTCGCGCTCCGATGCCACAGCTGATGGAGCAAACCTAGCCAACTCGCTAAACTTTGCCTCATACTCCCGAACTGACATATCACCCTGCTGCAATCTATAAAACTCAGCTGCTTTCTGATCTCTATATCCCTGCGGAAAATACCGATCATAGAACAGATCCTCGAACTTGTCCCAACCGATATCGCCACCGCGCTCCAGACGCTTAGTTTGTTTCCACCAGGTGTTAGCGCCACCCTCGAGCTTATACGCCGCAAACTCCACACGATACTCCTCAGGCACACCAAGGGTATCAAGATGCTTCAAGATCGAATCCAACCAATACTCTGCTAACTGCGGATCCCCATTGCCATCAAAAGTCGGAATAGACGCCCGCCAAAATTCCTTAAAGAAAGCATGCCGACTACCAACACTGGAGTCTTCCGGTCTAGTCCTGACTGCCATCTGCCGGAAAGCCGCGATCATAGACCTCATCAGGCCCTCATCATTTCCGAACTCGGCGTCAGCTGTCGAACGACGTCTAGGTGCCATTCTCTCACTTCTGAAAACAAAATTTGGACTGTCAGAGGTATTTCATTGTCAAACCTATGTGTGCACAATTCCCAAGGTTCATAACCTTGAGCTCTGATACCATTCTGTCACGCCCCGGAGTACGGGAGGTGACGTGGCGGAATATTTAGATTAATTAAAAGAGAGTTTAATTGAAATTAAGGGTTTAAAAATCCAATTAAGCAAGAAATAAAGAGATTTTTTTTTTTCCACCACATTTGATAAAGAATTTAAAATCATTAAACAAATAACAATAATTGAATAAAAACCGCGAATATGGGTTCCACAACCCACAACTTGTGCACACACATGGATCTGACAATATCACAAATACAATTACAGTCCAAGTACAAATAAAGTTAAGTCTTACATGCCTTGATTAACAAATACAGAATGTAAATAAATTCTCCTATTGCTCCTGAGTTCGGTCCGAAGAATCTTCTCCAAACCTAAATGGGAAACCACCTAGAAGGGGGGGGAATTTAAAACAGATAAAACGTGAGCGAAAGGCTCAGTAGGACTAAGTTTTATAAAATAATTTAATGCAAAGAAACATAACATTATCAGGAGTTATACAGAAAGAAACTTGAATAAATAAATAAATAAATTGAGTAGAACCGTTCTGACACAGAACAGTCTACTCGTCAAATCAAAACACCAGTTTACATTTACCTAGGCAAACCATGATATCACCACCGTAGTGGCCCAGCTGGGTTTCGGGACCTGCCCCCAAGGTCGATCACGACCCGATCTCTGATATGGCATCATGCCCATGTGTTTATTATCATTATCATTCAAAACCCAATTACCGAGTGTTGTCAATTACATTCTTTATGAAAGTCATTTCATGTCACGGTATATTAAAATATAACCGATAAAATCATTTTCAAACAACCGTTGAAAACATTTTGATAGAAATCATTTTCAAAGCCAAATCATTTCAAAACCAGGCTACCAAAGAAATAGGATAGAAGTCCTACCTCAGTACTCGTGCCGGTACCCCACACCGTAATCCCGGTCCGCTATACGTTAGCTCCACGGAACCACGAACAATCCTAGATACCAACTAAATCAATCAATATCTAGTTCGAAACATCCTATGTTACTAAATCATTTCATGATGTCCTAGTGTGCCATTTGTATCATTAAAATCATCCTATAAGGTTGGGATTTAAATTAGGGTTCAAAACAGTGAAATCGGGTAAAAATCACAAAATTTTCCATGCCTCGGTCGGCCTGCCGGACGCCCTGCTTCGGCCTGCCGAACTGTACAGTTCGGCCTGCCGGAAGCAAAGTTCGGCCTGCCGAACATGTCCCCAGATTCGGCCTGCCGATCGGAAGAACACCGGCCTGCCGATCATCACTTCGGCCTGCCGATCATGAACTTCGGCCTGCCGAACTGGGAAAATCCAGAAATCCCAGCCACGGGTTTCTCGATCCCCAAAATCCAAATCTGAATTCCAACCTGTTTTTCTCAATTCCCAGGCATGAAAAATAACTATAGTTGATAGAAAAACATTCTAAAACAGGTTTGGAATCATTTAAACAACATTTGAACTCAAAATCTTCAAAAATCCGAAAATGAGAAAAAGAGGAGAAAAATGAAAATCTTGAATCCAATCCGTTTTTCTTCAATCTAGGTTTAGATTCTAGTTGTTCTAAGCTCATTTAACACAAATCCACGGTTTTCTAAGCTTAAACAAACTTAGATTTCAAAAACACACAAAATCGAAAATTTTGAAAAAGTTTAGAAATTTCGAATCTAACCTCGAATCGAAGCTTCAATCCACGTTCTCGGTCACCGAATCACGTCCCCGAGCTTCCTCCTTGCTGTTCCGAAGCTTGGATTCGAATGGAAATCAAAAATTTGAGAGAGATTGAGAGAGAGAGAGAGGGGCTGCCGAGTGAGAGAGAGGGAAGAGAGAGAGAGAGCCCGTGAGAATGAAGAGGGAGAGAGAGAAGAGAGAAATAAATAGAGAAAATCGGTGGGCGGTTTTACTGTGCGAAAACCATGTGCCGCCCACGGTTTTGTAAAACGGAGTATTTTTAACATTTTACAAATTGTTGTGTTTTAAAACTCAAAACATCATTTTAAATCAACAAGGAATCTTTTGAACACATCAATTTAACAAAACAATCAAAAACTAAAAATCCAACCAAATAATCTAATTAAAGTTAAAACTTTAATTATGGCACACTAATTCATCATTTACATTACATTAATATTAAATAAATTTCGGGACGTTACAAGATTCCACCTTTAAGTGACTTAAAGGTCCATCCCTTACCAACCTTTGAATCCTATTTAGGTTAATATGCCCAAGGCGCAAATGCCAAAGATAAGTCTTATTAGAGTGAGAAGTTTTAAGTCTTTTTGAGTCATTATCATTTATCTCAGCATTAAGCAATAGGTCCATCTTAGGTTTGATAAAATATAGATTATTTTGCATCCATCCAGAACAGATAAAAGATTTGTTTTTACGAATCACCACTTTTTCATTAAAAGATACCATGTAGGAGTCTTTAAATAAAGAAGATACAGAAATTAAATTCCTTTTAAATTTAGGAACATAAAAACAATCTCGCAAAATTAAACTCCTATAATTATCAAAATAAAGATGGACATCTCCCACTGCTTCCGCTGAGACCAAGGATCCATCGCCCATCCGAAGCGTTAAGTCTTCACGAAGTAGACTTCTCGTTTCTTTGAATCCCTGCAGAGAAACACAAACATGATTAGTTGCACCAGAATCTATGACCCAAATGTCACTGGATTCCTCAACCAAACAAGTTTCTAAATATAGAAGATCACACCTACCTCCCTTGGAAAGGAAGTCCTTGCAATGCTTCTTTATATGCCCGACCTTACCACAAAAAAAGCACTTAAGCTTCTTTGGGTTCTTCTTCTTCTTCTTCTTGCTCTTGGTAGCAATAGGAATAGAAGACTTCCCACTTTTGGCCCGTTGCTTCTTTCCATTCCCAGAGTTAGGATTGGAACCAGAAGCAGCTACCATATTGGCCTCTCCACCAGCAGGAGACTCCCTGATCAGCAGTTCAAACTCTTGTAACTGTTTCATCAGTTCTGTCAAGGTCATATCCCGTCTATTGCTTAGATTAAAAGTAGCTCTAAACGGAATAAATTCCTTAGATAGAGTCTCAAAGACCATAGTCATCTGAGTTTCAGCATCGATGTCGGCTCCATTGGTTTGAGCCTCAGCGAGGTAACCCATGACCAACATCATGTGCTCCTTTACAGATGTCCCCGGTCTCTGTCTACAGTTTAAGAGTTTCCGAAGCGCCCCTTGCCGCTTTGTTATGGCCTGGCCTCCAAACATGTCCTCAAGATTATCCAAGATCTGCTTTGCAGTCTCATAATCCTGATGTAGAGCCTGCGGCACATTGTTCATGCTAGCCATAACATAGCAGCGGGCCTGATCATTAGCATCTTTCCAGCGGTCGTACGCTTGGAATTGCTCAGTACTTGAGTCTCCCGTAGGCTCGGGAGGACAAGGAGTTGTCAGAACATATTTCAGTTTCTCAAAGGAAAGGACGATGTCCAGGTTCCGTTTCCAATCATTATAGTTCTCACCGGTTAATTGGTTTTTGTCAAGTATCGATGATAAAGCGTTTTTAGACATTTTCAATCTACAATAAAGAATCATATACCAAACATAAGCAAACATATATAATAATTTAGTAAGATAACACAAACATGTAAAATCATACAATTGTGTTTATGTGTCAAAACCTTGAAAATATCACAACCTTACAACGATAATTCCCAACTCAGAATTCAACAAGCTCCTAGGGGAGTCATGCCAAATTCAATCAGGAACACGGATCCCCTCCTGATTAATATATGCCATCCAGGACCCGTATGATCCAGCATATACTAATAATCGTTTCTTTGGCCATTAATTTTATTAACAGAGCTCCTAGGGGAGGTTAATAATAAAATTAACGTGAGTGTATAACCACCGTTTTAATATTTTATCCATGATTTATAATCACCACCTAGGGGTGTCCAACCATAAATCATACTAAAATACCTTATCCTTTCAGAGATCCAATCTGGTACATGATAGAAATCCCTTCCTAGGGGTTGGGACCATCATGTTCTTCCTATGGACCAACGATGGAGGCCTTAGGTTCTCTTTTCGAAAACCTTCTCCCACTCAATCTTTTGAAGTCAAGGTTTTATTTTAAAATTATGCATGAACAATTTTAATATGAGCGGCACTCCCTATTCTATATGACATGTTATCAATATACATGGTAAATCATATTATAATGCAGACAAGCAAAGCAATCAAGCAAAGCTACAAGCATAATAATAATAACCGTAATATTATGGTTCCACCCTAGAGAATAGAAAAACTAAGATTACAAGAGAATAATCGAGACATTTATCGATTCTTCATCCTTGAATCCTCAAGCTGTATCCTTCTTCATGTAATATCCATCTTCAAGTCCTCAATACCGTATGAATCGAACACTTCATATTTCCGGTCATATCCAAATTTAATGTTTCTCAGAATCGTCCCAAAAATAAAATTAAAACTGCACTGGAAAAATCGTACCTTTTCTGGACACCTGGCAGCTCTCGGTCGGCAGGCCGATCTAGGTGATCGGTCTGCCGATCATGGTGGTTCGACCTGCCGAACATGAAGGTTCGGCCTGCCGGCAGAGCACCAAAATTTCTGCCCCACTGTCGGCCTGCCGGACCGTACGTCCGGCCTGCCGAACTGTGAGGTCCGGCATGCCGACCGAGCAGAAAACCCTCAATCCAGAAAATACAATTTTAATGCAATTCATCAATTTTATTTTCAACAATTCAAAAACATAAAATTAGAGACTCAGGAAATACCTGGAGGCGCCATCATTAATCTTAAAGTTCCGACTTCTCGTTCCGTCTTCTCCGAATAATTATTTAATTACAAAATTCTTACAAATTAAAAATTAAATAATAATTCCTAGACGGAGATGATAGTCCGCCATCTAATTACATGAAAAACCTAGATACACATTCTAACCTCTAAGGAACCATAACCGGTATTAATTAATTAATAAATAATTAAACAACAATTTAATCAACCATAATTAATTAATAAACATTCACCATATAATCCATGATAACATATATATTATATAGAAACCTAGAGTGCCATCTCTCTATAAAATTTAATTCAAGCATTGGAGAGATTAAGATCACAAAATTTATGCATATAACATGATCACAAACTTGCAAATTTATGTAAAAACCTCGGCTCTGATACCAATTGTTGGAAACAAAGTGCGCAACGGAATTTTTAAAATTTTTCCATCAGAGTATTTTCCAAAACACAAGTTTGACATGTTATATGTATAAATTAAACAGATCTTACTAACCTCAGTGTGCCGAAGAACCTCCGCGACCTGTGTAGAGAAGTAACGTTCCAGAAGAGCCTCAACCAACTGGTCTTCTTTGCTATTCTCTATCCACAACCGGAGTGAGTGTGGGCTCACACGTACAGCTCTTCCACCGGTGACTCTCCTTCCAACCAATAAAGAGAACCCAAAGCTAGTGTTCGTAATTTGTGAACAAAAGCTCTCAGGGAGTTTTCAGATGCTCACTAGAAGAGTATCACTCTTAATCTCTCAAATTGATCTGAGTAAATCATTAGACTCACTCCCTTTTTATACCTATTAGTCCTTGGGGTCAGTCCATATCAGATTAGGTCTCAAAAATCGAAACAGAATCAAGTCCGGATCAATATCTGATAAGATACGCGTGAAAAACGCGTAATCTTAACTGTCGCGGTCGGCATGCCGAACTGTGTGATAGGCAGGCCGAACTTTCTGATCAGCAGGCCAAACTGCCGAGAAAAAATCTCCGCGAATCTTTTATTTTCCACCCGAGATTCTAAAGGATAAAGTCTCAGTTTTGATTCAAATAGCCCAATAGAAAAGATATCTGATCAAAACAAACTTTATCAAGATAATCTCTAAGAAAATAAATCAATTCACAATAATTCTACAAGTTTATCTTGTTCTAATTGTCCAAAATTAAAACAACCGATAAACAGACAAGAATTATCCGAACGCCATAATTCAACAAGTTCATCTTGAACTAATTTCTTACATAATTAATTCAACCGATAAACCGACATGAATTATTTGATTCTTATAAATTTTAAACCAATCTGATAAATCTGACATAAGTCACCAATTATTGGAAAAGCACGCCGTGTCGTTACAGGATTTTGTGAGCTAGCAAAGGGGACCAAAATGGACCTATAAAGTTCAAGCTCATGATAACTATGAAACCCAATATCCCAGATATACATTTCACAATTATCAACTCCAACGCTACTCCACTAAAAGCTTGGAGCTGCACTCTCGAACTTTATAGAATTACGAAGCTCGTGTAGCTAAGTCTCCATGACATATCATAGTGTATCGCATCCCCATATGATCATCCATAACAGGCTTAAGGACAAGTTCTGTCTTACCTTCCCGATTATTTTTATCTTACGTTCCATTGTCTCACCATTAGAAAACTTACCATCCAAAGATAGTATACCATTCGGTTACACCTATGTATCCAAATGGTTGAGCGCTCCAGTTTTCCAATTACAGGACAACGCATATAAGAGGATATCATTACTCCTAAAGAGGAGCTATGGATTCCATATCTATGAATAACAAGTCTACGCTATCAAGAGTCATGCCTCCAACGTACCGGCATGCATGCCACTATAGAGATGTGGGAGTCACCCATTGGTACATCAAAAGACACAAATCGAGACAACGGGCCCATTATTCATCTCAGGATTAAGATACAATACAAATGATTGTCTAAAGTGAATCGATTTGCCAAGACAGAATTATTAATCCAAATCAATTCACTTTATGTCCCGATCCAACACATCGTCACCTATGACAACGCGCCAATGTTTCTATTCACGGAGTCCAACTCCGATGGCCAAGACAAACCATCTCCCAAAAGGGATATAGACAACATAACAATCTTTACATGAATAAAGCGCCCAACTTTATTCCCTCGATTGCGGATCATATATTTTAGACCATCACCTTAAGAGTCGTGTCTACCACATAATCATCCCATCATATGCCCAACTCTTAAGGTTTAGACTGACAGTCTCAGACTACTGTTTGCTTATCATACATTCAACAAATATGAACGTAAAGAGGACAATATTTGGTATATATAAATGAATAAATTCTTTATTGATAAAAATGTCTCCAAAAACGTATTACATTTTTACTCCTTAGAGCATACATGTCTAACATTCTCAACATGGTTAACTATCTCCATGAGGCCGAGGTCAACGGGGCTATGATAGATGAAGCCACACAGGTGGGGATGATTTTGGAAACCCTCTCCCCTGCGTTCCTTCAGTTCAAAAGCAACTATTTCATAAACAAGCTGAAATATAACATGACTGAGTTGCTTAATGAGCTTCAAACCTTCGAGTCTATTTCGAAAGAAAAGACTAAAGAAGCTGAGGCAAATGTTGCAGAAGCTCAACCCTCCTCTTCTGCCCAAAAGAATAAGAAGAGGAAGGGGACTGAAGGAAGTGGTAAGTCTAATAATGGAGGGCAACCTAAGAAGAACAAAAGCAACAACAACAAAAAGAGCTCCAAACAAAAGAAGCCTAAAGGAAAATGTTTCCACTGCGGCATAGTTGGGCATTGGAAGAGAAACTGCAAGAAGTATCTTCAGGAGCTCAAAGATAAGAAGAACAACGGTAAATCAGATTTACTCGTTTTAGAAGCTTGTTTAGTTGAACATGATACTTCACCTTGGATAATTGATTCAGGGGCAACTAACCATGTTTGTTCTTCTTTGCAGATGCTTAGTTCTTCAAGGGAGCTTGCCGACAGGGAACAAACGATGAGAGTGGGAACGAGAGAGGTTGTTTCGGCAAGAGCAGTCGGAGTTGTTAAACTTTATTTTAGAAATAAGTTTTTAATTTTAGACAATGTTTATAACATTCCTTGTTTTCGTAGAAATTTGATTTCTGTTTCCAAGTTGTTTGAACAAATGTTTAATGTTTCTTTTAATAATAATTATGTTAATATTTCTAGAAATGGTTTGGATATTTGTTCTACGCATCTGGAAAATGGGCTTTACACCTTAAAGCCCAACAAAAAAGCACTGCTCAATACCGAAATGTTCAAAGTTGAACAACCTAAACCCAAGAAGCAAAAGATTTCTTCTAATAATGAAACATACCTATGGCACCTTAGATTAGGTCACGTCAACCTTGACAGAATTAACAGATTGGTAAAGGAAGGTCCTTTAAAAGAGTTAAAAGTTAGTTTTCTACCAGTTTGTGAATCTTGTCTTGAAGGTAAAATGACTAAGAGGCCTTTCTCTGCAAAAGGCGAAAGGGCCAAGGAGCCACTTGAGCTAATACATTCAGACGTCTGTGGTCCATTGAATGTACAAGCGCGTGGTGGTTATGAATATTTTGTCACATTTATTGACGATTATTCAAGGTATGGTTACATATACCTAATGCAAAGGAAATCTGAAACTTTTTGAAAGTTTAAAGAATTACAAGCGGAAGCTGAAAAGCAATTAGGAAAGGCGGTGAAGTGTCTTCGATTTGATCGAGGAGGAGAATACCTTGATACTGAATTCAAGGACTATATGATGGAACATGGTATTCTATCATAACTCACAGCACCTGGAACACCACAACAAAATGGTGTTGCAGAGAAAAGAAATAGAGCGTTGCTTGATATGGTGAGATCTATGCTCAGCTACTCATCATTACCCACTTCATTTTAGGGATATGCACTACAAACTGCAGTATATCTTCTAAACATAGTTCCATCTAAGTCTATTTCAAAACACCTTTAGAGTTATGGAATGGTCGCAAACCTAGTATGCGACATATCCGTATATGGGGGTGTCCTGCACATGTGCTAAAAGGTAAGACTGGGAAGTTAGAACCACATTCTGAAGTATGCTTATTTGTGGGATATCCAAAGGGAACGAGGGGAGGTTTGTTTTATAGTCCACATGAAAAGAAAGTATTTGTATCGACAAATGTCACTATTCTCGAGAATGATTATATGACAAACTATAAACATCATAGCAAAGTTGTACTTGAAGAGTTACTTTCTGATCAGATCAGAACGCAACCGACAACTGTTGTCGAATGATAAAGAAGATAAAGAAGCTGTTTGGCTCTATAAGTTCTTAAATGATTTGGAAGTAGTTCCAGGCATGGATAAACCACTCACACTGTATTGTGACAACAGTGGTGCAGTGGCAAATTCAAAAGAACCTAGAAGCCACAAAAGAGGAAAGCATATAGAAAGAAACTATCATTTGATTAGAGAGATAGTGCATCGAGGCGATGTGAAAGTTGTGAAGATAGTGTCAGAAAACAACCTTGCCGACCCTTTCACCAAGACGTTACCTACAAAGAGCTTTGAGGGACACTTGGAAGGCTTAGGTCTTAGAAACATGTCTCACCTGCTTTAGGGCAAGTGGGAGATTGTTGGGCTTGGTGCCCTAAAAGCTGTGACATTGTACATATTATTAATAAATAAATAAAATGACATTTATTATCATTTTGGTTGATTATATGTATTATGAATACATTTATAAACATCAAGAAAATTTTATGATTATTTATGTGACTATAAATTTAGCATATAAGTGTTATTGTAACGCCCCAAAATTTATTTAATATTAATATAATATAAATGATGAATTAGTGTGCCCTAATTAATGTTTTAACATTAATTTGATTATTTGGTTGGATTTTTAATTTTTGGTTGTTTTGTTGATTTAGTGAATTCAAATGATTTCTTATTTGTTTTAAAATGATGTTTTGAGTTTTAAAACATAACAATTTGTGAAATGTTAAAAATATTCCGTTTTACGAAACCGTGGGCGGCACATAGTTTTCGCACAGTAAAACCGCCCATTGTTCCTTTCTATTTATTCTCTCTCTTCCTCCTCCCTCTTCACTCTCCCTGACCTCACTCTTTCTCCTCTCTCTCTCTTGCCCGAGACTCCCCCTCAATCTCTCCCTCTCGGTCTCTCCAATCTCTCCCATTTCTCTCTTAAATTTTTAAAATCAAATTCGAATCCAAGCTTCGGGTTAGCAAGGAGGAAGCTAAGGGACGTGATTTGGCAACCGAGGACGCGGATTGAAGCTTCGATTCGAGGTTAGCTTTGAAATTTCTAAACTTTCTCAAAATTTTCAATTTTGTGCATTTTTGAAATCTAGGTTTGTTTAAGCCTAGAAAACTCTTGGTTTGAGTTAAATGAACTTAGAACATCTAGAATCTAAGCTTAGATTGAAGAAAAACGAATTGGATTCAAGATTTTTCATTTTTCCTCATTTTTTCCTATTTTCAGATTTTTGAGATTTTTGTGTTTAAATCTTGTTTGAATGAGTTTTAAAGTGTCTAAATATGTTTTTCTATCATCTATGAATGTTTTTCATGCCTGAGATTTGAGAAAAACAGGTTAGAATCAAGATTTGTGTTTTGGGGATCGAGAAACCCATGGCTGAATTTCTGGGTTTTCCCAATTCGGCAGGCCGGATCACGTGTTTGGCAGGCCGGACAAGGGATCGGTAGGCCGGTGTTCTTCCATCCGGCAGGCCGAACCTAGGGAAATGACCGGCCGACCGGACCTGGCTTCCGGCCGGCCGAACTGTGCAGTTCGGCCGGCCGAAGTAGGGAGTTCGGCAGGCCGACCGAGGCATGAAAATTTTGTGATTTTTCACTCGTTTTCACTGTTTTGAACCCTGATTTAAATCCCAACTTTATAGAATGATTTTAAAGATACAAATGGCACACTAGGACATCATGAAATGGTTTAGTAACATAGAATGTCTCGAACTAGATACTGATCGACTTAGTGTGTATCTAGGATTGTTCGTGGTTTCGCGGAGCTAACGTATAGCGGACCGGGATTACGGTATGGGGCACTGGCACGAGTATCGAGGTAAAACTTCTATCCCTTCCTTGGTAACCCTGTTTCAAAATGATTTGGCTTTGAAAAGGATTTCTATTAAAATGTTTTCAACGGTTGTTTGAAAATGGATTTATCGGTTATATTTTAATATGTCGTGACTTGAAATGAACTTCATAATAAATGTAAATGACAATACTCGGTAATTGGATTTTGAATGATGATGATAATAAACATATAGGCATGATGCCATATCAGAGATCGGGTCGTGTAGCGATTGACCTTGGGAGCAGGTCCCGAAACCCAGCTGGGCCACCACGGTGGTGATATTATATGGTTTGTCTAGGAAAGGAAAACGATATTATTGGTTATACGGGTAAACTGTTCTGGGTAAGAATGGTTTTACCCAAAATTATTTATTCATTTATTTATTTATTCAATGTTTCTTTTAAATACTCTTGAATAATGACCTGTTTCTTTAAATTAAATTATTTATAAAGCATAGTCCTACTGAGCCTTTTGCTCACGTTTTATTTGTTTTAAATTCCCCCCCCCCCCCCCCCCCCCCCCCCCTCTAGGTGGTTTTCTATTTAGGTTTGGAGAGGATTCTTCGGACCAAACTCAAGAGCAATAGAAGAATTAATTTATCTGTTGTATCATTTAATTAAGGCATGTAAGATTTAATTTTATTCGTGTTTGGACGGTAATTGTATTTATGATATTGTCATTACCATGTGTGTGCACAAGTTGTGGGTTTATGGAACCCATGCTCGCTATGTTTAATTTTTAATATTAATTATCCATGCAATGGCTTTCTTTAAATTTTCACATTTTTATGTTTAATTCAAACCCCTAAATTCTTAATTTTAATTAAATTCTCTTTTAATTAATTTAAATAATCCGCCATGTCACCTCCTGTACTCCGGGGCGTGACAGTTATTTGCTTAGGGATAAAATTATAGATAATAATCTAAATAGTCCGTAATAATTAATTAAAGTTTAGGATCTTTAATTAAAAATTACAAGTACGGTCCAATCTCATCTAAAATGAAATAGTCATTATCCGGACTATTAATGTAGAGACATTGGATTGAAGGTACTTTATATAATGAGATTATATAGGATTGGACCAGATAAATTATGAATCTCTAATAATCATCCGTTACAAATAGAGTATTCAAATTTATCACTATGATGATCATATATTTGACAGTCTTAATCCTAAGTATTTATTAGACTCTTATTTATTACATTATGTTTTTTGACTTGCATGGTAAGATTTGTCTAAGCACAGATTATAACTTAGCATCTTGGAAACATAAAGTAATAAATGGCTGGGAATAATATTATACAGATATGCAATCCATTCCTTCCTTATGGAAGTTAGAAAAATAGTTCTCTTAAGTAATAATTTGAGGTTTGAACAGTAGAGCGCTCGTTCATAATAAGATTATGAATTAATTGTTCATTAGAGAATTATTGGAACTCAAGAATAAAGATGTAATAAGAGAGGTGAACGAAAATTGAACCTAGCTCTTATTATGAACTATTTATGGAGGACTGACTTATATGTAATGATTATATCAATGGACTACTCGCTAATTTTCTTTGAGTAATTTCACTATAATCTCAAGAGTTCAGTTTCAGGTTTTTAGTGGAGTAATACTGAAACTAATAAATTTGGCACATTAATTAAAGAGTTTGATTAAATGTCAAATTTATTAGAGCTTGGGTTATAGGTCCATAGGTCCCCAATACCACCTATGTAACACTATATTGGATTTTTGTATAGAATGAATTATATATGTTTAATTTAGAATTATTGAATTCTGGATTAATTTTTTCACACTTAAATTATTAACGTGACACAGAAAAATGTTCTCTGTGACACATAATGTAATGTGATAAATGTTATCATATTTAACTGAGCATTAGTTAATTAATTAATTGGTTAATTTTAAAATCTATTCTTAAATAAATGTGATTTATTTTTGAATTTAGATTTAGATATATATATATGGTTTTGAAATAAATCTTTATATATATATATAAGATTTTATAATATATTAATATATATATATATATTAATATAATATTATAAAAAAAAGAAAGGAAAGACGTGAAACTGAGTTTCACGCTTTCCGCACACACACACACACATATATATATATATATATAATGATTCGGTCAAATAAAAAAAATAAAAAAAGGTAAAAGTTTACTTTATCCAAACTTTACTTTTATATATATATATATGTTATACGTATCAAAATGGGATTCGGGAAAGAAGAAAAGGAAAAAGAAAAGGGAAAGTAAAATTACTAATGGCTCATATATAAAAAAAGAGAGATAACAGTTATCTCAGTAATTTTTATTTACGTAATTTTTAAAGAGAAAAACTGAGAGTTCTTCTCTAAAGAAAAAAAAAGGTCTGCTATCTCATGTGTTGAGTACATAGCAGATTCAGAAAAAGTGTGAAGAAAATTCATTCTTGCAGTTTGACGCCCACTCGTCTTTCTATTGGTGTAGAGGCCTGGTTTGGAAGATCGTGGTGTCAAAGAGGAAAGCTAAGATACTCTGATAGTCTTCAAAAGGTTAGTAAAAATTCCTAAAGCTTTCTGTAATTAAAATTATATATCTATATCCGATGAACAAAGTTTTCAGAAAATTTTTGTTTGTCAACGATCCGTTTCTTCCGCTGCGTTTCATGTTTTAATTCCAACATCAGTACAGTACAGAAAACCCAAAATCTACTGGCTGAGCACCTTATGCTCTTTTCGTCTATTAGGGACAACCTTTTTTCTTTTTTCTTTTTTTCTAATTTAATTAAATTATCCCCATAAGACCCAATAAGAGGAGAAATACAAGTAGAGAACTACATTGAATGTGCTTTAGGATGACCTTCACCAAAAATTTCGGTACATGAATATATTATAAATAGAAAGTTGTGTAAAGGACCATGCTTACCATATTAACAGGTATGAAACTGGCCTCGAAACCCATGAATATTAGCAGTAGCCGTTGGACCCAAGCATTAGGAGGAATTCTATCCCTCATGGGCTCACCAAAATAAGGTATTGGTCTGATAAGATTGAGCAAGAAAACATAAAGAAGACAATACAGGTAACCAACTGAGGAGAAAAATTAATAAGTAATCTCAAGAATTTGTGAGGGGCAGAAATTCAATTACCTGGGCCCTGGTCCTTGAATCCGAGGACCAAAGTCTGGGCGTCCAAACGCCGGACCACCCCTCTAGAAGATAAATGTTAATTTTGAAGGTAAGGAGATTTCTTGGAAACTTGTAGAAGAGGTATGAAATTAGCATGCACTGAGTAAAAAGAAAGAAATGGGTCCTACCACCAGTTATCTAGCATCATAGTTCAAGAAAAATAAGAATTGGACAAGTATAATGCTCGAACACTGATAATAGAAATCCTTTGTCACACTCAAGCAGATAAACATTATTTCCAAACCCATCCAAGAGTTTAAGAGTCTGTTAAAGGAATAAAGGGGGGAAAGGAAGAGGGGAAATAAAGGGACCTTGGATCTCCAGGCCTGGGCCTTTTAGGATCAGCAAACCGGATAGTTAATGGTTGATCACAACCCTGAGCCGCACCCCAGAAAAATAATAATAATAAAAAAAAAACTTTCGGTGATGCATCGAGAAGAGGACAAAGATGAAAGCTTTTTTTAAGAAACACTTAACACCCACTCTCATTGTGTATCATCCATTAAGGGCGTTTATTGCTGCTAATGCCATCTCCCGGTAAATTAATAAATGCATGTTTCATGAACAAAGAACATAAGAAGATGAGGCCATAAGCTACAAGAATAATAAGCCAGCAATATAAATAAATGAATAAGACGGAAATAAAAAATAAAATAAAATAAAATAATCAGGTTAGAGCAGTCTTGCTATGTTAAATTCATCAAGCATGTACCGCGACATCCCCCTGTTTGGCGTTGTGGTGGGAACCATGTTTCACCACAAACTCAGTTATAAACAGTGTAAAGCTCTCACATATTACAGTAACAATTTAAAAAAATTGCTACAATGTAAAGCTTTCACATGCTACAGTAAAAATAGTTCCCACCACCGGTTTTCACCACCTTCTAAACACCAATTGGTGCTGCTGAGTAATGATGTAAACTAAATCTTGCTTTTTCTGAATCACATGCATACTTCTAGTAGAGAATACTATTTCCTTTTTTCAGCCTATATATATATATATATATATATGTATATGATATTACAGGTTAAAATAGAGGAGGAAGACTCCCGACTCGTAGCAGAAGAACCTGAGATTAGGAATGGGACCCACCCCCACTGTTTAAGTTAATAAAACGGACATCCCATTGGTTTTTTTTTTTTTTTTTTGGGAAAAAGAAGAAGAGAAGTTTAAGAATTAAGAAAAGTTTGGCTTTTTGTTCCAATCACCAAACCAAAACCCCATTAGTGAATATTTACTTTATATTCTTTTGGCTACAAAATGCTGTAATCCCAAAATGCATAGTTAGATTAATTTGAAAAATGAAAGAACAAATTGCACTGTACAAAGTGGTTTGAATTTATGAATTTAGAAGGGGTTGAATTCCAAATTAGGTATTTTCGACTAGTTGGTTTGAATTAATTTGAGTTTTGATCTCTCTCTTTTTGTATTAAACCAAAAAATAATTTAGATTGGGTTACGGCTAAGAGTCTGAGATGAATATATTTTAGTATGCACTTTTATTTTATATTCACCTACTGCATGCTTATCAAATGATTATGGAATTTAATAGGAAAGATGATGGGCTTGTAAGGAAAAGTAAAAATAAAAAATGAGAATTAGTGATAAATATTAATTTTTTTCAATTAAAATGGAGGGTAATGTTATTCAAGCAAAGCAAATTTCACAACTATAAATGTGATAGAAAATACCGAGATGAATATAACATAGCATCTATTAAGATAAATAGAATAGTCTAACTAATATTGTATCTACAAAAAACATGTGAAAACCATAATTTTCTTGAAGCAAAAAAGGCCAAAAAAGAGTAGGTTGTACAGTCCTACATCGCGTAAGAATGGTTATAGGTAATGGTTTATAAGTAATGACACAACTTCTCAATGGCATAAGGCCTTTTGGGGTGAAGCCTAAGAACAAAACCGCGAGAGTTTAAGCCCATGACAGACAAGACCATAATTCCCTTCAGGCGAAAGCCAAAAGCCTAAAGAGCTTTATACTATGACAACTAAAAGTTTTTTTTATTAGAACTGAATTTGTCAAACATTCTTTTAATTTTCATCACCAATTTTTGTTTAAATAGAAAAGGGGGAAAAAAAAAGGAGCGATCCAAAATCAGGTAAGAAATAGTTCATATTGTTCACCAAGAAGAAGATAAGGTTAGAAGTTGGAAAGTAGAAATATTGTAGGGACAGAGGGGAGCCACATTGATCTTGGTGGGAGCGTGAGACTTTTGGATTTTTTTTTATCAAATGTAATTTTTTTTAAAATTTTAGTTGTAACTATAATAAATAAGTATAGTGTTTGAGAATCAATTTTTGACACTAAAGTTTTATATCTATTTCATATGCTATAATATAAAACAAAAATATATTATAATGTAAAGATTTAATATGCTATAGTGTTTAAATTTCAACTTGATCTCTAAATGTTTAAAAATCAAGTACATTTACTCAACAAATATATATACGTATAGAGTACCATAATAGAAAATTCTGAATATTCCATCCCATTTATTGATTTTTATATTTTACATTTAAAGTACCTTCATTGAAAAAATTTCCTAGCTCTGCCACGTATCCAAAAATGACTTGGTTTAGATTAGCAGTCAATATGAGGGTGCTTTTACGTGAAAAAAGTAACTATAATGACGAATTTTACGCGGAAACGTACGTGCTAATTATGCAACTTTATCATGGATGCAATAATAACATGATCTAGTAATTTTAATATTTTGGTTAAAACCAATAGTATGCAAAATACTTAACAGTTAAATAAAAATAAAAAAATAATACAATGCAAAATTTTCATATGTTATATTTTTTTGGATCAATATTTACGGTTTCAATCTTTGTCCCAAACACCCTATGATATTATGATAAATATCAACTTATTATTTGTTGAATTTATGCTTTAGGTGATAAATGTTTATGATTGGATAAACATAAGTTATTTAAAGATAAATTGTTATAGTATCTATCAATGGCAATAGTTAGACAATGACAAAAATGTGAACAAGTTGGATTATTTTAATTTTCGTCCATATGTATTTGACATTCCAAATCTTGAATATATCATGCTGTGTAGCTAGGATACAGCTATGACAGACAGGTCAGACATGCGTTTCCTATCTTTTACATGCATGCACCACCAAAACATATTACAATTGTCCTTCGAATTCCAAAATTTGGAGTTTGGAGCCTTTTTTCCTTTGCAGTTTGAATTGTGTTATTTTAATTTTTTTTATTTGAATAGAAAACTTTGAATTACGTAATTTAAACAGTATTTTGAATTAATATTTAGATGTACAGTTTAAGCGTCAAATTAAATAGGATATCTAATTTAAATTTGTTTTTAGATGAATACTGATAACTTTAGTTCGAAATATGAAAAAAAATTTTAAATAAAAAATAAACATGAAATATGTAAATAGAAATTTACTAAAAAATAATATGAACTAATAGTGTCAAATTATAAACCCAAATATATAGGAGCGAAATCACTATTCAATATTAGTTTGAAATGTTGAAGTGGAAGGAGATTTAAATTCTAAGTTTGGCAATTTAGCTAAATTTGAACTGTCAGTTTAGCTCTAATTAAATGTTTTACCAGACATTAAATCAAACTGTGATGGTCATTTAAACAGTCGAACTGGACCAAACAAGTGAAACAAACATGACCTTTATCTCTTCAATTTTTCTCAAACTGTAAATTATTTTTTAGATTTTAATTTTGACAAATTATACCTCAATTAAAATTTTCAGGAAATGTCTTTGAAAAGGTAAGCACATTGGAAGTGTATATATTGAAATATTAAATATCGATGGAGCATACTACATCATGCGTATGACTATGTTCTCATCTAAATTTTAACTGTCATCACCGATTTGAGGAATTATGTAACAATTTTATTGAATTTAGAAGATTATTTGTCAAAAACAAAATTTTAAGAGGCAACTAGTCGGTAAAACAAAAAGGCAAAGACGCTAAATAGTAAATTAAAAAAATATAGAATTATTTTTGTACTTGTTCACATGTTCCTTGTCTGCTGGTATGAAAATCTACTTGGCATCAGGAGGCTCTAAGTCTGAAAACTTTTTTTTTTTTTTTTTATTACGAGGGTCAGAGAGGAATTTTGCAACCCCTTTTTAGCTTAACTAGTTATAAGCACGCATGATGCGCTTGTATTTTTTACATTGTTCTTATATAAATATCTAAAAATTTCATCTGAAATTTAATTTTATTCATTTATTTTTTTTCTAATAGTTTAGTAAAAAAATTAGGATTAAAAAATTAAAAAAAAGACAAGTAGATCAAAATGCATGTTTCAATCAAAACTTGTGTTTCCTTTAATGTGTGTGAGAGAGAAATTATGAGTATGTGTAAACAAATAAGGCAAAATTTTTTTAAAAAAATTAATTAAGAGGTACTATGAGATAATAACAGCTGAGAAGACCATTTAAAAAATATTTGAGCAGGGACATACGTGAAAAAAAATATTTTAGCATCAATAAATTAGAGGGAATAATATTTATAAGACTAATAGCAGTTGAAAATGTTATTGCAAATAGAAAAAATATGAAAGTAGGGAAATATATGCAAACCAAAATGACAAAGGCAAAAAAAAGTGCAAGTCTCTAAATCAATGTATAATTGGTTTGATTTGTGGTTTACCTAAAATTAAAGTGAAAATCCCTAAACCAATCTATAGTTGGTTTGGTCTATAGTTTACTTAAAGTAAGCAGTTTAGTTTGATTGCTCATCTCCAGGTGAAGAAATAATTTTAGAAGAAGCAAAAGAATATATAATAAGAATAAATTTTAAAAATATATTTCGATAATACACATTAAAAAATATAATTTAACAAAATGGAACTCAAAAGTATATAAGATATTAAGGGAAAAGTAAAAAAAAAAAAAAAAAAACACAATGATGAGAAGGAACAAAAATGAAGTAAAAATACAATTGAAAAAGAGGAGAAAAAAACCAAATGGAATAAAAAGAAAATAAAAATAAAGATGAAATAAGTTTTCAAAAAAGTAAAAAAGCATAAAATGAAAAAAAATATATATTTTTAAAAAGAAATATAAAACAAAAGAAGAAAAAAAAGGATGCAAAGGGGAAAAAAAATTTCCGCCTTTTATAATAGTAAGATCTGAATACTAAAGTCTTTATATTTTGAATTCATTAAATTGTAAGAAAAACATAAAACCCCTGCTTGATGAAAGTCGTTCCCATCACTTTTTAAGTTATAAATAGTATAAAGCTATCACATGCTACAATAACAATAAAAAAAAAAATCGTTACAGTGTAAAGTTCTCACATGCTACAATAAAAATGGTTATAACCAACAATTCTCACCACCTTTCCAAACACCCTAAAGTGTTCTATCGAAAAAGACAGAGATAATTACAGTCATGATGCAAATAGTTTAATTTTGCTTTCTAATTACATTTGACTTAAACAACATGAACTTAATAAACCAAAAAAAAAAAAAAACTCAAATGTAAATCATTTGGAATATTGAGCTCTCACTTAAAAAACTCGAAAGGGTGTTTGGTTTAATATATCTAATTATTATTTTGGCTTGTAGCTTGTTTGGTATCTTGGTTAGAGCCATTGGTTTCAACCAATAAGCAATATAAAGTTTTACCGTCTATAGTAAAAAAATAAAAAATTGCTACAATATAAAGTGCTTATATATTACGATTTTTAAATCAATATTTTTAGTTTAAACCGTTCTTCTAAACACGTATTAGTACCTTTATTCTTCTTCCTTCTACGTGAGCTTGTTTGATAGCAACTCCAATTGCACTTCCTTGCAAATGATACCGAAGTCATCATTCGTTATCGAGGGAGACATTACTCGTCAAATCAATAGATGGTTCTTTTATTTGGTAAAAAATATTTATAGTTTGATAAAGTAGTTGTTATTATACCTTTGCAAACTTATTGTTACATGTGTCATACACTCTTTTACTACCACATGGGTTGTACACAATCCGGTTTTGTCCAAAATCAAGCGTTTGTTTAGACCGGACCATTTTTTTGATTTGAACTAAATCCTTACCAGACTAGACCATTATTAGTGTCCTTACCAGACTAGACCATTATTAGTAGGAAACCAGACCATACCAGACCATTACATGGTGGTTTGGACTCATAATTGAGCCCATTTTTAGGCCGAAACTAAAAATGACCCCCAACCCCAACAATGTTTTAATGTTTTTTTTTTGGTTGAGTTTTCTTTTTTCTTTTTTTTTCCCCCTCTTGAGTTGTTTATGTTATTTGTGGTACAAAAGGCCAAAAGCTTGAAAATATGTACATTAATATTAGAGAAAATTACACACTCCGCCGTTTTTTCCAACATTTTATTAATGCCACAAAAGTAGACTTAAAGGAAAGTTTATGTCACAAGTCTATGCCTCGGATGTTTGAGTTCATTTGTTCTCTTTACTTTTTTTTCTTCCTCTCTCTCCAAGTGCAATCAACTCTCTCTCTCTTTCTTCAAATTTGACTGAAATGTCCTCGTCGGAGGCTCGAAGCCACAGTGTGCAGGTGTTGGAGCTCGCGACCGTCGTCATCTCACACTCTTCCTCTGCTCTAGTCTTGTTTCATGGCTTCTGTCATCTTCCACGGCTCTGATCTACTAATGCTACGATGATCTTAGAACGTTCCCCGCACGTCGTTCCAGTTGTGCCACCAGAGCGGAGCTCGATGAGATCTCCCTGCCGTTCAAGATCTGTTTTTCCACACCATCACACCACCGGAGTTGAGTGTGATCAGATCTCCCCACCATCGTCGCGTCGCCTAGGTCTCCTGAGACCTTTGAAGCTAGAGATTGCGCAACCTTTGATCTTTGACCTTTGACACGCAACCTCGACCTTCGTCTTTCGCCGGAAATCATCGGTATCAATCAAGATCAACGGCCAAATCTAGTGGAGTTCGACGTCGCTTTAGTAGATATGGTCTTCCACGCATCTCACCAGTAGAGATCCAACGTCACCCTGAGTTTTGCACAGCCAGTTCCATTGTTGCTGTTGTGTTTTCTTTTCTTTTTTTTCCTATGTTTTTTCTGGTTCTTGGCGTTATTTACTAGTGGCCAACAATGTGGCCGATATCGGTGATGTCTTGCGATGTAGGTGGTAAACCGGAGACGAGCCAACTACAACAAAGAAAAAGAGAGGAGAAAAAAATATCCTTGAACACTGAAAATATCTTGATAGGATACCCACTAAGACACAAAATACATGACACTCGGTTTGATTATAAAAAAGTGAAATTTATAAAAATAACTCTTAATATTACCATCAACATGAAGCCCAACTCTAACAAAATGATATTGTCTAATTTGGTTTTCTATTTTTTTAAGAAAATATATTGATGTAATTTGAATCAAGCTTGAAATTTTAAAGAGTGGTTTGATTTCATTTTTCAGATCGTTGATGTTCTGTGCTGATGTGACATCAAACTATCTATCTAAAAGCTATGAAACTATTCGGTCCAGTGGTTTTTGGTCTACTCCAAACAACCCTACTACGTGGCCCTTCGAGAAGGGCTTTAAACCTTTGTCTATAACTTAATATCCTTGTTTGAGATGATAATTATTCTTGGAACAAGTCTCATGGAGCATTTGTTTCATCATTTCTAACAAAAATGTGTAGGTTTAAATCAGTTTTATTATAGTATTTTTTCTCATAAGCAGACATGGAAGAGATAATTTTCTTACTGTTTCTCCTTAGTAAGGTTAGCTTGGTAATTTTGTTTAAATCTGCCAGTTTTCTCTTCATGCCCGAACTTTTTGCAATTCCGGCATCGTGGTTTTCCTTTAAACCAACAAACTTTCTCCAAATAGCTTTTCTTTTGCAAATGCCACATAGAGAAAACTTGCCTTGATTTTCCTTATCTCTAGAATTTTCTTTTGAATTTTTTCCACCTTTTTTTTTCGTTTCTAAGACTGCATATTAATTTTAGATTGAAGGGCACATTCTGTAGAATTTTCACTGCGCCTACTTAATCTTTTTTAAAAAACTTCTAGAAAGCCCATTAATTCTGTTACAAACATTTTTCTATGTCTTTAGACTCATCTATAGTTGTAACAATGATGTCATATTTTTCTGTGCAGCTTATCAATATTTTTCAACAACTTTCTTATCTGAAATAGTTTCCCATAAGCTCTCAATTGATTTACCCTTGAATAATAATCTTGAGCAGTCTCAGAATCTTTCATTTTTATATTTTCAAAATCTCTTCTTAAAGCTTGAAGTTTTACGACGCGTATCTTAGCATTGCCTTGAAACTCTTGCAATGTATCCCACGCTTCTATAGCACTTGTGGCTCCCATAATTCTTGGAAAAATTTCGTCTACCAAGGCTTGTTGTAGCACAAACAATGCTTGAGAGTCGAGCTGTTGATTCTCCGTGAGCTCTTTTTTTGTGATGTATTTAGTGTAGAAGTGTCTTCAGGGATAGTCTATCCCTTAAAGACAATGTCCCATAAATCTTGGAAACAAAAGTATGTCATCATTTTAATGGCCCAAAAATCATCATTTTTTCCACAAAAAATTGGAACGTGGATGAAAGTAGTGATTAGAATTGGCCACAATGTAAAAATATTAGATGACTCAACTAGCTCTGCTACCACTGATGGTATTTTAAGAACAAAGACTTTATTAGTGGATGATCGGTTATAAAGTAGAACTTGGGTGCTATTAATTTCTATAGTGGAGAAGTGATAATGGGTGATTTAAGGAAGGTTAGATATCAATTGGTTTGCAAAGGGTTTAGATATCTATAGCAAAAGGTGGGAACGTGAGTTGATTAGTAAAGGAAGAGTCTTCTTGTTTTTTTTTTTTTTTTTTTTTTTTGGGGCTTACATTCAAGTGAAGGACATCATGCCTATTTATAGGCTTTACAACTCGGTGAACTATTTCTACCGACTTATAAATTTATGGTCAAAATTAAAGAGTCCAGAGAATTCTATTTCTTACTACAATATTAGCCACAAATTCTTTCTTGCTCCACGTGTACATCTACATGACACCATATTGGGCATTAGCGACTGGTAAAACTTCTATGATGAGAATTAGGTACTTGAGAAAAGAAGAGCTAAATGAATATCTAGTTATTATCACGTTATTGTGAAACACAAACGAAAAACCAAGTGTGTATTTACTAAGGCTATTCATCTCCTATTGTAATATCAATTAGCACAGACGTTAAATATCGATAAGACTGTAAAACCTCACACAGAACAAAAAAAAAAGGAGATAGAGTGACTAACTAATGAGATTGTAAAGGAAACAACTTTTTTTTTTTTTTGCTAATAAAGGAAAAATTATTACAAAAGCTACATATTACATTAAGCACTTGTAAGCTCGCAAAATTTGGCCGTCGTTTTCACAACTCATCTTTGCTACGCCCAAATTCTATTCTTCTTCAAGTTCCTCCTGATCCTGGTTATTATTCCACATCCACTCTTGAACCGCCTGCTGCCTCTGAAAAGCACAATACAAATATTTCTATTTATTAAAAGAGAAAAATGTCATATCTAATATTTCTATTTATTAAAGAAACCCCTTGCAGGGGTGAAGCATCACTTACTGAGCTAGTCACCCCTTGTAACTGTGTGTAGCCCTGCAGTTAATGAAAAAGATCCAATTACCAAAATCTTGTTTATTTAAATTACGGAGTACTGTTAAAAGAATAGAATAATTTTATGAGAAAGATCATTTTTTTTTCACTGAATATTTTGATGGCCCATAATTCTAGAAGCCTGGTACTGGAATACTAAGTATACAGTCATTAATGAAATGGACAATTGAACCTCAAAAAAAAAAAAAAAAAAAAAAAAAAACAACAACAACACCACCAACCATTGAAGATAAAGGAGCCTGTTGAAACTGCTGTTGAGCCTGCATTTGGAACTGAGCCTGTTGAAACTGCTGCTGAGCCTGCATTTGGAACTGAGCCTGTTGAAACTGCTGTTGAGCCTGCATTTGGAACTGAACCTGTTGAAACTGCTGCTGAGCCTGCATTTGTAACTGAGCCTGTTGAAACTGCTGCTGAGCCTGCATTTGGAACTGAGTTTGAAACTGAATTTGTGGTGCTTGTGAAACTTGCTGGACGGTTGGACGTTGATGTAGTAACTGAGACTGGTTCTGCAAAACTGTTGCCTTCTGCTGCTGCTGCTCTTGTTGCTCATACAATATCAACTCCTCAGGTTTCTCCCTCTACAGGTTTGTTTAAGCTAAACTAATTAGTCACAGACTCACTGAAGCCAAGAATAACGCCCAAGAATAAATGTGCGAGTTTCTCACCTTGCCTTGGCCGGTTACGTTGTTGTAATAGTATTTGTATCCATCTAGGGAGAAGTGTTCTGTCCAAGGGCATTTTACAGGAACGGCAGGTGCAACAGACGTGGATGAAGAAGGCACATCTGCAGATGTTATAGTGGCGGGTAAGCTGGTGACGGCCTGCCCGGCAGTTCCAGCCCACTAAGACCATAATATCAAATGGAATGCTCAACATGCAGTCAATGCAAATTACAACACTAAGCCTCCTTTAATTAAATGAAAAGATTCTTAAGGAAAGAAAACTTCAATCTCATAAATATGTGAACTTTCTACACCATGTGGCAGCTAAAGCTTTCCCAGTGAAAAGACACCAGAGACAGACGCATACTTGTTTACAACAGCAAGTCTATATTTTCATCTCTAAAGAAAGATCATTTCTGGAATTTCAAAATATACTTGTTTCTGGGTTCAAGCCTATGAGATAATGGCTGCAATTTCATCATATAGTCCAGACCTAAAATACCTGTTGCTTTTGCTGGTTGGTATCCCGGGAACTTGATGGTTGCATCAGTCCTAACTGTTGTTGCAGCTGGGTGAATGCCTGCCGAGACGACTGAAAGCTTGCCTGAGGAGCTTGCTTCTGTTGTGACAGCATCTGAGATAATTGGGAAGGTGATTGTTGAGGATGAAGTTGTTGTTGGATGGGAGCAGCAGGCAGGGGTTGTAAGTTGATGTTCAGAGTGGATTGAAGTGCTGTAGCGGAAGATAGGCTATGCTGGGCCTGAGGCTGAGAAATGGGTAGTTGCCCGTTTGAACATTCTAACTGTTGTGACGGTAGTGGTTGGCTTATGGCTGGTTGACCAGAAGAATAACAAAGTTGACCGAGCTGCTGAAAAATGGAAAGAGGGGGATGTGACTGTGAATAAGATGCCAGTGTTTGAGGATGCAGTTGAAGGAAAGGTGGTAATTGTTGAGGTAATTGAATAGGCATATGCAATGGAGATATTTGCTGACTAACTGGAGCTAATTGCAGCGTGGACTGCCTAAAACTCTGTAATAGATCCACAAATAGACCGTTAATTTTATTTTTATAGTACAAAAGAGAAAAGAAGAGCAAGCATCAGAAAAACCACAGGAAACCTGTTGCCATGATGAAGTTGATGACACCGCAGGTAGGGGACATTCTGCACGACCATCATGGATGCCCTACAAAATTTTAAAGCAAGATATGCAAGAATGAGTTTGCTATAAAAACTATCAGAAACTTACGTCAATAAAGGGTCCAAGAGATTCTATCTGATTAGCTCTTTCAATAAGAAGAAAAAGCATATCCCATTATTATTGCCAATATTAGCTAAATGCATAGGCTAACATTCACCAATCAAAAACTACTATGGAGCCAGAGAAGAAAGCATCAAAGTAACATTTAGTTAGAGTTAGAGAGAAGGAAGTACTTGTAGATCCTAATACGATCTCCAACACTTGCATGGCAAAAAAATAAAATAAAATAAAACAAGTAAGTTCTTCCAGCCCCAATACAGGCAAAATTTACTGGCTGAGAGCGAGCACATTATGTGTATGTATTTTACCAAGGAAAACTCTTTTCTCTTTTTTCTTTTTTTCCTAATATAATCAGACAATCCTTTTTTGATCCAATAAAGGGAGCAAAATTAGTAGAAAACTATAGTTAAATATTAAATTTAATGTAACATAATGTTCACCAAAAGTTTTGTACATGAATAATTATCCCTGTAAGGGGAAGAAAAAAATAATAAAGAGAAAGTCATACGAAGCACCGTGCTGCTTACCAAATTAACCGGTGATGTCTTGTCACCAGATCTTGGATGCAACTCGCCTTCAAATGCTGGGCCACCCCTGAAAAAAACAAATGTCAAATTCATGAAGATGTATTGGCAACTTATAGAAGAGGTACCAAATTAGCATGAATGTCTGAAAATAAAAAAACTAGGTCCTACTCCTACCGACAGATATTTGGCAATATCAAATTTCAACGAAAGTAAGAATTGGCAAATATAATGTTCGGATATTACCAAACTCTAATAACAGAAATCCTTTGTCACACTCAAACAAATAGAAAATGTTCCCAAACCTTAAAGAGTTTAACATGTCTGCTTATGGAAGGAAATGCAAAACATAGGATGAGAGAAAATAAAGGTACCTAATTGAATCCCCAAGCCTGGGCCTTTTACGCTTTGGTTGATCACATTCCTCGGACTTGTTCATACATTGGAGAATGCTGATACCACGTTCCTCTGCTTCTACCATGTATTCCACGTATTGCTGGATGCTCATGTCGAATTCATTAATCACTTCTTCTTCAATATATAACAGGTGGACCCCACACCTTTTCACTTGGTATTTAAAAGGACGTTCATGTCCTACAGCATCTTCACAATAGAAGACGAATGACATTTCTACTGCATCAACATAGTCATCATACTGAAGGATGTCATGATAGGGCTCAAGCCACATGAACACGTGATCCGATCTAAGCATTTCTCCTTCTTCTTGCCCATCCTCACTAAAGTCTAGTTTGTCCAAACTCGAATGAGAAAAACAGTTGTAGCTTCGACCGTATTTTGTTTTCATATGTAATTCACAGCATATAAGAACACCTTCCTCATCTACGTACTCCTTCCAGTAGAACTCCTCAAATGAAAGAACAACACACATGACAAAACTAAAGAAGTTGGAGCTATGCCAATTTGGTGGAAGCTTTATAGTTATTGTTGACGACCCCTCGGATTGATGGCGTATCCACTTTGGAATTTTCTTTCCCAGATAGCAAGCTTTTATTGAATAGTTCTTGAGTTTCTGTAACATGAAATAGATTACAGTGTTTTTTTTTTTAAAAAAAAAACACACACACAAAATTTACTTCAACAACATAAATTAAAAGTTGTATATTTTTATACCCCTTGCTCATCTTCATGTTCTTGTTTGAGAATCGCTCCAATACCAATAATTTTACACAAGAAATCCATCGCCACTGAATTCTGATCCAACCTCAGGCAATCGCAAAACAAAAATTCGAAGTCTGTAGGCCAAAAATCGTCTGAACTATGCCACATACTGCTCGTTAGTACCATCTCCATTGACATGCATCTGATTGCGCGAAGTCTTTGTACGGACAATGGAAGTTCTGGCAGAGATAGAAGGTTTTGACAATAGCTTACATCAAGATACCTAAGCTTAGATAGTTTCTTTATACTTGATGGTATACTGGTAAACATGTTTCCTCTTAGATTAATATCAATCAAAGAGGATAAATCACCAATCCAACAAGGCACTTCAAGTATACGACAGTATCCCAAATTCAGTTGTTGTAAAGAGTGCAAAGCAAGACAACTTGATTTGATGTGGCACCCTGGGATGGTCTGAAGATTTCTGCGCCCATTCATTCTGAGTCGATAAAGCCCCATTAAATTTTCAATTGGTGAGGGAAATTCTCGGATATCTGTTCCATATAGCAAAAGAGTGCGTAATTTTTCCTTAGGCTCCAAGATTTGTGGAAAAAGTTTCAAGTTTTTGCAATCATGGAGGTCAAGATATGCAAGAGCTTTCAACTTAGAAATGTTGGATGGTAAACTCTCAAGCCTTTTGCAACCGTACATTTCAATGTCCCTGACACGATGGAGACAATCAATTAATGCCGCAGGAATCTCTCGTATTGATGTCATTGCCAATGCTAATGTTTCGATATTCCTTGGAAGCTCCGGCAGCTTTTCCAGGTTTTCACAGCCCGTAACATCTAAATGATTAAGGTTTTCAAGGGACCTAATCGATGAGGGTAATTCTTTAATTCCACTCCAGCCTAATCTTAATTCTCTGACATTCCCAGATATCTCCGGAAGAATTTTCAAATTAGTGCAGCCAAAGAGGTCAAGAGATCCAAAAAGGTTTTGAAAGTTTAGTGGTGGAATCTCTACTAGACTTGTACAAAAACTAAGATTGACACTAACAAGTCTTGATGCGTGAGAGAGATCTGGGATTTTAACCAGTTGCTCGGAGTCAGCAAAATCAATACGCTTCAAATTTCCAAGAGGCTGTAACAATTAAAAAGAGATAATAGCTTCACTAATTTCTTTTACACTGTATAGAATACAAAAAAATGAGAAAAGAAATAGAGAGATCTTTAAATGAAAATAAAACAATATAAGAATAATAATCTATATCTATTGAGAGTATGTTGTGGAATTATTCAAAAAATGGCCAAGCTATTTTATCTTTTCATGGTTTTTTTTTTAACTAGTTGCTCAGAGAAATGGATATCAACATTGTTTAGATTTTCAAGAGGCTGTAACCCAAAAAAAAAAAAAAAAGCTTAAATATCTTGTCAAATATGCTTTTTTACACCTACAGAAATCAAACAATATGAAAAGGAAAAAAATAGGGAGATCTTCATTTATAATTAAAAAAAAGTAATATAAGAATATAATCTATCTAGCTATCTATAGAGAGATCTTTAAAATGGTCAAGCTATTTTAACCTTTTGTGGTTTCGTTTTTTTTCTTTTCTTTTCTTTTCTTTTTTCCCTGTTGTTACTTTCCTTATCCCTAAAGTTTTATATGTTTTACTTAAAGCACTATCAAAAATATATTTCTTAGACCTTTATAAATACTTTTATTTTTGTAACTTCACTGCTGCAATATTTTTTTTTTCAAAATGTGTCATTATATAAATATGATTTTCTTTTTCATATTTACTCTCTAATTAGCTTTCTATTTGAATTATAATATAAGAAGGAAACACACGCTTTTACTAAACCAAGTATTTTGATTGATATACTTTTTTCAATTTCATATTCAAATAGAATTATCTCATATATCTCCAAATTTATGGACTTTTTTCTTAGTTTTGGCTAATATCCCTTTTTTACTTTTTTGCCCCTAAAATTTTTGAAGTATTATTTTGTAATAATCCTCTAAAATATTATTTTGTCGAATGTGACCTTTATAAATACTTCTGTTTTGTAATTGCTGCGATAAAGTAACCTTTTTAAAACATTCCCTTTTTTTTTAAACTTCTCATATGAGTCTCAAATTAATTTTATATTCATTTGCCCTCGTCAAAATATTTTTTTAAAAAAACCATGTGTATATATAATATTTGACCTAAACATACGTATTGTTTAAAATAAATTGTGTATTTTAGTATTATTTATTTTTTAATCCTATATTTCTAAATGTGCCTCATCAATTTTTTTTTTTAAATGATATGATCAATTGAAATAACTTTGATACTCTTAGGTTGTTTTTAATCCTATATTTGATACTCGGCATAAAGTCAAGGGCAATTTTTGTAATTTACACTCCTAATTGTAATCATATTAACAACAACAACAACAATTATACAAATAGAAGATACCTGAACTCCATCCCATAGCTGCTTAAGTTGACTGCCCCGCATTTTAAGTTCAACAAGAGATTCCGGTCTAAATTTTGCAGGCAAAGTTTTCGAGGGGTAGTTGGACCAGTTGAGATATCTAAGTGAACTAGGAAGATAACGAAGACCTTGATGAAGGTATACTAATTTGCACTTCTCGCCAGTATTCTTCTGATAAAAGTTGTAAATTTGAAGCAATCTCAAATTAGACATCGCTTCAAAAATTGCAGGTTCCAAGCTTAGATCTTCATCAATCTTAGACATATCTAAGAATATTCCTTCAATATGTTTCATACCCTGACACTGTGAAGAAAATTTATACATATGAGCAATCAAAATAGTAAAAAAGAAATCCCTAAAAAGTAACATATATCCAATACATACTTGATTGCAATGATTCATATCACCAGTTAATAATGTTTTGATTTTAGAAATTAAGCTTTTAAATTTTATGAAAAAAAAAGTGTAAATGTACTTAACAACTTACTTTATCGCTTTTCAAAACATGAAGGACATCTTGAGCGTCCCATAACCGACTACGTTCGGCAATCTCATTACGAGATTCTTGACGAACAATTTCCCATCCCATCTCTTGTATTAAATCATGCACCTGGAGCCTACCATCTTTAATAGTTATGAGGGATTTTTCAATGAGAACATTAATCCCTATGTGAGACTCGCTACCTAATATTCCCTCTATAAAATCTCTAGCCTTCCCTTTAAAAAAACATGCAATATCAAGGAAAATAGACTTCTTTAAACGATCTAGAGCATCATAACTTATTTTCAACACTTCCTGAATACTTTCATTTGTAGCTCTTTTCAGTTCACTCAATGCACTTTCCCATTCTTCTTTAGTCCTAGAATGAAGGTAGGAACCCATAACTTCTAGAGCTAATGGATTGCCTTTTGCATAGTCAAGTACTCTCTCAATTTGATCTATATAATCTGTTATAAGTGAATCTCTTTTAAAGGCTTTTAGACAAAGGAGACTATGTGCTTCGTTAGAATCTAATGCATCAACCTCATAGATCTTATCATAAGCTTTTCTCTGAAGCAATTTCTTATCTCTGCTTGTTATAATGACTCTACTTCCAACACCAAACCGACCTTTTTCTCTTTGAAAAACATCAAGTGAAACATCATTTTCACCAACTAAACATTCTAGTTGTTTGAACTTGTCGACATTATCGAGGACCACAAGAACCTTTCTACGACGAAGCTGATCATCTTTGAAGGAACTGTCCATATCTACACTTCCACGCTTCAGTAATTTGCAAAACATTTTTTCCATCAAATTGTCCAGTCCGTGTTTACGTACATCTTCCTCCACATTTGTAAAAAAGCAACTTTCGAACTCAGAAGAGAATCTATTGTACAAGGCTTGAGCGAGGGTTGTTTTTCCTATACCGCCCATGCCCCAAATGCCTACAATGCGAACATCTTGGGAGCCAACACATAGCAGTGATTCTATTTTCTTAAGACGTTCGCTTATCCCAACTAAACCTTGAAAATCATCAGCAACATCTCTTGACGGGAAATTGTTTAATCTCTCTAAAACGTCTTTGACAATCTTCTTGACAAATTTGGCTTCGGAACTATCATAAATAAAAAGAAAATAGTTGTTTAGTGAAGTGAAAAAAATAAAAATAAAAACAAACAAACAGGCGGCAGATTCATTAAAGTTGCTACTAGCTTAGTTTTTTTCTTAATAATTAGTTCAAATCCTAATGCTTGTAAATTTGTAATTTGGTCGAGCTACATCTATCAAGACACTAACTTAAAGGTTAAAAGAATTAATCAAGATTAAAGGTTAAATGAACACGAATATCACTTTGTCCATGTGATTGAATGGCGTGAGTTTTTAGATTTCTATAACACAACACGTTCATGTTCGTGACGTAAAAAGTCAATACGCCAGGTGTGTGTGATTGTGTGGTTGGCTAGCCTAGAGATTTGATTGGCCTTATTTTTTGCGGTTTTTCTTTTCCATTATGTGCTTAGTTTGCTACTAATTAGCTTTTCTTTCTTTCTTTTTTTTTTTTGTAGAAAATTATGGTGTTAATTATTATGTATTATTTATGGATGACACGATTTCAGCAATATATATATATATATATATATAATGGATCACACGAGAAAATTTAACGTCTAGAATTCTTCTCTCTCTCTTTCTTTAAGATAAGTACAAATTCTTAGTATATTATTATTTTATGGAATAGATATTCTTAATTTATGATCTGAAGCAATATTCTTAGTACAAATTCTTAATTTATGATCTGAAGCAATATTGATGTATCATGACGAACAGTCCACAGAGAAATGATGCAAGTGGAGCAATTATTGGTTTCGAAAAATATGACTTTTGACTCTTGTGAAGTCCTTGTCTTCTCCCGTCAAAAGAGGGTTTTGATCATTAAAAGAACAAAAATAATAATAAATATCCTTCACATTTTTTTAGAATTTTTTATATTTTTTTTCTTATTTTCCATCGTTTTTTAAGGTTTAATTGTGGTAAAAATTGATTGTTGGTGAGAAAAGGTAAAAATTGTGCATAAATATAAAATATGAAAAAATAAATACGCTACAATCAAAAAGACATACATGAATACAGTTGAATTTTTTTACAAATAATCTAGATCCTAATTAAAATCTCATGATCTTTGGTTTGATGTCAGGGAGTAAAAATAGAAATAAAGCAACGAAGAAAAATCTTTATAGGTTTCGGCTTGGTATTTTTTGTAGTATACCCTCTTATTCGTTAGGCATGATTATGACATAGGGAAAGAAAAATACCTATATATATATATACATACATATAATCTACCACTTACTGATGATCTTGCTGCAAATGAAACCCAGATAGATCAGCTGCTTCTTTCAAAGCATTCCTCCACTCTTCCACTTTGTTCATGTGACAACGTTTTTGATGTTCAACAAAAGCACCACCATAACTTTCCCTTTGGTGTCTTATATTTGTTGGATGGACATGATAAAAGATAGGTATGACGATCTGCCCTCTCTTCTTGCATTCGAGTATTTTCACCAATTCATCTAAACACCATCTTGAAGCAGCGTAATCCTTGGAGAAGACAATCAGTGAAAGGCGTGATTCCTCTATTGCTGTCAATAGCTCTGAAATTCTCTCTCCTTTCTTTAGACTTTCCTCGTCGATGTAGGTCTCAATTTGATTCTCGCATAGGGCATCGTAAAGATAACTGGTAAAATTATTACGAGTGTCCTCACCTCTGAAACTGATGAACACATCGTACTTGTATGAATAATTCGGGATAGAAGAAGAAGAAGAAACAACAACAGCCATAGTCATAGATACTAGTGCTATTACTCTCCTGATTATGAGAGGCTTTCTTTTTGGGTAAGTTTTTAATATGAGGGAAAGAGATGACGCGTATTGATTAAGTCGGGAAAAAAAATAAATGATAAGATCAGGATTACGAGTATTATTTGACCAATTGAGCTCCAAGACAAAAAAAAAAGTTGTTGAGCATTTGCTTTGTATATTTTGACAGGCAGTTTCCTGGAGGATAGATGGAAGAAGCAAGAAGTATATAATAATAATAATAATAAAGACTCAAAGAAGAAAATCATACCGTTTGGAAGTCAATGATGGGCACAACACCAATATGAATAGACTAAATGTATATTATTTTTCTAGTTCTTTATTTATTTTTATTTCTTTAGCTCAAAAAGTAAAAAAAAAATTACAAAAAAAAAGATATATCTAATATGTAAAGTTTAGTTTTTTTTTTTAAATGTACTCTTAAAGATAGTTGTTGACAGCGAAATAAATGTAACCTATTTTTTTATTTATTTTTATTTTTTTAACTTGAAAAGTGAAAAAAATTGTGAGAAAAAAAAAGATACATCTAACCTGTAAAACTGAGTTAGTTTTTTTTTTTAAATGGACCCGTAAAGATAATTGTTGACAATGGAGTAAATGTAAATTATTCTTCTTGTTTTTTATTTATTTTTATTTTTTAGCTCGGAAAATGAGAAGAAATTACGAGGAAAAGAAAAGATACACCTAACCTGTAAAGCTTAGTTTTTTTTTTTTTTTTTGAATGGACCCTTAAAGAGAGTTCTTGACAGTGAAGTAAATGTAAACTCTTCTTCTTGTCCTTTATTTATTTTTATTTTTTTAGCTCGAAAAGTGAGAAGAAATTATGAGACTTAAGGATATTTCAAAAGGCAATTTCCTGGAAGGCAGATAGAAGAAGCAAGAAGTATGTAATAATAATAATAATAATAATAAAGACTTAAGGAGATAATATTACCATTTGAAAGTCAATGATGAACACAACACCAATATGAATGGAGTCAATGTACACTATTCTTCTTGTTCTTTATTTATTTTTATTTTCTTAGCTAGAAAAGTGAGAAGAAATTGTGAGACTTAAGGATATTTCGAAAGGCAATTTCCTAAAAGGTAGAAAGAAGAAGCAAGAAGTTTATAATAATAATAGAGACTTAAGGAGATAATATTACCGTTTGGAAGTCAACGATGAATACAACACTAATATGAATGGAGTCAATGTGCACTATTTTTCTTGTTTTTTATTTATTTTTATTTTTTTAGCTCGGAAAGTGAGAAGAAATTGTGAGGAAAAGAGAAGATAGACCTAACCTGTAAAGAAAAGGTTCTTCTTCTTTTCTTTTTTTTTTAAATGGACCCTTAAAGATAGTTGTTGATAGCAGAGAAAATGTAAACTATTCTTCTTGTTCTTTATTTATTTTTATTTTTTTTAGCTCATAAAGTGAGAAGAAATTGTGAAGAAAAGAGAAGACGCGCCTAACCTGTAAAGCTCAGTTAGTTTTTTTTTTTTTTTTTTTAAATGGACCTTTAAAGATAGTTGTTGACAATGGAGTAAATATAAACTATTCTTCTTGTTCTTTATTTATATTTTTTTAGCTCGAAAAGTGAGAAAAAATTGTGAGATTTAAGGATATTTCGAAAGGTAATTTCCTGGAAGGCAGATAGAAGAAGCAAGAAGTATATAATAATAATAATAATAATAATAATAATAATAATAAAGACTTAAGGAGATAATATTACCGTTTGGAAGTCCATAATGAACACAACACTAATATGATTGGAGTCAATGTACACTATTCTTCTTATTCTTTATTTATTTTTATTGTTTTAGCTAGAAAAGTTAGAAGAAATTGTGAGAAAAAAAGAAAATACACCTAACCTGTAAAGATTAGTTTTTTTTTTAATGGACCCTTAAAGATAGTTGTTGATAGCGGAGTAAATGTAACCTATTCTTCTTTATTTATTTTTATTTTTTTAGCTCAAAAAGTAAGAAGAATTGTGAGGAAAAGAGAAGATACACCTAACCTATAAAGTTTTTTTTTTTTTTAAATGGACCCTTAAAGATAGTTGTTGACAGCGGAGTAAATATAAACAATTCTTTTTGTTATTTATTTATTTATATTTTTTTAGCTCGGCAAGTGAGAAGAAATTGTGAGACTTAAGGATATTTCGAAAGGCAATTTCCTAGAAGGCAGATAGAAAAAGCAAGAAGTATATAATAATAATAATAATAATAAAGACTTAAGGAGATAATATTACAGTTTGGGAGTCAATGATGAACACAACACTAATATGAATGGAGTCAATGTACACTATTCTTCTTGTTCTTTATTTATTTTTATTTTTTTAGCTCAGAAAGTGAAAAGAAATTGTGAGGAAAAGAGAAGATACACCTAACTTGTAAAGCTTAGGTTTTTTTTTTTTAAATGGACCCTTAAAGATAGTTGTTGACAGCAGAGTAAATGTAAACTATTCTTCTTGTTCTTTATTTATTTTTATTTTTCAGCTCAGAAAGTGAGAAGAAATTGTGAGGAAAATAGAAGATACACCTAACCTGTAAAACTTAATTAGTTTTTTTTTTTTAAATGGACCCGTAAAGATAGTTGTTGACAATGGAGTAAATGTAAACTATTCTTCTTGTTCTTTATTTATTTTTATTTTTTTAGCTCGGAAAGTGAGAAGAAATTGTAAGACTTAAGGATATTTCGAAAGGCAATTTCCTAGAAGGCAGATAGAAGAAGCAAGAAGTATGTAATAATAATAATAATAATAATAAAGACTTAAGGAGATAATATTACCATTTGAAAGTCAATGATGAACACAACACCAATATGAATGGAGTCAATGTACAATATTCTTCTTGTTCTTTATTTATTTTTATTTTTTTAGCTCAGAAAGTGAGAAGAATTTGTGAGGAAAAGAGAAGATACACCTAACCTATAAAGCTTAGGTTTTTTTTTTAATGGACCCTTAAAGATTGTTGTTGACAGCGAAGTACATGTAAACTATTCTTCTTATTCTTTATTTATTTTTATTTTTTTAGCTCAAAAAGTGAGAAGAACTTGTGAGGAAAAGAGAAGATACACCTAACCTGTAAAGCTTAGTTATTTTTTTATTTTTTTTTAAATGGACCCTTAAAAGATAGTTGTTGACAATGGTGTAAATGTAAACTATTCTTCTTGTTCTTTATTTATTTTTATTTTTTAGCTCGGAAAGTGAGAAGAAATTGTGAGGAAAAGAGAAGATGCACCTAACTTGTAAAGCTTAGTTTTTTTTTTTTTTTTTGAATAGACCCTTAAAGATAGTTGTTGACAACGGTGTAAATGTAAACTCTTCTTCTTGTCCTTTATGTATTTATGTTTTTAGCTCGGAAAGTGAGAAGAAATTGTGAGGAAAAGAGAGGATACACCTAACCTGTAAAGCTTAGTTTTTTTTTCTTTAAATGGACCCTTAAAGATAGTTGTTGATAGCTTAATTAGTGCGCATTTTGTTTGTTTAATTCTCAAACCTATAACAATATTAGCGTTGATTGATCTCTCTCTCTCTTAATTAGTGGTACAAAGTGAACGATATGTACAAATGGTTATTTGATGGCAAGAATAACAATATTCTAAAGCCACTTGAAAAACCAAAAGCTAACGATGGATCAAGGAATAAAGACAGCTTTTGGCTTTATATTTGTGACGACCTGCCTTTTCAGGTAGTCGCTTAACTTTCTTAAACATTAATCTTACTTACTGAGTAAGAAAAATACTGAAATAATTTTTTAACCATCATTATCCTTTAAAACGTTCTTTAAAAACTGTTTCGACTTCTGTCACAATTTAAGTTAAGTCACCGTTCAACACTTAACTTTAAAACCATTTCATATCATTTCTTAAAACTTAATAAGAAACATTTATTAAATTATAGCTTAAAACTTCATTTTGTAATTATATAAAACAGTTCATCAACTGTATCTTAAAACTTTGAAAACAATTCTTAATACTTTGACTTTATCAAAACTTTGACCTTTTTGAACTTTATCTTTTGGTAGTTATGATGCGATCTAAATGAAAATAAACCCTATTTTCAAGAATAGCATTCATTGGTAGAATGCTAAACCCTTAGATGATTGGAAACTGCACTCAAACTTGAAAGATCAGAATTGCACAGTAAAAATGTAGTGTACAATTTAAAGAAATATGTCAATAACATGATGAAAATTGTTGAAGTTCTAAGATGGAAGCTTAGTTTTTAGTAAGAAAGTAATGATGCAAGAAATCATGTTAAGAACGGAAAGGGTGATAAGGGAGATGAACTACCCAGAAAGGTTTTAATTTTCGAGGACGAAAATTTTTAACGAGGGTAGATTATAACACCCGAGCATTTTAAGTACATTAAAAATGCAGTAATTTAAGGATTATGTTAAGATAAAAATACAGTTTAAGGAAAAATATTATATAATAATATGAAAAACTGTATAGTATTAGAATAATACAGTGTAAGAAAGTACACTAATAAAGTTATATAGTATGAAAATTATACTCTAAAAGTAATACAGTGTAAGAATTGGACTGTTTAAAGTTAAGCAGTATAGAAATTAGACTGTTTAAGTAGTGATGTTTTAAGTAAGTAAAGTGACTACTTGAAAAAATGGGTCATCACAATATTTCAGAGAGAAAGGAAAAAAATTTCAATTAAATGGAATCGGTAATGTCAGGATAGTTGTAAAAAGTGGCAACAAACTTCCTTAAATTCAAGAATATGAATATAAGGATTTTCGCTTTCTAATATAAAAAAGGTTGGCACATAAATAACTTGAGATATTTAATTACTAGAATTTTTGAATGCAGTGCGAAGTTAACAGTATATTGAGAAGCACTTTAACACATATTAGATCCTTAATTGCTAAGTAATTTAAATCGGAGTTACGCGAGTAGCAATTTCGGTAAGAAATGCTATGCAAACTTGGAAAATGACACTGTTAAAAACTATGTCATTACCGGGTCTAGGTACTAAAAAAGTCAAGTATAGATTTTTATTAAGCCTAGAATAAATTTAAAGACTCAACACAGTCAAAATCGGTACGTGATTAAACTTATATAAATATCGGTTCATGTTGTGCTTGGCGCGCCACTGCATTTGAAAAATAGAAGGAGACTTATCAGATATTAAGACCTCCTGTCAATTAAGTTAGTCATTAGTGACTAAATAAGGATTTATCTGTTTAGTGAGAAGCTTGTAAGAAAGAACAAGGTACAAATAGTAACCCTTGAATCATGTTTCACATGATAATGATTGTCCTTGTTGCTTATTTGAGTCACAAAACCCACCCACCATATGAGAGAGAATGGCACCACAATTAACGAGAACTAAGCCAATTTTTAATTCATCTAAGTCACTTAGAAGCTTAATTAATCATGAGTTCGATGGAGCAATTAGACGACCCTCAAAGACCCCACTTTTGTCTCTTTTCTTTTCCCATGTTGCCTCCCAAAACCAAAGACCGTCAAAGGAATTCCTAAAGAATTTTTGTTCACCATTTTCTCCTAAATCACCTCCATTCCCGTGGGGTTTAACAAATCACCAAAGGAAAGAATGAACATGAGAGATGTCACTGGGGAGCTACAACATATAAAAAATGCTTACATGAGCTTTGAGATAAACGGACAAAGAAGAAGAGCCAACTAAAATATATCAGGTATTGTCACGTATTTTTCCTTACTTTTACTTACAAGTTTCCTTCCCTAATTTTCCTGCATGTCTCATGAGATCTATGTGGAAACCGTTGATCCATTCCTGTGGAGTTTAATGAATTGTTGCATATATCTTATAGTTTAACTCATGAGTCTACTTCTCACTAGTTGATCAGCTACAGGGGTCACAAGAATAATACTGTAAGACAACTCTCCTTTATGCTTTCACACCAATATTGAAAATAGGGACAAAAATTGGTTGCAATGAATTGCTCGGAAAAGTGAAGAAATATTATTTACATTCACATGCAAATGTTATTTTTGTTTCCCCGATTAAATAATTTACCCTGACATACACGTTTAGCTTGAATATTTCTCTAACAATTAAAGTGGTTAATTTTTCTTATAACAGTTGCCAATTAACTTCAATACAATTAGGACTTGGGTGGCAAAGATCTGCCAAAACTTGCAACGAGAGTAGGCCAGAAAAGTGGAAAGTTGTCACCGCAAAGAGAAAAGGGCATAAATAAATAATTTCTCCCAACACTTTCGGTGCTATTAAATATGTGGCTCAACACTCTATGAAGTTAATGCTATACCTTTAGACTTTTGTGTCATAAAAAATTGTAAAATAATAAGGAAAATCTCATCATGTGGTAATTTTGATTCTGCAATGGTTTGATATATAGGTTAAAGTATCTTCTCACATTTACACATCTAGTTTAAGATGATAATCTTTAATTCTTTTTTGAAGGGGTGATAATCATTCAGCAATTGTGATGGGGAATGCAACTTTGCTTTACAAGTAGAGCAAGGTGCTTTAGCCATCAAATAACGGTCTAATGTGTGACTATTTACATTAAAAATTTACAACGTGCATTCCAAAACTGTTTACAGTCTCAAATCAATCTGTTAAAAAATTAATTCGATAGCTAAAACATGTCTTACCACTAGAGCAAAAATGCCTTTTTTATTGTTGGAAGGTAGAAAGAAGTCGTAAAATCCAAGTGTGATTTTTATATTATGTATGGCCGTGCCTAAGGGCATATCGGTTGAAGTAGATTCTTCTTTTTGATCAAGCCCTCAATTATCTATTTCTGTTTTTAGAGAATTCATGTGCTTGGGAGTCCCTAATGACTAATGATTAAATAAATCAAGATTTTACCATGACTGCAATTTTAGAGATATGCGAAAGCGAAAAACTATCATAGATTGACGACCTTATCGTTTGGAAGTCAATGATCAATGTAATGAATGAGAAAAAACATCACTTGGTGTTTTTTTTTTTTGTTGGAATTTTCTTGTGCACGGAAAGTGAGAGGAAATAGCGAGGAAGTTGAGGGAGCGAAGCAAATGCTTTTTAAAAAAGTCCGTGAAATGCAATTTCCACTCTTTTTTCTTTGATCGAAATCATACAATATTCTTTATTCAAATACCGTTTCACATTTGGCAAAACTAAGAAGCTTAATTAGTTCAGTTAAATGGCGACCCTAAAACCCGCCCAACTTGAACCGATATTCGGTATTAGCTACTCGCAACATTACAACTAAACCTTCGAAGATGAGAATAAGGTAGCCGAGAAACAAACGACTAAATAAACGAAAAGCTAACAACATAGACCTGTATTTACTAGGGTTATCCATCTCCTACTGTACTATTAACCCCTATTTGGCAAAAGTAGTTCCCACCACTTTTTCAGTTATAAACAGTATAAAGCTCTCACATGCTATAACAACAATAAAAAAATCACTACAGTGTAACCAATCTTTTCTCTTAAGTGAGGAAATTGACGGTAAAGCCATCATTTACTGTGTAGCAATTCAATTCCTTAATTGAAAATGACAATTTTTTTTTTAAACGCAAAACATTCTAACCCAAAAACCCGCCATTTCCTCAAATTGACCGAACAAATTCAAGGTAGAAGGCCAGTATCTTGGCTTCCCAAAAAAGCTCAAAACAAACATCAGAGTAACCAGAAAGGAAAATGGTAAAAACCTGCTTGGTTATGCTTCCACGTCCAGCCTTGAGCAGCCTGCTGCTACTGAAAGGCACAATACATTTTAACCCTTTGGAAGAGAAGAAGAAGAAGGAGGAGGAGGAGGAGGAGGAGGAGGAGAGGAGGAGAAGAAGGCACATTAAATATTTGTAAATCCCTTGGAAGTGTGAAAGCATCACTTACCGAGCTGGTCAACCCTTGTAATTGTGTGTAGCCTGAAGTTAAGAAGAAAGATCCAATTACCAAATGAAGTCAGAAATCCTGATCACTAAATTGCAGAGTGCTATTAAAGGAACTATTATTTGAAAATAAATTTACAATAAAATATCCTTTTTTTTACCTGAATATTTTGATGGCCTAAGATTCCAGAAGCCTGGTACTGGAATATTAAGCATGAAGTCAGCGATGAGTACTGACAACTGAACTTCCAGACATTCAAAAGAAGACACAGAGAGAGAGAGAGATCCAACAGTCGAAGATAAAGAGGGCTGTTGAAACTGCTGTTCAGCCTGCATTTGGAACTGAGATTGAAGCTGAATTTGTGGTGTTTGTGAAACTTGTTGGACGGTTGGACATTTCGGTAGTGACTGGGATTGATACTGCAACGTTGTTGCCTTCTGCTGCTGCTGCTGTTGCTGTTGCTATTGCTGTTGCTCAAACAATATCAATTCTTCTGGTTTCTCCCACTACCCGTTTTGTCACAGACTTGCATAAACCAATGATAAAAGCCCAAAAAGAGGCAAAATGTGGGAGTTTCTCACCTTGCTCTCACCAGTTATGCCATTGTAATAGTATTTGTATCCATCTGGAGAGATGTGTTCTGTCCAAGGGCATTTTACAGGAACAGCAGTGGCAGCAGATGAGGATGAAGGCACATCTGCAGATGCTGTAGCGGCAGGTAAGCTGGCGACAGCCTGAGCAGCAGTCCCACCCCACCGAGACCATAATAACAAATAGAATGAAATGTTTCAGCACTAATCCTCCTTTGATACAACGACTCTTCAGAAAGAAAATATCAAACTTACACCTTTGACTAAAGGTTTACCCAGTGAAAAGATACCAAAAATTATTAATGCTCCATGCACATGTTGAAGCTAATCTTTGAAAGATAAGGCACATTTACATAACCTAAATGAATGTTTATTTCAGAATTTTCTTCCAAGCTCATAGCAAAGAAGTAGGTGAAGGGTTTTGTATTAAAATTGCACATGTGTTCTAGCAGTTGCCTAGAAAAATACCATGTGTTCTTCAGAGGAAGCTTTCATGTAAGAAATAAATAAACGGACGGCATTGAAACCTAAATATACTGGGGTTTTGTAAATGTAATGAAAGACAAAACAAAGAGACAGAGGAAGATGATGAAGCACAGGGGAACTACAGATGAAAAGTGTCTAAGTAGACGGGTAGTGGGAGAGAGCTATTGCCCGCGACAGATGCGCACGAATTTAAGACAGCAAGGCATGAAGACATTTACGTCATACCTAGCAATTGAAACTCAATAATGCAGAAGTCTATGTTTTCTTCTACAATTATCCTCTAAAGAAAAATTGTTTGAGGAATTCAAAATAAATCTGTTTCTGCATTCAAGCCTATGAGATAATGCCTGCAATTTTATCATATAGTCCAAACCGAAAATACCTGCTGCTGTTTCGTATCCTGGGAACCCTGCTGCAAGACTCTACACTGATTTGATGGTTGCATCAGCTGTAACTGTTGTTGCAGCTGGGAGAATATCTGCCGAGATGACTGAGAAAGCTTGCCTGAAGAGCTTGCTTCTGTTGCGACAGCATCTGAGCTAACTGAGAAGGTGATGGCTGAAGAGGCTGGAGTTGTTGTTGCTGCTGGACAGGAGCAACAGGAAGGGGTCGTAAGTTGATGTTTGGAGGGGATTGAAGTGTTGTGGCAGAGGCCATGCTATTCTGGACCTGAGGCTGAGAAATGGGTAGTTGTCCGTTAGAAACAAGTAACTGCTGTGACTGTAGTGGTTGACTAATGGCTGTTTGACCCGAAGCATAAGGAAGCTGTGTCTGGCCAAGCTGCTGTAGAGATGCAAGAGGAGGGGGTTGTGCCTGTGAATAAGACGCCGGAGTTTGAGGATGCAGTTGAAGGGAAGGTGGTAATTGTTGAGGTGAATGAATAGGCTTCTGTAATGGAGATAATTGTTAACCAACTGGAGCTATTTGCGGCATAGGCTGGCTAGAACTCTGTAATAGATCCATAATGAGACCATTTAGTTTTATAGTACAAAAGATAAAAGAAGAGAAAGCATCAAGAACACCATAGAAAACCTATTGCAATGTTGAAGATGATAACACCAACAGTAGGGCACTATCTACAGGCCCACCATGGCCACCCTACAGATTTTAAAGCAAGATAAGCAAACATGACTTTGCTATAAAAACTCCTAGCAACTCTTGTGTGTGTGTTTATAATGCAGCAAGAAATGGCCCTAGAGATTCAATCTGATTAGCTCTCTCAACAAGAAGAAAAAGCATATCCTATTTTTGTTGCCAACATGAGCTAACATGCATACGCTAACATTCCCCAAGCAAAAACTAGTTTGGAACCAGAGAAGACAGCATTAAAGTTGCATTTAGTGAGAGATTGAGAAAATGAAGTACTAGAGATCATGATATTATCCTCAACTTTAGCGTATAAATAAAAATTAAATTAAAAAAAGTCGTTTCCTCTAGCATCAGTACAGTAGAGAGAACCCAAAATCTACTGGCTGAGTACCTTATGCTCTTTTGGTCTATTAGGGACAACCTTTTTTCTATTTTTTTTCTAATTTAATTAAACAATCCCCATAAGACCCAATAAGAGGAGAAATACTAGTAGAGAACCACATTGAATGTGCTTTAGGCGGATGGGCAGACCTTCACAAAAAATTTTAGTACATGAATATATTATAAATAGAAAGTTGTGTAAAGGACCATGCTTACCAAATTAACAGGTAACGTCACATCACCAGACCTGGGATGAAACTGGCCTCGAAACCCATGAATATTAGCGGTAGCCGTTGGACCCAAGTTTGGCGGACTCATTGGACGCCAAGCATTAGGAGGAATTCTATCCCTCATGGGCTCACCAAAATAAGGTGTTGCTCTGATAAAATTGAGCAAGAAAACATGAAGAAGACAATACAGGTAACCAACTAAGAAGAAAAATTAACAAGTAATCTCAAGAATTTGTGAGGGGCAGAAATTTAATTGCCTGGGCCCTGGTCCTTGAAACCGAGGACCAAAATGGGTCCTACCACCAGTTATTTAGCATCATTATTCAAGAAAAATAAGAATTGGACAAGTATAATGCTCGAATACTAACAATAGAAATCCTTTGTCACACTCAAGCAGATAAAAATTATTTCCAAAGGCGTCATTTGTTTTTGTTTTTAAAATTTTTAAAAATATTTATATTTTTTTTTTTTTATATAAAAATTTTAAAAATACTTTTAACGTAATTTTTTTAAAAAAATTATTTTTTAAAATAAAAATATTTTTATATATTTTAAAAATAATACTAAACAGCTGGACAGCCGGTTAAAGGAATAAAAAGGGGGAAGGAGGAGGGAAAATAATGGGACCTTGAATCTCCGGGCCTGGGCCTGGGCCTTTTACGGTCAGCAAACCCGACAGTTAATGGTTGATCACAACCCTGAGCCGCACCCTAAAAAATAATAATAATAATAATAATAAAACTTTCGGTGATGCATCGAGAAGAGGACAAAGATGAAAGCTTTTTTTAAGAAACATTTAACACCCACTCTCATTGTGTAGCATCCATTAAGGGCGTTTATTGCTGCTAATGCCATCTCCCGGTGAGAGTGCTTAACAAATCCACATCCTTCAAGGTAAATTAATAAATACATTTTTCATAAAGAAAGAACATAAGAAGATGAGGCCATAAGCTGCAAGAACAATAAGCCAGCAATATAAATAAATGAATAAGACGGAAATAAATAAAATAAAATAATCAGGTTGGAGCAGTCTTGCTACGTTAAATTCATCAAGCATGTATCGCGACATAATTGGTGCGTCCGAGCAATGATGTAAACTAAATCTTGCTTTTTCTGAATCACATGCATACTTGTAGTAGAGAATACTATTTCCTTTTTCAGCCTATATATGATATTACAGGGGAAAATGGAGGAGGAAGACTGCCGACTCGGAGCAGAAGAACCAGAGATTGGGAATGGGGCCCACACCCACTGTTTAAGTTAATAAAACAAACATCCCATTGGGTTTTTTTTTTTGGGGGAAAAAAAATAGAGATTTAAGGCCTATTTGGTTTGAGTATTTGAATAGAGTATTTGAATAAAGATTTAAATTTTTGTGAGATAAAATACTGTAGCAAAATAATTCAAATCGTGATTCGAGTATCGAAACAAACGGACCCTTAAGAATTAAGAGAAGTGTTTCTTTTTGTTCCAATCACCAAACCAAAACCCGTTTAGTGAATATTTACTTTATATTCTTTTGGCTACAAAATGCTATAATCCCAAAATGCATAGTTAGATATACGAAATGAGGAATGGAACGACTAAAGCGATAGCTCTTCATAAGAGAATCTTTGATTCAGTTCTATGGCCCACGTAATTAGTTAAAAGCCTATAAAATTTATTAAATTTATTATTATTTATTTAGTATAATAATTATTTAAATACTAAAATTATTATTTAAATATTAAAATTTTATTGGCTATAAAGAGTTACAACTCTTATTAAAACATATGTCCACATCTAAAAAGATATATGTTTTAATGGAAATGCATCTATTAAGGGTTTATAGATAAAAGTTAGTCATTTCTTCATCAAATCAATTGTATTTTTCTCTCCATTAGAAAAATACGTTAAAAGAAATAACTGTAGGTTTAGAGAGAAAAACTGGGTTCTTCTTCTTTGAAAAACTTTATGTTCAAAAGGTTCTTTGCAAATTAAATACATAAATCAAGGTACACTTTAAATCTTCTTCTGTGAAAATTATTGAATTCTAAGGTTACTGTAAATTATAGAAATTAAAGTTTACATGTGATATCCAGAGCATCTAGGTTTTTAAACTCATGATTTTCCTTTAAAGTTATATTACAGATTATATATGAATTCCAAAATTTTTATGGCTAATTAATGGTATTATTTATAGTCTCTACTGCAATTAGGGTATTTTAAATTACTGTTATTGAATTTTGGGATTTTTGTTTTTGTGTGTAATGACTCTTATAAAATTAGGGTTACAAATGTTTTTGACGATTACCTATATACTAACTTTGATTATTAATACATATTATATATACACTTCAAAGTCAGTTCATAAAGGATTCGTTTATGTAGATGAAATAAGAAACTTTTACTTTTCCGTTTCTTTGAATCATTGCCTGTGCATGTTTGTGTGTGTGTGTATACATTAAGTCAAAATTCAAACGTGACTTTGCAAGAAACTTGCGTTTGTTGCTTCTGCTTTACAATTTCATGTATTCACATACAAAACATATATATATATACATATAGATATATATATGTTAGAATTCTTGCGACGAAAAGCAGTAGGAAAAAAAAATCTCTTTGCAGTGTAATAGATGGCCTTTTATAATAAAGGCTTTGCAAGATCATCGCGTTTGTCTTTGAAAAAGCATCAATCTAAGGGGTCAATGATCGGGTGTATTTATGGGCAATATTTATCTGAAAGTCATGACCTGTATAAATAGTTTACACATTTAGAGCATTACAGTTTTGTTTCAGTTTTGTTTTGATGCAACTTTGTTATGATATATACATACAACAGTATTTGTATTATGATCATTTGCATTATGAAACGAGAAAAACCTATTGTTTCTAGTTTTAAAACTACATTATTGTAGTTTGTTAGTCACCAAAGTGGCCAAGTTTTAAAATTAGTAATTTTTAAATTGAGAAACAAAAGCTCAATTACTCATGAAACCCCATTCCATTCATCTCGTGAATCAAGACGCTGAAAAGAGCACTAACAAGAAACCTAGAAAGAACAAGAAGAAAATGTTCAAGAAGGAGTTGCATAACCTAAACGAGTCAGCTCAAATCCTCAAGAAAAAACGCAATGTTAACTGCTATTTTTTTAACAAATTTAGGCACTTAAAGAAAGACTGTCAGAAACATAAGGTTTGGTTTGAAAAGAAAGGTAAGCTTTCTGCTTTAGTTTGTTTCGAATCAAATTTAACTAAAGTTCCTTATAATACGTGGTGGATTGATTCAGGTTCAATTACTCATATTTCTAATATGATGTAGGGATTCCTTACGATCCAACCCATGAAGCAAATGAAAGTTTAATTTACATGAGGAATCGAGATAAAGCTCCAGTGGAAGAAATTGGCACTTATCACTTAATATTAAATACTAGACATTATCTTGATTTATACTAAACTCTTTATGTACATACTTTTTCTCGCAATTTAGTTTCTTTATCAAAACTTGATGTAGCAGGTTTTTATTGTAAGTTTGGATTTGGATCTTTCAATTTATATAAAAATAATAGTTTTATTGGTTCTAGAATCCTTTATGATGATTTATATAAGTTAAAGCTTGATAATTTTTTTTGCTAAAACTTTGTTAACCATGCATTGGTGTATTGGAACTAAATGGAGTTTAGTTGATGAAAGTTCTGCTTACTTATGGCATAAACGCTTGAGTCACGTGTCCAAGGAAAGAATAGAGAGATTAGTAAAGAATAGAATTCTTTCGAATTTAGATTTTACTTATCTCAATGTGTGTATTGATTACATTAAAGGAAAACAAACAAACACACTAAGAAAGGAGCTACAAAAACTATACAACTTTTTGAACTCATACATACTGACATATGTGGACTTTTGATACTCCATCCTTTGGTGGAGAAAAGTATTTTATCACTTTTATCGATGATTTTTCAAGTTATGGTTATCTTTATTTATTACATGAAAAATCTCAATCTGTTAAAGCCCTTGAGGTATTTATTAATGAGGTTGAGAGGCAATTAGATAAAAAGGTGAAAATTGTAAGGTCAGATAGAGGTGGTAAATACTATGAAAAGTATGACAAGTCAGAACAATGTCCAGGTCTATTTGCTAAATTCTTGGAAAAGCAAGGCATATGTACGCAAAACACTATGCCAAGTACATCATAATAAAATGATGTAGCAGAAAGGCGTAATTGTACATTAATGGATATGATTAAGAGCATGTAAGTTATTCATCTTTACTTTTATCTTTGTGGATGCATGCATTAAAGACCACTATGTATATACTAAATAGGGTTCTCCTTTTGAGATGTGGACGAGAAAGAAACCTAGTTTAAGACACTTGCATGTTTGGGGTGGAATTTCTTTATTAGAGGGACATGTAACTCCCCACCCTACGAGCCTCAGTGCATACGTGTATGCAATGCACGAGGCCTCTCCCTCTGTCTCACCTCTAATAAGGTATGGATTGGGCTTTTTATCCGACGGAAGTGAAAATCTACAATACACATGAAAAGAAATTGGATTTTAAGACGACTAATGGTTATTTCATTGGTTATTCTAAAAAATCCAAAAGGTATAAATTTTATTGTCCTATCCATAGGACGAGAATAGTAGAATCCAAAAATGCTCGGTTCATCGAGAATGATGAAATTAGTAGAAGTGGAGAACCATATAATGTGGTCATTGAAAAAGTTAGGTAGAAGTAATTCTACCTGTAACTTCAAAGATTGTTCCTAACATTGTTGTATAGCCTAACAATGTTCAAAAACAACAAGTGAATGACCAACCACTTCACAATGAAGTTGTATTCGAAGAACCTATAGTAGATGAACTACAAGCAACAGTATTAAGAAGATCTCAAAGAGAAAGACGATCTGTTGTTCCTAATGATTATGTAGTTTATCTACAAGAGTCAAAAATTGACTTGAAAATCGATAATGATCTGATTTCAGATCCAGTTTCATTTTTACAAGCCATGGAAAGTATTGATTTTGACAAGTGGCTCAATGCTATGAAAGATGAGTTAAAATCGATGGGTCAAAATCAAGTTTGGGACCTTGTTGAGTGGCCTAAAGGTTGCAAGAGAGTCGGGTGTAAATGGGTCTTTAAGACCAAGCGCAATTTTAAAGGCAATATTGAACGATACAAGGCTAGACTTGTTGTCAAAGGTTTTACTAAAAAAAAAAAGTGTTGACTACAGAGAGACTTTTTCACCGGTCTCTAAGAAAGATTCACTCAGAATTATTATAGTATTAGTGGCTCATTTTGAATTAGAGTTACACTAAATGGATGTGAAAATCACCTTTCTCAATAGAACTTTAGAGGAAGAAGTCGATATGGACCGACCCAAAGGCTTTTCAAGTAAAGGAAAAGAACACATGGTGTGTAAATTAAATAAGTTAATATACGGACTTAAACAAGCTTCTCAACAATGGTATTTTAAATGTAACAATATCATTACCTCTTTTGGATTTAAGAAGTACACTATTGATCAGTGTATATATATGAAGGTCAGTGGGAGTCCTACATGTTCATGGTATTTTACTTGTTGCTAACAATTTTGGTTTACTACATGAAACTAAGAAATTCATCTCAAAAAACTTTGAAGTAAAAGACATGGGTGAGGCAACTTATATGATAGGAATTGAAATATTCCATGATAGATTACAAGGATTGTTGGAGTTGTCTCAAAAATGCTATATTAACAAAGTTTTAGAAAAATTTAAGATGGACAAATGCTCAACAAGTATAGTTCTAATTCGCAAGGAGAAAAATTTAGTCATATGCAATGTCCAAAGAATGAATTGGAATGAGCGCAAATGAAAAACATTTCTTATGCATCCGTTGATGGTAGCTTGTGCTATGCTCAAACTTGCACCAGACCCGACATTAGTTTTGCTGTTGAGATGTTGGGAAGATATCAAAGTAATCCAAGAATAGATCGTTGGAAAGCTGTAAAGAAGGTTCTCAGGTATTTGCAAGGAACAAAGGACCATATGCTTACTTATAGAAGATGTGATCATCTTGAAGTGATCAATTACTCAAATTCAGACTTCGTCGGATGTGCTGACACTAAAAAATCTATATTCGGTTATATGTTTCTTTTGGCCGGAGGAGGAATTTCATGGAAGAGTGTGAAGTAGTTCGTCATTACTGCATCTATTATGGAGGCCAAGTTTGTGGCATGTTTTGAGGCCACAAGTCATGGTTTATGCTTGTAGAATTTTATTTCGGGACTTGGAGTTGTCGACAATATAGCCAGGCCGCTGAAAATTTATTGTGATAATGCCGCAGCAGTCTTCTTTGCCAAGAATGACAAGTATTTTGATGGTGCGAAATGTATGGATATTAAATACTTAGTCGTTAAGCAAGAAGTTTGGGAATGTAAAGTGTCAATTGAACAAATTAGTATCAATCTTATGATTGCAGATCCTTTACCAAAAGGATTACCACCTAAAACATTTATTGAACATGTTGAACATACGGGTGTTATCAAACGTCATTAATGGTTATGTATTATGTTTTATTTAATTTTAATGATATGACACTTTGAGCTCATTTATTATGTTCCCAATATATTTTGTTTTTTATTTTGTATGCATGATTATTATAGATTAATGTTTGACAGAACTATCTCATCGAAGATAGTAAAGTGGACTATTATTACACCTCTCAATTATAAATCATGTTAAATAGATGTCTAATGTTATAGTACATGGAAGGGACTGCACCAAATTAGTGATGTACAACAGCTATGACTCACTTTAGATTTTCTGTTTAATTATGATGTAGAATGCTAGTCAATTTTAAGAAGATTTAGTATAATATTGTTATGCACATTATAGCCTTATTAAACTAATAAAGGAATATTATATGGGTCAAGTGAGAGAATGTTAGAATTATAGTCCACATAATTAATTAAAGACCTGTAAAATTTATCAGATTTATCATTTATTTATTTTGTTTAATAATTATTTAAATGCTAAAATCTTATTAGCTATGAAGGGTTACAACTCTTATTAAAGGATGTGTCCATATCTGAAGAGATGTGTTCTTTGATAGAAAAGCATCTATTGAGGATCTATAAATAAGAGTCTACTCCTCTCTCCACCTAATCAATTGTATTTCTTCTCTCCATTAGAAAAATACATTAAAAGAAATAACTGTGGGTTTAGAGAGAGAAACTAGGTTCTTCTTCTCTAACAAACTTTCTGTTCAAAAGATTTCTGTAAATTAAAAATATGAATTAAAGTATGATCTAAATCTTTTTCTATAAAAATTAGTAAGTCCTACGAACTAAGAACTATAGAAATTTAGTAAGTCCTAGGAACTAAGAATTATAGAAATTAAAGTTTACAAGCCTGTCTCTCTAAGCGAGGATTGGGGAGGGTTTTGGGGGATGGGGATGGAGATGGGGAGGAAATAGTTTTCCTCGTCCCTACCCCTCGCTGCCCCGTTGTCATCCCTACCTCATTTAAACAACATAAAATAATTTTAAATTATTTTCTTACATTTAATGTTTGAGCCCATTAGATGTCCGTCATAAGATAATTAGATACATTTTCAGACACAAAAAAATTAGATAAGTGATCTCAATCTGTACTTCGAAACCAGACCAATAGTCTTCTTTTTTTTATTATTAAAAATGAGTATATTTCATTATTCATTTATAATAACCGCATTGTTTATTTCACATTTCCTTTTTACGTGCATTCAAACATACGGAGAGAGAGCCGCAACTGAGAAGTTTGAATAATCGCTTAGCTCAAGCACTTCTCAATCATATTCGTAAACCACACTCCCATATAAATCACCACAATAGAACAATGAACCATTTATTGGAAAGAGAAGCCTCTTCTCCACCGCCGTCGCCGGCGCCGTTGCCGAGATCACCCAACTCCGACCCTCGAGCTATACAGGCACACGCCATCGTAAACGGTCGTCGAGATCGCACTCTCCTCAACGACCTCATCACTCACTACTCAAAATCCAATCTCCCCTCTTACTCTGTCCGCGTCTTCCACCAAATCTCCTCTCCCAATGTCGTTTCCTGGACCTCCCTCATCGCCGCTCACTCCGACAGCTTCCTCTCCCTACGACATTTCGTTTCGATGCTACGACATCCGACTCTCCCCAACCAGCGCACCCTGGCTTGCCTCTTTAAGACCTGCGCATGCCTTTCTTCCGTCTCTTTCGGCCTCTCCCTCCACGCTCTCTCTCTAAAGCTTTCTCTCTTCGGAGAGCCCTTTTCCGGGTCTGCCCTCGTCAATTTTTACTCGAAATGCCGGCTTCCCGGTGATGCCCGGAAGGTGTTTGATGAAATTCCTCACAGAGACGAGGTTTGTTATGGGGCAATTATTGTCGGGTTGGCGCAGAATTCTCGACCCGTCGATGCTTTGGCTGCTTTCGCAGAGTTGGTGTCATCGTCGGAAGCTCGGTCGACAATGTATAGCTTCTCTGGTGCGCTCCGCTCTGTGGCGCAACTTGCTGCGTTGGAGCAATGTAGGATGGTCCATGCTCATGCCTTTGTTACTGGGCTTGATATGAATGCCGTTGTGGGAAGTTCTCTGGTTGATGCCTATGGGAAAGCCGGGCTTGTGGGCGATGCGAGACGGGTGTTTGATGAGAATTTGGTTAGGATGAATGATGTCGGGTGGAATGCAATGATGGCGGCTTATGCACAGCAAGGGGACACAGACTCGACTGTTGAGCTTTTTGATTCAATGGAAGCTCGTGGGCTTAGACCAGATGCATATAGCTTTCTCGCGATCTTGACATCGTTTTGCAATGCGGGTATGGATGTTGAGGCTGACCAGTGGTTTACTCAAATGATCCGAGATTATGGCTTGGAGCCAGGGCTTGAGCATTACACATGTCTGGTGGGTGCATTCAGCCGAGCAGGAAGGTTATCGGATGCTGAGAAGATTGCTACAACAATGCCTTTCACACCAGACGCCGCGGTTTGGCGAGCACTGCTTTCGGGTTGTGCGTTTCATGGTGACCCTGACATGGCTTTGACCATGGCTAAACGGCTGTTGGAACTTGACCCACATGACGACTCAGCCTACGTGATTGTTGCAAATGCATTTTCAAGTGCGAAAAGGTGGGACGACGTTGCGGAGATGAGGAAGATGATGAAGGATAGGAGGGTGAAAAAGGATGTGGGGAAGAGTTGGATTGAAGTACGGGGCAGAGTTTATGTGTTTTTGGCGGGGGACCGAAGGCATGAGATAATGGACCAAATATACGCGAAACTAACGGAGTTGAGGGAGGAAATAGAGAAGTTAGGCTATGTGCCAGTTTGGGATGAGATGTTACATAATGTAGAGGAAGAGGAGAAGAAGAAATTGCTTTGGTCTCATAGTGAAAAGTTGGCAGTGGCATTTGGGGTTGTGAGTGGAGCTTCACTGCCAGGAAAGCCACTGAGGATTGTGAAGAATCTGAGGATTTGTAGAGATTGTCACGAGGCTTTTAAGTTCATGAGTAGGGTGTTGAAGAGGGAAATTATTGTGAGGGATGTGAACCGATACCATAGGTTTTTGAATGGTAGATGTACTTGTGGTGGTGTTTGGTAGCACACAAGCCCCTATTTGGTTCATTCCCTTTTTGCTGCAGTGTTTTCCGTTACAAAACTTGAATTTCCGTTCAAACCTATGAACGAAACAGGTCTTTTTAGAGCCTTCTTCGATCCCAAGATAGAAATATACAACCTTCTTTGCAATCCAGCCAAAGGTCGTAGTTGGATTGAGTTGGGAGAATCATGAGGAGACATATGAAGTTGGATATAGAGATGCCAAAGGCAAATTCATGTGTTCTATGAAAAACGGGAAAGAAGACACTAGGGGGAGTATTGTGTTCACTGATGTTGATTGGGAATGGTTTTTTTGTGCCCATTCATTCATTCATTCCCCCACTGCCCCAGATGAGACTATTGCAGGCCTGCATGGTATAGTCCCTTGGAAGTAGTTCATGGTTTTTGAGGTCCATAAGCTACTTATAATAGCACATGGTAACACCACAAAATGGTGCTCATCAAGAAAGCTTTTTTTTTTTTTTTTCTTGTGTCCAAAAAGAAAGCTTTTTTTTTTGGACTTTTAGAACGTTCGTTGGAACTAAAGTTTTAAATTTAAGAACTGTAATATGTAAGAGCTTTACACTGTAACAACTTTTTGTTTTTTATTGTAACTGCTAAAAGCTTTACATTGTAATTATTTAGAAGCACAACCAATTAGTTCTAAATTCTAACTAACAATCCAAACACATGGTATACATGGTATGAAGGTTAATATTAAACTCTACACATGGTATAAAGGTTAATATCAAAATTTGAATAGGATTTTATAAACTCCGTTCTGACATTTTTGATTACTACGGTGTCTCTTTCAACAACTTGATTTGACACGCAAATTAAAATGTCATAGTTTTTATTTATCTTCATCTGCTACCTCTTATTCACCTCAAAGGTTGATGATAGATCTCACAGATTCTATCAAAAGTGGCAGTTGATCCTTCACACGGAATATAACATACACGTACAATTTAAAGATAAAAACAAAACATTCTAACATGTTAGAGTTTTATACTATAATATATTTTTACTTTACATCATAACGTATGAAAGCTTTATATTGTAGCAATTAAAACTAATAAATATTTTTGCTTTACACCGTAACATATGAGAACTTTATACTGTAGCAGTTGAAACTAATAAGTTTTAAACGACACTCCCAAACAAAGCCATTATTAAAGACTCAAGCAGAGAAGGACAAAGGTCAAAGGAGGGCCAGAGGACCACTGCCAAAGCCAGTTCAGAGTGGGACTTGCATTGCTCAAATATGCATTTCACGCTCGTTTGAGCTCTTCAAACACAATTTTGAGCGTTTATCAAGTCTCTCTACTAATCTTTTAGGGAAAGAAATCATTGGGTACTTGAATTGTTTTCAACTTTGCCAAGGGAACATCTCATTTCAGAATAATCCTTTGATTTTTGAAGCTAGTGTAACTCATTAAAAGTCCTCTGTTGAAACTCCAAGAACAACATTTCCTTGGCAAATAGAGGAACCCATTTTGTGTCAAGACGCCAAGTAGATATGAACAATATAAATCAAAATTTTGACCTTCTTTAGTGAAAGTTACGCAATAAAATGTTGGATTATATTCAATGAAATATCACTACATTTCCAGAGAGCCAAACATAAACGAAATCTTGTTGTGCCAAACCAACAAAACCCTTCATAAACCCTAGAACCAACAACAGAAAAATTCACTGAAATTAATAACAGCATATAATTTCTAGACAACAAAAACAAAAAGCGATTTACTTTAAAGCGATTTGCATTTCATTTGCTCTAAACAATCATAAATTTCCAACAAAAAACCTCACATTCAATCTAACACCACAAACCCTAAGCACAGATTTTCTCTTCCATAAAAGAAATGGAAAAGAGAGGCGAATCAAGATCGAGAGCGAGGGGTCTACTTGAGAACCGAGCCGGCAGGCGCGGTGCCGAGAAGGCTGGCCTGCTGCAACTCGAGGTCGTTGAGCTGCTGCTCGCGGTCCATCTCGATGATGAGAGGGACGACGAGGACGAGGAAGGTGGTGCCCGCGATCCACGCCGCCCTGCCGGTGCTGCGGAGGAGCTTCTTCGCGACGAAGCCGGCGTCGGAGGCGGCGCGCTTCGTATTGAGGACGATCGAGGACTGCTCGGCTCTGGCAAGGAGGCCTTGCCCGGCTCTGGTGGTTCGGTTGGAGAGTCGCTTTTTGCCCTGTGAAGACGCCATTGCAGAAGAAGAAGAAGAAGGGAGAAGAATCGAGGAGTTGCGGGAAGGTGTGTGTATACAGAGGACTCTAGTGGGACTAGTGGTTTTGGTGGGGTTTTACGCGAGGGAGGGCCTTATACGTCCAAATAGGAAAGCGAGCTTTGGGGTTTAAGGCTAAAGAGGCCTATCGTGCCAAGTGCTTTCGAGGGTAAGAAGGTAATAGGATGATTAGAAGGATCATTAACATAATGGCTTCGTTTGTTTCTGTTTTCAGAATTTGTGAAAATATTTTCACATATTTTTTAAGATTAAAATTTTAAAAACACTCTCAACATAATTCTAAAAAAAAATTTATTTTTCAAAACAAAAATATTTTCACCTATTTTAAAAATAATACCAAACAGCCTTAATATTTCAACAAAAAAATATCCTCATTTATTCACTCCTCATCCTCTTTCTCCTTCCATCTCTCTTACGCTCTCTTTCCCCCTCTCTCACAATCTCTCTCTTACCCTGCTCCTCTGTGCAACTCCGCCGGCAACGACCTGCTCCTCGGGCGACAACAATAGTGCTCTTCGCGTAAGCTAATGTCGCTAACGACGGGCACAATTTCAATGACTAGGGGTAAACATTGAGTAGGTTGGATAGGTTTTTGAAAATGTCAACCTACTCAAGCAAAGTTTGGGTTGGGTTGATTTGAGAAATTGTAGTAAATATCACTTTTTCAAGACTAATTCTAGTAAATTATAGGTTTTAAAAGTATTTGTAGTAGATAGCAAATTTATACTAAAAATTATTTATTTACCTCCTTATTTACGATGTAAATAATTCTTATTTACACAGTAAATAAATTAAAAGCACAAATCATTTATTTACCTCATAAATCCAAAGTTTAAAATCAACTCATCCAATTAAAATTTGGGTGTGGGTGGGTTCGTCGTGTTGAGTGTAATAAAAGAGGAAAAAAAAATCAAAACTAACAATTTGATCCAAAATGAATCAAGAAGCTAAAATTCATAAGATAAAGTTCCAATATTGTCTTAATAAGTTATAAACCAACGTAAAGATATATGATCTGCAACACAAGTTCAAATACATTAAGTCATTATTAAGCAAATAAACCATAATAAAAACTATCACAATAAAATACTATGAAACATCAACCAAATAGTGCAAATTACCACTCTCCAACTCCAACATAGTGAATAAAATATTTAATAAAATGTAAGCCATAATAAAAACTAGTACAATAAAAATACTAAGAAACATCGACCAAATGATGCAAATTGCCAATCTCTAACTCCAACATAGCGCATAAACATATAAAATAAATATATTTTTTATATAAATAGATTGGGTGGGTTTGGTTAAGATGGGTGTCGGGTTGGGTTAGGTTTACACAAACTACTTGTTGTGTTCATAGGATTCAGGTTATCTTATATTGGGTTGGGTGAATTAATTGAGTTTGTTAGGTTATTGGTTTTTTGTTCACACTATCAGCGACCACACTTGCTTCTCGCGCGACTCCAACGGTGTCACTTGTTCCTCGTGTGACTCTCCTGCCTACTCTTCCCTAACTTTGGCGACAATGCTTACTCCTTGCATGACTCCAACGACGACGCCTACTCTTTTGCAACTCCAACGATGATAGGTGTGACTCTAGCAGGGAAGAATGAAAGGAAAGAGAAATCTATGGTCTGGGAAGGGGGGAGGGGGACATGAGAAGAGATCAATTTGAAAGATAGATTTTAAACAATGGGTAAATTTGCTAATGCTGCATTTTATGAATTTAAAATTTGTTATTTATTTTTACTACTTTAAAAAATGCTATTGACTTAAATTTTTTTTTAAAAAAAGCAATACAGTATAATTTCTCATGTGAAATTTTGGAGAAAGGTTGAGGGCCTGTTTGATAAATGAATTTGAATTAGTGATTTGATTTAAGTTAATATAATTTGAATTAAGATTTGAGTTAGTAATTTGAATTGTTATCCGAGTTGACGTTTGGATGTATATTTAAGTTTTAATCTGAGTATGGAATAAAATTGAAATTTGTGCTTGAAGAGGTAGTGAAAATAGTTTTTGATTTATCAAAAAATCTAATAAAATTTTAATGTTAATGATCCTAAAAAATATGCAATATAGATCTTAATTTATTCCTCTTCACTAGAAATACAATGAAAAAAGAATCATCTCAATTGGATAACAAATAAAGAAATTATGATTTTTTTACTCAAATATAGGAGAAAAATTTTTAGTTTTTACTGTAGCAGAGATATCCAAGTATCAAAAGTTTAAGAGGGAGTCAGAACTCTGAAAACTTAAATTCTTGATACTCAAAGGATTTGGATTTTGGGAGAAACAAACACGTATCCAAAGGGTTTTTAATACTCGAATCTAAATTTGAATCCAAAGAATCCAAAGAATTCTCGAATCAAACGGGCCCTATATTTGAAAAGAAAGAAAAAAAGAAATCAAGAGCGGTTAGGATAAACTAAGGATCTGTTTGAATCGCAGGTTCAACATGTGACAGATTAAACTTGTGTGATTTGAAATGAAAAATCTAAAAAATGGGACTTGAACTTTTGTGGTTTGACATTTGGATATTCATTTCAAATGTAGGTCTAAAAAGGAAAGAAAATCTAAAATTGTATTTGAATACGTGTTGAACTATGAGAAAAATGGTGGAAAGAGATTGATACTCTAGAGTTAAGATTAAAGTTGATCTATCTAGCATTACTTGAAGCCAAATATTTGAGGCCCCTAAAAGTTCAAACGGAAGATCGTGTTTTTGAAAATATTGAAACACGTGAAGAAATATTTTAGACAGATCAACAATTGAAACCTATGCAAATCTGCGATAGACTAAAAAGAGTTGAACCATAAAAGAAGAGCAGAGTATTAATCAAGAAGCACAAAACCTCTTTTCATATACTGCAAACAAGAGAATTGTAAGTTTAGAATGTGCTCCACTTCTGTGGATTTGGATATAAGCTTGTCCAAGATCGTATCACCATCAAAATTTGCATCAATCATCCTAGAACCTTTGCATACAACTAGAGATGTGTTACATACCCAAGGAACTGAAACTGTAAACCCCAAACCAGACTTTTTACCTCCAGAAGAAGTTGCATATCCCGTCAGTACATCTTTGTATGCTCGGCCGACTTTAGACACGTACTTTCCCATTGGCAAAATTTGCTCAAGAACAGATGGAACAGAGCCATCAGGATTCAAGAGATCAGAGTCTGAGTGAAGGTTCACCACAACAGTGCCATGTTCAGGGTGAAGCTGATCACTGAGAGTTTTTAAGAAATGGGAGTCTGGGTCCCATAATGTTCGGGGGAAGATGTCATCGCCATCATATGCATCAATGAAGATCAAATCGTATAGATTGGTGGTGTTGAGAATGAATTTCTCAGCATCTGATTCGTAAAGGTAAAGCCTTTCATGGGTGCCTTTCCAAAGAACTTCATCCATTTTATCAGGTTTTGGGAAGGCTCGATTTCCTGATGGAGTCATAACTGAAAAAGCTGGAAATCCCATCGCTTGGACTGAAGCTGCTATAACAAGAGGGTCGATTTCAACTGTGTGAACAACAGCACCTGAAAGGAGCACATATTCATATTCGTTAGCTTCTGTATCACTTTTAAGTGTTTGCCAGCCATGTTTTCACATCATTAAAACAGGAATCAAACATCTGAGATACAACACAAGCAACCAAAATTATATACATTTAAAATCTCAGCAAAAAAGAGTATATAATGAAAACTTCTATAAAATCCAATCAAATCTTGACTAAATTGACAAACACACTATGATCATCTCTTCTACTTATAATTCTCCACTTCATTATTTTCATTTCTCTCACTGTTTTCTTTTTTTTCTCCAGTCAATCACAAGAGAGATGAATGAAAACAAGTTAATTTTCATAAAATATGAACACTTCTGCCGTGAACTTCAGCCTCGAGTGGACTACTCTCTAAAATGTTGGTTAAAGACATCACCTTTGAAATGTGACTATGGTATCAATCCGATCTTGATGAATTTTCATCAATTTCAACCAACAAACGTTGTGTATGAGTTACAATTATGCATGGAATGCATTATAATACATAAATTTGAATTTCAAATCATCACATCTTGAGATAAATTAACAACTTTCTTTAGCCACATGTATACTAAGATCCTCAAAAACATCATAAATGATTCTTCTCAATTAAGAATCAATTGTGAGAGAGACAATACTCATATTAGAAACCCTTGCAAGGGAAAAGCAAAAACAGAAGACGAAATGAACTCCTACCTTGAATTTTGCTCGCCAAAAACAATGGTAAGCTTCCTCCACCATGGCCAATGCACAGCACGCGCATTTTCTTCTCCCCATGAACTGCACTCTTCAGATCATAGTTACAAGACGCCAAGGTAGCCAACCCAACAGACACCATACTCTTCAAATCTGAAGACAAATTAACACATCAAAAGATCACCTTTTTACTTTGCCTATCATTTACAGATTATAATCTGTACATGACAATGTTGCATTTGTGGAGTCTAATTATTACTCAGACGCAAAGTTAGCACACAAATCGACCTTGTAAGCGAGTTGAATGATTTTCTTGCAATCTTCTTTCTTTATAAATGATTATAATCTTGTGTTTGACGTTCTTTAGTTTGTTAACTAGGGATTTTATAGATAACAAACAATGCAAACATGAGAATATGCTTGAAACAAATTCGCAGTTCCTTTAGAGAGAGAGAGAGAGAGAGAGAGAGAGAGGGAAATGGATGGAGTTACATGGAACAGCGAGGCAATGTGGCTGTTGCATAAGGAAGACAGAGCCAGGATCGGAGGCTCGGTAAGCGGCCATAACTTTAACAGTGCTTTGGCGAGTCTCGTCGTTGAATCGAAGCGACCGCCATTGATATCCGACCACGTTGAACCGCACATTGTCCTCTTCCTCACCTGGAAATGCCTCCGCGTATCTCCTCTTGAGCCATTTCTCCGTCGCTGGCCAGTACAATTCGCTCTGGACCGTTTCACAAAATCACTAACAAATTAAGAGAGAAGGAGAAGAAAGAGAAAGAAAAAAGAGAGCGAGAGAGAGAGACACTAACAGGTCTCGAAGAGGGAAAAGCCACGACAGATACGACGCCATTGCCTTTGTCGGAGGTCGATCGGAGAACGGTGTGACCGTCGGATTGATCGGTTCCCCACCACTCCGAAGCGTAGAACCAGTCGCCCTCGTCGTCGATACGACGCCGTATGGCCGTTGAAATCCGCCGGAAACTCCATCCAGCTCTGCGCCACATTTGGAAAGCCTAATCCCCAAATTCGTATCGAAAGGAGCGAAGAAGAAAGAAGAAGAGAATCGCAACAATGGCAAAGCAAAAGCCCTCAGCCCTACTTCACCCCCTAAATCTCAGTTTGGGCATTTTTTTTCCAAAGTGGGGGTTTTAGCGTTTGGTTGATGGAACTAGATTATCTTTATTCGGAATAGGCTGAACCTAAATCCGGAATAAGGTCTCCTCAACCAGTACTTTACAAAGTGGCTATTTGGCTGAGTGGTTCTCACCATAAACTCAGTTATAAACCGTGTAAAGCTCTCAAGTGCTACAGTAATAATTAAAAAAAAATTGCTACAGTGTACAACTCTCATATGCTACAATAAAAGTGATTATAACCAACGGTTTTTACCACCCTTTCAAAAACCCTTAAAATTGATTGGAAGAAGACAACACTCCCCGTTCTTTGTTTTAATTAGAGGGTTAATTAGAAATTCAAATTTTTGTGAAAAAAAATTATAAATAAAGGTTTGAGTTGTGGTTTAAATTACTAAATCAAAAGAGCTCGTGCTTCTTAAAACATTAGAAATTTAATAACAACATCCTTATGTTATCCATAAGTCAGCTATAAAGAAATATAGACCTTTAATTGTCAAAATTTATCTGACGACCGTTCAAAATATTAAAAAAAAAGGCATAAGTAAACATGATCAATAAAATAAAGTCAATATATATATATAAATATATAAATTAAGTAAAAAGGTATGAAAACTATTTGTTTTTTCTAAACTTGAAATTTTAACAAAATTAGATCAAGTTATTTAAATTCTCAAAAGAAAATCTATAAAGAATACAAATTAAACTAAAACAGTAAAACCACGTTTTTTTTTTTTTTGGTCCCTTCCCCTACAAGCATTATCAACACCGCGATTTCAAAGGGGTCGTTGGAAGGTCAACGACAATGAGCTTATGCATGGGGCAGCATTGTTCGCGACGGGAAAGCATGGTGACAACGGGGAGCTCTGGGTCGAAAGAATGTGGTAAGTGACAGGGAGGACTCTGTCACCATAGAGGAGACTTCAAACACGACGGGACGATCCAGGGTATCACAATGAGATGGTGTGGGCTGCAACAGTACCTGTCACAACAACAAGGCATTGGGTCGCTGCACGGCTGCAGCTTGCGTGAAAGGCAGCACTGAATCTCAATGGTAGCAGTAGCTTGATGAGTGGGGGTGGGCGGCACCTATTAGGAAGGGGATTCTTTAGCGTTTGTATGTCAATGGTTTCTAAATGAATGCTTGAGATTAAAGCAAAAATTAGATGAAGGACAGAGCATTTTAGGTCAAAATTAGCTATCAGTACAGCAACGTTCACATAAAATTCATTGGTCAAAGGTGTGTTTTTTCATAGGGTTATACTTAAAAGCAAAATCTCCAACAGATTGCAAATGACACTTAAAAGCTGCTTAAAGGAAGCTAGAAAAAGGTGATGAATTAAACAAAAAACAAAAGCTGCATTAGCTTATAAAGTCTTTGTAAAGTAAAACCTTTAACGTCTTTCTCAAAATTTGCCTGAAAGTGAGCACAAAAGCATGCAAGAATAAACCTCTTAAACCTTGTAAGATCAGTCAAAAATGGTGAATGGTTTTACAAACTGCATTAAGATTGAGCACACGGGGAAGAACAAAAACTCATCAACGAGCTTTCTACTATAGCTTCTTAGTTTCAAGAAGCTTCTTTAAATTAAGAAATTGATCACCGAGTTGAGACTCACAGAGGGCTTGAGTATTTTCGTCCAAAGACTTCAGAAATGACTTGGCCAGCTTCAGGGTCGATACAGTCTGAAAGATCTTGCCACAAAATCTCCGCACTTCAGCCCTCCTTGACTGCTTTTCTGCCTTGTTTGTAACCAAGACTTCTATCAAGTGACACAACTTACTGAGATTGCTCTTTAAGATTTCTTTTAGCGCATCCTGGCCACTTCCATCAGCCTGACCTACCAGCTTCAATATTTCAGTTACCAAATCGAGCACTTCCACCCGCCGAAAGTCAAATCTCGTACTGCTACATTTCTCCAAGAGAAAGCCAAATAGCTGACGCCCAATCCACGGCCGCCTTCGGAATACTTCTTTGAAAAACTCGGGCTTGATTTGGGACTTCTTACAATCAAAATATTCTCCCAGAACACCCTGGAAGATATCAAAGACCCTTTGCAGCTCTGACTCAGGAAAATTTCTTGCATCGATGATCTTCAGAATCCAAAAGGTGGAGTTCTCAGCAAGGGAAGCAATCATCTTCTGTCGGTTCCAGGAGGATTGCTGCTTCTTACCGGCAAGTTTCTTTCTCTTGATTGGTTTTGATGCCAACTTCAAACTCTTTTGCAACAAAGATTCAAGAGTAGAGAGTTGCATGTCTTCACCCTTAGGATAGTCCTTTGCTTTGAATATCTTCTTTTGAAGAATCCCCCATATTCGCTGCCCGAGCTGTTCACTACTTTCTGCGGTACTCGGGTTAACAAGTGCCTGTGCCAAGTTTGAATACAACAAGAGAACCTGTGGCTTACCTGTTACACGAGGAAATGATAAAATAAAAAAGAACAAATCAAGAAAAGCCTTTTCTGCATTAGAAATAACAACTCGCCAATCATTCCTACATACTTTTATAACAACCCAGGATCTTTCCATTTATACTGCAAGTTAAGAGTATAAATCTCAGTTAAATATTGCATAATTCATGATTTACCAATGACCAATCTTTTAAGTGATAAAATTTTAATTCCTCATACTTAAATGTATTTTTTTTACTGACCAAAGTGACAGCTAAACATAGTTTTGGTTGTACTTTTAAGAGCTCTTGAACTATAAACTCCAACATCATATTCTTTCCATTACGCTATTAGCTTATACTTAAAGAATTCAGAGCTTGCCTGGATTTTCATGCAAGTATATTTCCAGCAATGAAAGTACACGAAGTTTGAATAGCACAAGTTGATACTGAGCAGTTTCACTCCCAGCCTGATTCTTTCTCTCTTTAAAGATCTGAGCAAGGTAATTATCCATTCGGAACATTGCCTCATCGTCCATTCCTCCGTCAGAATCATCTGAAGCTTCGGAAACCTCTTTGTCGACTTCGTCGACCCCACCTACAGCCTCAGAGTCATCTGCCTGCTCCTCGCCTTCACCTGTTTCACCTGCCTCAGCTTTATCAATCACCTCGTCTTCTTCAATGTTGAGAAAATCTTCATCATCATCATCATCATCCTCTTCATCATCATTGTCACTCTCAGCAACCTGATGCCTAGCAGGTTTCAGGGACCTCTTAATTACACGCAACATTTGCAGCAGACCATCATCCGTGATATCATCACAAAAGTATTTGAAAACCTGCAATGACAAGTGGATGTCAGATTATAATCTATAACAATAAGTTGTTCCTCAGATGCCATCGCTTGGACAAATTAGCCACATTTGTTGAGATGGATTAGTGTAAACATAGAAGGAAGAAATTACAATACGTTCATTATTTGTGGTACCATGAAAAACTGTAAAGAAAAACAATCACCAAATAAACTTCAAATAGGTAAATCCAGATTTGGCAAGGTTAGATGAATGGCAAAATTTGCTTGCAAGATAATTACAACTTACAGAAATCAGCAGCGGGGATTTGTTAGAAATCACAGCACAACAGCCCAAAACATAAGAAACTCATAAAAACGGAAATATCAAATAAAATTCCTTAGAGAATAATCATTAGTATTAACCTTTGAACTAGAACTACTTAAAAGCCAAGGAGTACAGCCCATGAATTCTGACCTGCTCAATAGCAGTTCGCATAGGAGCTGATGACTGTGGCAACAATGAGAGCAGCGTGTCCACCAGAACATCTATTACCGCAGGTGCACCATCCTCGGCGTCATCTTCTCCAGAGGATTCAAGAAGATCAGGTATAGGGTAAGCTTTCCTACAGCATATGATTAGCTCGGAGGCAGCTTCTGAGAACTCCCTTGGTCGAAGAAGCATTTGCAAAAGCAACTGGATGAGCAAGTATCGTAACGCATGCAATCGATTTGTGTCATTGCCCAGTCCAGAATTCCTCTCCTGCCACGTAAAGCATTTTTAAGAGATGTATCTTATGTTAGATGACACACTCAACGAAATATGTAGTAGTAACAAAAGAAGTGACTCAATGTCAACGATAAATTGTCTATTGCCTACAAAGAAGAGGCCTCTGATAAGGTAATTCAATTTAAGAGAACCCAAGATCACCACCCGGCATCTAAGTTAAGCTTTAAAAAGAAGGAACCTCTCTAGACAGCGAAGTTTCTATAGCTTGCACTTTTTTAAATACATCTTCCTCGTCTTCCAAAGGTCGAAAGAGAGAGATCGAAGGAATGTTGCGTAAAGTGCTGAGGAATCGCATGAAGTATGAACCAAGATCATTTAGCTCAAGACCGTTTCCCAATGCACGTGGCTCCTCTCCCTTTTGAGTAGTTGCCAACAACTGCTGAAGTTGCTCGATGCATATCCTGCAAAGAGCACTGGAAGTGGCCGCTTTTGGCCACCTAAATTTCTCTTGTAACTCGAATGACGTTACTTCAGTCCCAAGAGATGCAGTGAACACGCCCTGTATAGCTAGAAACTTCAAAATCTCTTTTTGAATTCGGAATTTTGCTTCAAGATCAAGCGTTAAGTATTTCAGAATACTGGGCAAGGATTCAACAATCCAAGTTTTCAAAACATCAGAATTTCCCATCGTTCCAACTAATTCTTTGTCTTCATTTGAACCTATCTCCGAGTTGTCATCTGTCGTTTGGCTCTGATCAGAAGGTTCCTCCATAGGATGACTTTCATCCACAAACATGTCCTGCAAGTTCTGAATAAACAGCATGCAACCAGATTCTGTTTTGAAACCTGCCATAAGATCCTTAACTGTTTTTGTCCGTGTGATGGAATCAAACTTTCCATTACTGTGTTTTTGCAAAGCAACAATAACATTCACCGTTTTTACATCATCATGCTTCGCCCAATCGGACAACTCTTTAAGAAAATGTTGTGCAACTTTATAAAGCCATGAGTCCTTTGTAGACAGTATATCCATCAGGCACCGAACAAGTTTGTTTGACAAAACAATCGGAACAAAAGATGCAGGTAGTCTTGGCAAGAGAAGAAGCAAAACATCAAATGCCACGTGCTTACGGTCGTGAGATGACAGAAGAAGAGATCCTTCAACAATTACTTCAATAAAGCATTGCAAGTTCTTCGCAATATCTTCCTCAGAAGAGCTAGACTTGCGGTTTTTCTTGTGCTTCTTCAACGAACTTGAAATGGACGCTACATCCTCAGCTTGCAAAAGAACATCAGGCAAAAGTATATTTACCAGTATAGGCCATACACTGTGAACTCGAGGCTGGCAGAAGGTTGATTCCTGTTATTGAGAAAAAACCGAATGCTTGAGAAAATATGTTTTCTTTATATTATTATCCATAGAAATGCGTCTGGCACTTACAAAGGAATAAACATTCAGGCACATAGTGTTACCTTCAAACAAGTACCAAGAGAGGATAGATGGTCAGCAGAAAAAAGTCCGTTGGGAGAGAACGGGTTTGGCAAAAGTTTTCCAAACACATCATTGTCAACGGATATCTTTTCCCGAATTCTTAGGGCCAAAACTAAAGCATCAGGATTCCCAACTTCTGTAGCTTCTACAAACCACTTAGCAAGAGCTGCGGCTTCTAGCACGTCATTCAACACGGCTTCTGCGGGCAACTGCAACAACAGACACCATGTTATCAGAATTAGGACATAAAATAATAAACAAAATAAAATAGAATGTGGAGAGTTACCCTCCGGTGACATAAAGAAAAATAATAGTTACCCTCAGGTGACATAAAGAAAAATAACTCACAAAAAGAGCACTAAAGACAATCCCTCCATCCTCTTTCAGAACAAAATGGGCTTATAAATGCAGCAGAAAGGTTTGACAGTTAAAATAAGCACCCTAATGAAGATATATGATAAGCCTCTGGTGAGGTTCACTAATCAACCTATGCACAGCTCAAAAAGATTGGTTATTGTCTGTTAAGGATATTTTTGAAGCAAAGTATTTTTACTTAGGCTTCCTTGTGGGTGTCAACCGACAAAGCCTTCAACACTTTTCCATTTTCTTTGATTATTTTCAATTCGAAAGATGAAATGGGGTGATTAGATGTGATGTATTTGGGAATTACTTGATTGTTTTTGGTTTTTTGTTTTTTCATGTTGTTTCTTTCCTTTTTTTGTTTGAATATCGAGGACGTCTTGGTGTCCTTCCTTTGTACCATTTTCAGCATCAGTAAAAGACATTTCTTATCCCCCAACCAACCAAAAAAAAAAAAAGAGGAGGAAGTTACTGGTTACGTCAATTTTCAGTTTTCACACACCCTCTCCTCAACTCCAATGACTCTTCAGGGACCAAATCACAATCAAGGAGGGCAATTATACTAAAATACAACAAAATCTTCCTCAATTTTGACGAACAAGAATCTAAATAAAGGCCTAGAAACTTTCGTAAAACCAGATTTCAGCCTACCAGGTATCTTTACCTCTTCAATCAAGTCTAAAATGACCGATACAGCAGGCTCTTGCAAGTATCTCTTCTTGGCTGCAAGGGAGATAATACAACTGGTGAATTCTGTTATGTAGGGTGTGTTTTGATTGCGATTCCATTCATCAGCAAGTCTTCCAGACCGAGCAAGAGCACCATAAGCAAATAAGCGACCCAAAAGACAATCCTTTTGTTCCTGCAATGGCAAAAGGGAATCATTGTTAGAAATTCGATCATTAAAGGCCTTGATTTAGTCATAATCCGTGAAATATTCTAGGGATTGTTTTCTATGTAAATATAGATAGTAAGAGCTGTAAAGATCAGGAGAAAGTAGGAAGGTAGAAGCTGTCAAATATTAGCTTTAATTAGTTTCTTTTTCACTGTAATTTCTCTCTATATAAAAGAGAACCTTGTACTCATTCAAATATAAGACATATTTTATCTTCATTATTTTTAAGTTGGCATCAAAGCCATTTGTGTCTTAACCCTAAAACACAGCAGCCCCAAAACTGACGTAGCCATGTCAAAAGTCACGTTCGAAATCACTCCAACACCTGCCACTGCCACTCCAGAAAAAAGTCCAAAACCCTACAACACCACTCCAACTCTCATTTGTCCAAATCACCACCATCCGCCTAAATGGTGACAACTTCCTCCGGTGGTCACAATAAGTCCGGATGTATATTCGTGGGCAAGGAAAAATCGGTTACATCACGGGTGACAAGAAGGCTCCCGTTGTTAATGATCTGCTGTATGCCACTTGGGATGCTGAAAACTCCATGGTTATGACACGGCTGGTCAATTCCATGGAAGAGGACATAAGCTCCAATTACATGTGCGCAAAAGAGTTGTGGGATAATGTTAGTCAGATGTATTATGACCTGGGCAACCAATCTCAAGTTTTTGAATTGACTCTAAAATTGGAGGAGATTTGTCAAGGAGATAATTCCGTTACCAAACATTTCCATCTGTTGAAAAGGTTGTGGCAGGATATTGGCCTCTTCAACACATACGAATGGAAATCCGCTGATGACTACAACCACCACAAGAAAACCGTGGAAGACAGCCATATTTACAAATTTCTTGCTGGCCTCAACGTTGAGTTTGATGAAGTACGAGGAAGGATTATTGGCAAACCTCCTCTCCCATCCACTGGCAAAGTATTTGCCGAAGTTGGAAGGGAAGAAAGCCGAAGGAATGTCATGCTCAAAAAAAGGAGTACTAGTGAGTCAATTGAAAACTCTGCCCTATTTAGTGATGTTACAGCCCACAAGGCAGCAAATTACCAGCGCAAGTCTGATGATAAGCCACGGGTCTGGTGCGATTTTTGCAACATGCCTCGCCATACACATGAGACATTGGAAAATTCATGGCAAACCTGCTAACTGGAAGAGCAGTAAGCAAGGAGAGAGAAATCATGGAATTTCTACTGCCAATGAAGCTAACTTAGGCCCCTTCAACAAAGAGCAGATTGATCAACTTTTGAAGCTGATAAAATCCAACTCCTCGTCTGGTATTCCTAGTGTTTCTTTGGCACAGACAGGTAGAAATCCTAAAGCTTTTTCTTGTTCAAACTCCTCTCTGTGGATAATAGATTCCGGAGCCTCAGATCACATGACTAGTTTTTCTCATTTATTTAATACCTATTCCCCTTGTTCTTGAAATGAAAAAATTAGAATTGCCGATGGTAGTTTTTCACCTATTGCAAGAAAAGGACTTATTAAATTGACTAAGAAAATTAATCTCAATAATGTTCTTCATGTCCCTAAATTAGCCTGCAATCTTTTGTCTATTAGTAACTATCTAAAGATTCTAATTGTCGTATCACCTTTTTTGAATCACATTGTGAATTTCAGGACCAGTACTCAGGGATGATGATTGGATGTGCTAGGATGATTGAAGGTCTTTACCACTTTGATGAAATATCTATCAGTAATAAAAAAGCTCAGAGCTTTAATAGTGCTAGTTCAATTTTTGTTCACGAAAATAATGTTGTGGCACCGTAGACTAGGACATCCTAGTTTTTTTAATCTGAAACACTTATTTCCAGAATTATTTAAAGGGATTGATTGTTCTTTTTTTCGTTGTGAAAGTTGTATTTTTGCAAAAAACCATTGTTCCTTTATTTGCCAAAAAATTACCAGGCCTCCAAACCTTTTCATCTGATTCATAGTGATGTTTGGGGTCCTTCTAAAGTTATTACTCTTTATGGTAAAAGGTGGTTTGTTACATTTATTGACGACCACACACGTGTATGTTGGATTTATCTTATGAATAAAAAATCTGACGTGGAAAATTTATTCAAAAATTTTTACACTTTGATTGAAAACCAATTTCAAACCAAGATTAGTATTTTACATTCTGACAATGGAACAGAATATTTTAATAAGCACTTAGGCGATTTTTTGAAAGAGAGGGATTTTCCATCACTCTACGTGTCGGGATACCCCTCAACAAAATGGCATTGCAGAACGAAAAAATAAACATTTACTTGAAGTAGCACGTGCCATAATGTTTTACATGCACGTTCCTAAATATTTATGGGGTGAAGCAGTGTTAACAGCTGCTTATTTGATAAACAGGATGCCTACTAAGGTGTTAACATACAAAACACCACTTAATTGCCTAAAAAGTTTTTTTCCTGGAATAAGGTTGTTTTCTGACTTACCTGTCAAAGTTTTTGGATGTACCGTCTACGTCCATGTTCCGTGCCAATTTCGTTCAAAACTTGACCCACATGCTATAAAATGTGTTTTTTTGGGTTATTCATCAAACAAAAAGGGGTACAAGTGTTTTGACCCTCAATCAAAAATTCCATGTGAGTATGGATGTGTTGTTTTTAGAAACAAAACGCTATTTCACTAAAAATTCTCTTCAAGGGGAGACAAGTGAAGTAGAAGACAATTTTTGGGACATTTCTATCCCACTCCCCAATGTTATTTGTCCTATACAAAAACCACACATTTCTGAGAGTAGTCACTTAGGAAATCCAAATCCAAGTGCTTCTGATAATAATCGCTTAGGAGAACCAGGTTCTTTGGTGCCTAGAGAAGGAAATTCTCGTTTAGGGGGAGAAGTACTACAAAATAATCAACGTGATCTGAATTCTGAGCTTCAGGTTTATACTAGGAAGAGATTTCATCTGAGAAATAAAGACTCGAACGTCAATCCTGCACAAAACCAATCTGAAGATCTGAGTTCTGGCACCGACACTTCAGGTAATCCTATCCCAACTCCACCTTTAATTCCTTCCACTGTGTCCAACAATTCACCTATTATTCCTGACCTTGATATTCCCATAGCATTTAGAAAAGGTGTCCGAAATTGCACTCAACATCCTATTGCAAAATATCTTTCCTATCATAGACTGTCAAAAAACCATAAAGCTTTCACATCTAGGATTTCACACTTGTTTGTTCCAAGGAATATACAGGAAGCATTGGATGATCCGAATTGGAAATTAGCAGTCATGGAGGAGATGAATGCTCTAAGGAGAAGTGGTACTTGCCAGATAGTTGATCTACCGAACGGCAAGAAAATAGTTGGGTGTAAATGGGTGTTTACGATAAAATGTAAAGCTGATGGAAGCGTTGAGAGGTACAAGGCTCCTATTGCTAAAATAAATTCTATTAGAGTTCTATTGTCTCTTGCAGTGAATTCAGATTGGCCTCTACATCAACTTGACGTTAAAAATGCATTTCCCAATGGTGATCTGGAAGAGGTGTACATGAGCCTACCGCCAGGATTTGAAAAGAGACTTGGTAGTGACAAAGTGTGCAAATTACATAAGTCACTACATGGACTCAAACAATCACCAAGAGCGTGGTTTGACCGCTTTGGAAAGACAGTTATCAGTTATGGCTTCTTGCAGAATCAAGCAGATCACACAGTATTTTATAAACATTCAAAAGACCATAAAGTTGCAATTTTGATTGTTTATGTTGATGACATTATTTTAACTGGTGATGATGAAACAAAACTAGCTACTCTAAAGAAGAGACTGGCAAAGGAGTTTCAAATTAAGGACTTGGGAATCCTCAGCTATTTCCTTGGAATGGAATTTGCAAGATCCAAGGAAGGCATATTTGTTAATCAGAGAAAATATGTTCTTGATCTCCTTGGAGAAATAGGTCTACACTCACCAGGGGCAGAGCATTTCGAGGCTGTCTATAGGATCTTAAGATATTTGAAAGGAACTCCAGGAAGAGGCTTGATGTTCAAGAAACATGGACATCTTCAAGTAGAAGTCTACACAGACGCGGACTGGGCAGGAAGTGTTACAGACAGAAGATCAACGTCTAGATACTATTCCTTTATTGGAGGGAACCTAGTTACATGGCGGAGTAAAAAGCAGAGTGTGGTAGCTAGAAGTAGTGTTGAAGCAGAATTCAGCGCCGTTGCCCATGGAATCTGTGAGGTGATGTGGATCAAAAGGATTCTTGAAGAATTGAAGTTTTCTTGCTCAACCCCAATGAAGGTCTATTGTGACAACAAAGCTGCTATTGCTATAGCACATAATCCAGTTCTTCGTGATCGCACAAAACATATAGAAGTGGATAAACATTTCATTAAAGTGAAACTCAATGCTGGAATAATATGCATGCAATATCTTCCAACAGATGAACAATTAGCTGATGTACTAACAAAGGGACTGCACAAAAAGCAATTTGGAAAGCTAACTAGCAAGCTGGCTATGGAAAATATCTTCAAACCAGCTTGAGGGGGAGTGTTTGAAATTCGATCATTAAAGGCCTCGATTTAGTCATAATCCGTGAGATATTCTAGGGATTGTTTTCTATGTAAATATAGATAGTAAGAGCTATAAAGATCAGGACAAAGTAGGAAAATAGAAGCTGTCAAATATTAGCTTTAATTAGTTTCTTTTTTCACTGTAATTTCTGTCTATATAAAAGAGAACCTTGTACTCATTCAAATATAAGACATTTTATCTTCATTATTTTTAAGTATCATACATGGGGAGAACAGAGAAGCACCAAAGAATCTAATGAAACAAATATAAAAGGTCTTGCCTACCTGGCCCTTCATTGAAGAAGTTATCTCAAGCAAATCAACTATGAGTTTCAAAAGCGAGTCCACTTTGATGTTGGGTATGGTTGCTACCAACAAAGTCAAACCTAATGCAAAGCCTTGTCTCGCACACTGCAAAAATGATGCGTGTAAGAGTTCACTAATATCAAAATATCGATATCCTTGTTTATGTAAATAGAAATGAAATATCATGCACAAATCAAACTCCGAGAATTATAGGATCCTTGGGAAATCCATTATGTTCTATCCGTTTAATGTATGTTCAAAGTATACCAGGACTAATGGTTTTCCGAACATAACTTGGAATTATAGCAATAAACAAAAACAGTAACTTCTTATATGGAGAAGAGAACAACTCAACATTCATAGTCTTATACAAGTACGACAAGTCAGACATATGCTTTAAACAAAAACAATGATAACTACAAGAAGATAAAAGATAATCATTCAACACACCTCTCTTGATGAAGAAACACCACGAATAAGCCTGCGGACTGCATATCTCAGAGATGGTGCACACTCATTTAAGCCATCATCCTTTTCAGCTTCCAACTTCAATCCTCCTTCAATTGAATCCTTATTCTCCAGTTTGTCATACACTTTCTGAACTTCCTGCAACTCTGTTACCAAAGCTTCTGCTGCTGCCTCTCTTACAGAAGCATCAAAAGACGCCAAGTCCTTGAAAATACCAATGTGGAACTCGGGCAGAATGCTACTGGCTGAGGATCCAACTGTAGATGTAGCGGTGGATGCCTGAATATTGTCATTCTTTGATTCAACATCCACTTTTTGGGGCTTTGATTCGTCGTTCTCCAAGGCCGAACGACGCCTCTCCTTGTCCAATGCTTTCCTCTTTTTTCTTCTCTCCATGGGTTTAATGAAATCAGGAACAACAGAAGGTCCAGCTTCCTCATCTACCACTGATTCTTCTTCCTTGCCTTTTTCCCTCTTTATTTTCTTTTTCAATTTGTTACTCGAGACAACCTCACTCGCATGCACTTCTAACTGACCCTCTTCAACTTCTACAGATTCTGAGCTCCTCTTTTTACCCATAGCAGCTCAAATTATCCACGGAAACTATTAAAACAAACTATATAACTATATTAATGACAGCAGTAAACAAACATACCAGTTGTAGCATGTCAACTTGAAAATTATTTTAAATTAGAACCACAGGAGCAAAAAAAAACAAATACAAAAACAAATTTGACTTGCCAAGACTAATCAAAAGAATAACACTGATTAATGCACGCGGTATATACCTTAGACTGAACAAGAACAACAAATACTAAAACACAAAAAGAAAACATTCAGATATATGGATCTGTGGTTTCATCATTTTTCTTTTCATCATTCCCATTATTAACATCTTTCAGGAAAATTGACCATCGATAACTTGGTATTTTTTGTTCTGTGTTGTACTTGTTTTACTTGCACTTTTCACGGGGCTTTTGGCTAATTGTTTATGTTGGATCTTGTTTTTTGATTTTTGGATTAAACACTTCACACATGCATTCTAAACATATATTGAACACTTGTTTAACTGTTTCTGAAAACTATTTTTTAAGTTGATTTTCTGAAAACTATTTTTAAGTTGATGGACCACCTGACATTGTTTCTTACAATTCTTATAATAGAATCATTTAGCAGTTTCATATAGCAGTCCACGTGTAAATAGAACCTTTTTCACACAGCAGTTTATAAACATTCAAACGGAATATGGATCATATCTCTCCACGGATCCTGGCCAATTTTGACTCGATGACAGAGAACTCCACACCACCACCAAAATGATCATGCATCCAAATGGTCCTTGCGTTTGAGCCATTGTAATTATAACATCTACAATTTAAAGTGAAACTTACAAATCTCAACCATAACATCCATCTAATAAAACTTGTTGAAAAGATGCAGCAACAGATTTTGAGCTCTTAGTCTCCATCCCAATTTGAAGCAAATCTATCAAGGAACTAATACAACTAAACTGAGGATTCGAACTGTCTCCTGAGAGAAAAACATGGTTGCCGTCATTTAACTCAATCCAACTGCACCCAGGCTGCTTCTTGATTCCTGCGTTTTTCATCCTCATCCATAAGCTTTCAGCATCTTTTCTTTTTCCACAACTTAGGTACATTTCTGCCGAAATCAAGTACACACCAGAGTTGCAAGGCTCCATTTCCAAAATCCTTTCCCCGGCAATCTTGCTAACCTCAGTATTCTTGTGGATTCTACAAGTGCCAAGCAATGCTCCCCAAACACCCGCAGGAACTTCGGTTTCATATGCTCTGATTTGATCTAAAAGACTCACTGCCTCTTCAATAAGTCCACATCTTCCCAGTAAATCAACTAAACAACTATAGTGCTCACTTCTTGACTGAATAAAATACCCATGTTTCATCATATGAAAGAGATATCTACCAAGGTCCACATTCCTGCATGGCTACAAGCAGATAGAACACCAACAAAGGTTATATGATTGGGCTCAATACCTTCTGATCTCGTCTTTTGGAACATGGCCAAAGCATTTCCCCCACTCCCATGGTAAGCAAATCCACAGATTATAGAATTCCAAGAGATGATATCATGGCTTGACATAGAAGAGAATTCCAAAAGAGCAGAATCTATCTTCCCCCATCTTGCATACAAGGTAATTATAGCATTACAAACTGCAATAAATTCATTATATCCTCTTTTTGTAACCCGCGCATGAATTTGCCTACCAAGCTGAAACGCTAGCAAGTCGAAGCATGTTGTCAAGGCGCTAGTAAATGTGGCTTCGTCTGGCAATGGTCTTGATTCTTTCATTCCAATGAAAAGCTTTATACCTTCTTCACCGCAATCATTTTCTCCTAATCCAAAAATAGTCACATTATATGCAGTTGCATCTCGAATTTGCATCAAGTCGAAAACACCAACCACGCTGTCAACTTCTCCAATCTTAAAATATCCAACAATGAAATTCGTCCATGACACAACATCACTACAGGGGCTTTTCTCCATAAATGCATGTGCTTCCTCAACGAGCCCATTTCTTATGAACTCTAGTAGAATCGCATTCCATGTTTTTTGAAATTTTTCTGGCATTTCCACGAAAAGTTTCATGGCATAATTAGCTCTCCCACTTTTCACCTATCCATTCACCAATTCATTCCAAGAATTAAAGTCCCACATTGGCATTTTCTGAAACAAAGTGTAAGCAGTTTCAATGTATCCATTTTGCATATACCCAACCATCATTGCATTCCAAGCAGGAGTATCCCTAAAAGGCATGTTATCAAAGAGCTCACGGGCTTCAACAATGCATCCAACACTTGCAAGCGCCGAAATTATTATTGTCCAAGACACAACATCCCAGGTAACCATTGTCTAAAATACTCCTTAGCCAAATCACATTCTCCACATCTCACAAGCCCACCAATCACCAAGTTCCAAGAAACCACAGCCTTCAATGGCATCCCATCAAACACTTGTAAAGCTTCACAAACCATACCGTTACGAATATACCCCGCAACCACTGAATTCCAAGTGACAACATCTCTGAATCCCATCCCACTAAAGACTCTCCTTGCGCCATCAACATCTCCACACTGCATTAGCCCAGCGATCACTGTGTTATACAAAAATGACATCTCTCTCTGGCGTTTCATCAAACATCCTGACAGCACTCTCTGAATAACCATTCAAAAAAAGGCCAAGGATCATCGCGTTCCAGGCGACGGTGTTCCTCCAAGGCATTTTGTCGAACAGCTTCTGGGTTTCATCGACCAAGCCACAACGCTTGTAGCAAGAGATTTTGGAGTTGAGAGGTTTTAGATTGGAAAGAGCCACCGCAACATGGTTTTGTCCTACAAAGTTTGCGGTGACTGTACAGAGCGGTCTTATTAGTTTGCGTCCATGATCGAGGTGAGTGGTGAAGAGCATGGTCCCATTGGCCTATCGAGGTTAAAGCCGTCGAAATAGCTCTTGAATATTCTGATAGTAGTTGGTACTTAAGGAACATGTCTTTTTTATCTTTGAAAGTTTAATTTAGTTCTTAGTAAACCCAATTAAAACCCAGTTGAATTTAGAAAAAAATAAAACCCAATTGGCATAAAACCAGTTAAGTAGCTATGGAACAAAAAATAGATGCAAAAGCAAAATCAACGATTAAACAAGAAATGAAGTAAACTACTGAAACATCAGGACACAAAGAAAAAGGTTTAAAGAGCTTACAAATGCGAAATTGAAGCTGTGGTTGTCGCCGGAAAAAGGGTTCTGAAAATTCTGAAGCTGTAGGCACGAATAAGAGAAAAGAGGGATGTATGTTTTCAGGGTTTAGGGTTTTAGGAAGGAGCCGAATTGTGCATCAGAATACGAGAGGAAGTGTTCTGGTGCGGACTGTCCTGGTTTTGCTGTCTTAGTCTATCCAATAAAATTTTGACACCTGTTCATAAAGTACAGCTCAGCTATTCCCGATGTCAGTGTATGTAAACGGCGTCAAAATAATAATCAGTTCATATTTTTATTTTTTCAAACCAAAAAAATTCTGAAAAAGCCAACCAAGTCCAAGAGCTGCTTCGATTCGATTTCTTTCCACGAAAAGCCAACAAGAAAAAGGGGAACCGGAGAAGGCTGTAGAAGAAGCGACAATATCAAATCCCCTCCTCTAGAGAGAAACCCAAACCGTGGAGTATGAAAGCTGGCCCTCAGAGACTCGACAAGTCCAACGGCGGCGGCGGCGGTGCGCGGCTAGGGAAAGTGTTCTCTCCAGGCTACCGGAGAGAAAACGACCTTACCAAGTAAAAGTAAAGGAAATTAACCAAAAAAAAAAAGTGAGAGGAAGATAATTTTGCTTCTCCACAGATAAGACCGAGCTGTCTTTACCAAATTTATTTAAGAACAAAATAAAAAAATGCTTTCTTTTTTTTTAAATAAAAAATGCTTTCCTTTTCGTTTATGTTATTTTGATCTTTTCTTTATTATTATTAGGGTAAATTATACTGATTCTTTTTTTGTATTTTGTAAAAATTGCGAAGACATATTTTAAACTAAACTAACAACACTAATATTTTTCGAATGTCTAAAAAAAACTATATAAAGACCCCCTTTATTAGTACAATAAAGGTTGGCCGTAAATTGACCACTAATTTTATTCAAAAATATCTCTCTATCTATTAAAAATGGCTTTTTTCATTAAACTTTAAAAATTATAAACAAAAATTAAAAAAAGTAGGTTTTGGGAAGAAAATAAAAACGTATAAAATTAAAAATTAATTGAGAAAACAACAAACCAAAAAAAATTATCACTCACTCTCTCTCTCTATCTCTCTTTGTCTCTCTATATTTAGGTGCGATGGGGAAGGGGGTCGACGGAAGTGGGGGCAACGGGGTGGGGGATCATGACGGGGTCGGTAAAGGGCGCTCCTGTGGTCTCGGGTGGGGGTCTCATCGGGGTTGTAGGTGGGAAGTAGGCTGGGCGCAAGGGGAAGAATGGCGCGAAAGGAAAAGGGCTGACGAAGTATGAAGGCTTTGGTGGTTCATGGGTGGGGGCCTCGTCGGGGTTGTAGGGTGGTCGATGGGCTGGGCGTGACTATGACTAGTGTGTGTTGGGGGTGCGACAGAAGCTGGGCTGGTTTCTAGTGGGGATGGGATGGATAAGCCTGGAGGTGGCGTCGCCAACGGGGGAGTAAGGGTGGTTGGGGCATGGAGGTAGGGTTGCTGGCAAGAGGAGGGCTGGGTGGGGCGATACGGGCGGGAAAGTCTGGTTTTTTTTTTTCTTTTTTTGTTGATTTTGGATTTTTTGGATAAAAATCAAATGAATGGATATGATTTAGTGTTTTTAAAATCAATGGTTGAGATTCAAGGGTCTTTTTATCCTTTCATATGGAAAGCTAACAGAATTAAACTTAAAAGATGTCAATGTAATTAATTTTAACACAAAGAATGAGTTAATAATTTGAATAAAACGTATAAAATAACAATGCAAATATTATTATTATTATTATTATTACTTTGCAGTAGCTGCATAGGTTTTTTTTCCCTTTTTTGTTCCCTATGTCCAATGGAAGAGTCTGATGTAAAAGTCTAACATAAAGACTTTTGAAAGTTTCCTTAAAAAAAAAACTTACAGGTCATCAGTTTTATCCAACAGTTGCAAGCAATAAGTAACGGGAAGCACCCTTTTACCAACACCGTTTATCTTGTTTGGTTTTTTAATAGCTGACGTGTAATATTTTGAACAAGTACCAAGATTCTGTTCAAGAGACAGCGATTGGGAGAGCGAACAGAGGCAGCATACCTAAGCCCCATGGCATAGCGAGACACTTGGATGCCGAAGCTCTTCTGAGGCCGAAAATCCTTTTTTAATTTCCTTTCAGCTATTTTCAATTTTACCTGTAGATTATGTTCATTGTCCCATATTGGCCCGGAAAACATTATAAAAAATGTTTTATATTATACCATTAACTATGCTCTCTGTCCTGTATTTGATTAAAAAATACATTAAATTACATTAATAACCCTTGTGTTTTTTACAAATTATAGAGACATCCTTTAAATCAAAACTAATTACACTGACATATCATATGTTAACTTTGTTAATTTTTTGCTTGAAATGACAAAAATAACTCATTTAATCTCAAGTTATTAATCTAAAAAAATAGAATACGAGCCATTAATTTGAAAAAAATAATAATAATAACAACAGCCAAACAAGGCCCCCACCCACCCTTCTCCATGCCAACCCCTCTCCTCCTCCTGACCCTCCCTCTATCTGCCAACGACCACCTACACTTCCATTTGCCCTCCATCCGGCCAACAACCCCTAGCGCCCAACTACTAAAAATAATTCTAAAAATTACTAAAAATAAAATTAAATAAAAAAATAAAAATTTATAATTTAACATATTTTATAAATAACACTCTAAAAATGCTGAAAACATGCAAATATGTTTAAATAGAGGATTTAATAACAAATGAAATACTAAATAAATTTTTTTAAACCTTATAAAACATGCATTTTTATGTGTTATCACCAACCCATTCTGCCCACCTTGAACGTTCTACGTCACACCACCCATCCTCCTCGTCCGGTCTCCGCAATAGTAATATCATAATAGTGATCAACACTTGAATGAACATGATAACAAGTTCTACAATGTAACACAAACTAACATTAGGTAGAACATACCAAATACATATGTGGGTATCCACCAGGACTTAGAATCTCTCTCTCTTAATTTACGCTCCTCCATAGTCAATAACATCCACAATCTACAACCAACATTTAGAACAACAATCTAACATTTATACTAATGACATAGCTGTTAAATTTATATATATATATAGCATGTAATATGAATAATATGAACATGTTACAATAGAAAAAAAAATAGAAAATAAGGAAAACAGATACAACAAAACCTTCGATTGAAGCAACGTAACGTGGAAATTAGATAAAAAATGGTCGAGCCACGTGTAGGTCACGCTTTCCTTAAAACAGATTCGTCTCCTCCAGTTGTGCACGAGGATTCGACGGACGTCTGTCTCCCAAGATACAACGACTAGCAACGGAATCTTCAGCACTATCGGATACCGTTTCTGACGAACTTGAAACTGTTTTTTTTCTTTCTATCACCAAAAAATGACTACAACAAAAACTAGATGGAATTTGAAAAACAAAGAAAAAACTCTATGACTTGGTGAGTGCAAATTCTATGCAATTGTGTATGTCTCAAACATGTGGAGGAGAGTTCATTATATAGGCTTTAGAGAATAGACGTTACAATCCACATTATAATGAGGCATTATTCAAAATTTATGTGCATAATGACATTGGTTGCAACCTTCCATTTTCCATGATAATGGTGCTTATAATCTCCCATTAAACCATTGGTTGTAACCCTCCATTTTCATGATTATGAAGCTCATAATGATGATAATAGTGCTCATAATCTCCCATTAAACCTTTGGTTGTAACCCTCCATTTTTCATGATTATGAAGCTCATAATCACCTATTAATCCATACCTTTGGGTGTTACAACATGAGGTTTATGACCTCCATTAATCTCCACCAATGAGCATCAATTTCTCATTCATCCAATTGTCATTTTTCTAACAATCCCCCACATGAATGAAATTGACAAACTACAAAGGAAAAACAAAGACACTACACGATGATAGAGTTCTACGGTTAATATCTGCATAGAATAGGTAGGCATTAACCCTTGAACCTTCCCTTGTGAAAGTATGTTTACTTTACTGGCTGACTAGTAGACGCGATGTCCTTGAACTGTTCTGCCATTTATGTAAATGATAACATACCTCACACAGATATTTTCCTGACATAGTTTCAGTTCTCATGGTTATGTTCATTTTGGCCATGAACATCTCCCTGGTTCTGCAAGAGTTTCTAAAGAATTGAGCCCTAGCAATTATCCTTTGAAGCGGCCCCACTTCTCTCTCACATAGGTGATTTCTTACTTAAGAGTAACCCGTATTACTCCGCTCGAATTTCAACGTATTCGATGCTTTAGAATCATTAAAAGCAAACTGCTTAACCTTTCCTTACGGGTATCATTGTTTTTTATATAAGAATGGGTTGGGGTAACCCCCACAGTGATCTTACTCGGTTTATTCAGTTTAGTTGTCCCATTGAACCTAGATCTTGGGATCTCTAGTCAACAAGGTTGGGTTTTCAATATTTCGACCTATTCTTTTATGGGCTTAAGTCCCATTCCTCTTGATGTTTTCTCAACTTGATCTCTATTCAGACCTTTAGTTAACGGATCCGTAATATTTTCTTTAGACCTTACATAGTCTAATGCTATGACTCCAGTCGAGATTAGTTGTCTAACAGTATTATGTCAACGACGTATATGTCTTGACTTACCATTGTACATCACATTCTGTGCCCTTCCAATAGCAGACTGATTATCACAATGTATGCATATTGCAGGCATAGGTTTATGCCATTCAGGAATATCATCTAAGAAATTCCTTAGCCATTCAGCTTCTTCACCGCTTTTATCCAAGGCTACAAATTCAGATTCCATAGTAGATCTGGTTATTACTGTCTGCTTTGAGGACTCCCATGAAACTGTTGCGCCTCCTATAGTGAATACATATCCACTTGTAGCTTTAGAATCCTGTATATCAGATATCCAACTTGCGTCAGAATACCCTTCAAGAACAGCAGGATCTCTTATATAATGTAGCCCATAACTACAAGTATATCGTAAGTATCTGAGTACTCTAACAATCGCTTTCCAGTGATCATCTCCTGGATTACTCGTGAATCTACTCAGACTACTTATAGCATAGGCAATATCTGGTCTTGTACAATTTATTAAGTACATTAAACTACCTATCACTCTAGCATATTCCACCTAAGATATACTTTTTCCTCTATTTTTGGACAGATGTTGACTAGTATCAATTGGTGTTCTGGCCACGCTAGTGTCATTTTTACTAAATTTGTCAAGTATCTTGTCCACATAGTGTGATTGGCTCAAGATGAGTCCAGCAGGCGACTTTTGATTTTGATTCCTAAAATCACATCGGCAGGTCCCATGTCTTTCATGTCAAACCTAGAGTTCAACATATCTTTAGTAGATTTGATCATCCGATCATTGCTACCGACGATTAGCATGTCATCTACATACAGACAAAGAATAACATATCCATCGTCTATTTTTTGACATAAACACACTTGTCACATTCATTAATTTTGAACCCATTTGACATCATAACATTGTCAAATTTCTCATGCCATTGCTTTGGTGCTTGTTTAAGCCCATACAAAGACTTCACCAATTTGCAGACTTTCTTTTCTTATCCTGGAGCAATACAACCTTCTGGTTGCTCCATATAAATTTCCTCTTCAAGGTCTCCATTAAGAAAAGCAGTCTTTACATCCATCTGATGTACTTCAAGATTCCGCAAAGCGGCAATCGCTATAATCATTCTTACGGAGGTTATTCTCATTACAGGAGAATAAGTATCAAAGTAATCAAGGCCTTCTTTTTGTCTATAACCTTTTATAACAAGTCTAGCCTTATACTTGTTAATTGTTCCATCAGCTTTCATTTTGCCTTTGAAAATCCACTTAGAACCTAGTGGTTTACTTCCTGGAGGAATGTCCACTAATTCCCAAGTATGATTCTACATGATGGAATCAATTTCATTCTTTATGGCTTCTTTCCATAAAGGACCCGCAGTTGAGCTTATAGCTTCTTTGAAAGTTTGAGGTTCAGCCTCTAGCATGTAGGTTAGAAAGTCAGGTCCAAATGATTTTTCTGTCCTTGCTCTTTTGCTTTGTCTAGGCTCTTCCTCTTCATATTCGGTTTCAACTTCTTGATGATCCTGACTATTCTCTTCAATAGTCTTAAACGTTTGTTTAGATGAACTTGGACCATCCTCTTTGGATTTGCAAGGAAATACATGTTCAAAAAATGATGCATTCCTAGATTCCATTATCGTGTTCTTGTGAATCTCAGGGTTTTTAGATTCATACACAAGGAACCGATAAGCACTATTGTTGTGGGCATAACCAATGAAGATGCAATCAACTGTTTTTGGACCTATTCTCATCTTCTTTGGTGTAGGTACCATTACCTTTGCAAGACACCCATATACTCTCAAGTATTTGTAAGAAGGCTTTCTTGCTTTCCACAATTCATAAGGGGTCTTATCTTCTTTCTTTCCGGGTACCTTATTTAAAAGGTAATTAGCCGATAAAATGGCTTCCCCCCACATGTTCTGTGACAATCCAGAACTTATCAACATCGCATTCATCATATCCTTTAAGGTACGATTTTTGCGTTCAGCCACACCATTTGACTGAGATGAATAGGGTGGCGTAACCTTGTGGATAATACCATGTTGTGTACAAAATTCACTAAATGGTTCTACATATTCACCACCACGGTCACTTCTTACCATCTTAATTTTCTTATTAAGTTGGTTTTCAACTTCTTGCTTATAGAGAACAAATTTATCAATAACTTCATCTTTGCTTTTAAGCAAATATACATAGCAATATTTTGTGCTATCATCTATAAATGTGACAAAATATTTATTCCCACCTCTGGTTTGAACAAATTTTAAGTCACAAACATCGCTATGTATTAAATCAAGTGGCTCGGTATTTCTCTCAATCATTTGGAACGAAGATCTCGTTAGTTTTGCATCTACACATATTTCACATTTATGTTTGGGATCAATATTAAACGTGGGTATGTGATCCAAGTTAATTAATCTACGCAAAGTATCATAATTAACATGACCTAGTCTACCATACCATAAATTAGAAGACTCAAGCATATAAGCAGAAGACTTCTTATTTTTATTAATGGAATTGGGCTTAATTGCCATTACATTTATTTTTCACATTCCATTTTTCACATATCCCTTTCCCACATACATTCCATGTTTAGACAAAACTATTTTATCAGCTTCAAAAACCATCTTGAAGCCACGTGAACTCAGTAGAGTTCTAGAAATGAGATTCTTCCGGATATCAGGCACATACAACACATTTTGAAGCTTAACTTCCTTGCCTGATGTCATTTTTAGAACCACCATTCCTTGGCCCTTAATCTCAGATGTGGCAGAGTTGCCCATATATAGCTTCTCTCCAGAATCTGACAGTACGAGTTCAGTAAAAGCAGTTTTATCACAGCAGACATGGCGTGTGGCCCCAGTGTCTAGTCACCACTCCTTTGGGTTGGAGTCCACCATGTTGACTTCAGAGACTACGGCAGAAAGACTAATGTCTGACACTTCTTGTGTGATGGTGTCTACCACATTGGCCTCTTTCTTCTTGTTTCTCTTTGGCAGCCTACAATCTGTCGACTTGTGACCCACCTTGTCACAGTTGAAACATTTTCCTTGAAATTTCTGCTTCTTTGAAATTCCACCCTTAGGCCCCAGCTTGGACCCCGACTTGTTTTTCTTGTTCTTGGAGCTTTTATCATGCTCCACCACATTTGCTTTGGTAACAGACTTGTTAAAAAGCTTTTTCTCAGATCTTCTATTGTCTTCCTCAATGCAAAGTCTAACAATGAGATCTTCAACGCTCATCTCCTTACGCTTGTGCTTCAGATAGTTCTTGAAGTCTTTCCACGCAGGGGGTAGCATCTCTATGATTGCAGCTACCTGAAAAGACTCACTAATTACCATTCCTTCAGCATGAATTTCATGAATGAGTAATTGCAGTTCTTGTACTTGACTAATTACAGTCTTAGAATCCACCATTCTGTAGTTCATGAACCGTCCAACTATGAACTTCTTAGCACCAGCATCTTCTATTTTGTATTTATGGTCCAAAGACTCCCATACTTCTTTGGCCGTTTTTTTCGGAATGTACACATTATAAAGTGCATCAGTCAAGCCATTCAGAATATAATTCTTGCACAAGAAGTCAGAATGCTTCCATGCTTCAACAGCAAGCAAGGTCTGAGCATCTGTTTCATTCTCTCTAACAGTAGGAGGATCCTCTTTCAAGAATCTCGCAAGATTCAGTGTTGTCAAATAGAACAACATTTTTTGTTGCCAAGTTTTAAAGTTCAGTCCATTAAATTTTTCAGGTTTTTCATTGTGGTTCACAGGAACCGTAACCGACAAAGGTTATGTTGAGGTTGAAGCATGGACCCTAGGAGATGGCATCGGTGTCTCAGAAGTGCTCCCAGTTGGAACATTCTCAGTTGGAACAGCATTCATGTTGTCACCCATTTCTTCAATTTAGTAACCTGTCCATCTTCAAAATGATTCTGTTTTAAGATTGTTAAATTTATATATATATATATATAGCATGTAATATGAATAATATGAACAGGTTACAATAGAAAAAAAATTAAAAAATAAGGAAAACAGATACAACAAAACCTTCAATTGAAGCAACGTGACGTGAAAATTAGATAGAAAATGGTCGAGCCACGTGTAGGTTACGCTTTCCTTAAAACAGATTCGTCCCCTCCAGTTGTGCACGAAGATTCGACGGACGTCTGTCTCTCAGGATACAATGACTGGCAACGGAATCTTCAGCACTATCGTATACTGTTTCCGGCGAACTTGAAACTGTTTTTTTTCTTTCTATCACCAAAAAATGACTACAACAAAAACTAGATGGAATTTGAAAAACAAAGGAAAAACTCTATGACTTGGTGAGTGCAAATTCTATGCAATTGTGTGTGTCTCAAACATGTGGAAGATAGTTCATTATATAGGCTTTAGAGAATAGACGTTACAATCCACATTATAATGAGGCATTATTCAGAATTTATGTGCATAATGACATTGGTTGCAACCTTCCATTTTTCATGATAATAGTGCTCATAATCTCCCATTAAACCATTGGTTGTAACCCTCCATTTTCATGATTATGAAGCTCATAATGATGATAATAGTGCTCATAATCTCCCATTAAACCTTTGGTTGTAACCCTCCATTTTTTATGATTATGAAGCTCATAATCACCTATTAATCCATACCTTTGGGTGCTACAACATGAGGCTTATGACCTCCATTAATCTCCACCAATGAGCATCAATTTCTCATTCCTCCAATTGCCATTTTTCTAACAATAGCAATAACAACGGTAATCATTTAATCACTTTGACTGCAATATGCAATCACTCACCTTGTTGTCCAATAGTCTCTTCGAGCATATGGCAAAGATTTCAACCCTACATACGTTGAAAGTGCTAGTCATAGCCAGTACCACCTCACTACAAAATTTGCAAATAACAAAATTGTATTTAATAACTACATTCGATAATAACTTACAAAATTGTATTTAATAACTACACAATAAAAAATGCACCTTCAAAATCACATGAACAAATTTATACAATTGGGACTTACGTTTCATTGAAGTTAACATATATTCTCACATCCAAACGCATGCATAAATTTGAACTACTTCAATTTCTTATTCATTACTTACCAACACTTATTCTACCATTTTGAATTCAATTTATAGAGCAAAATTAAATAAGATTTACTACAAACCTAGCCATTCAACAGCATTTCAATTGCCCATACCTGAAGCAAAATGGGTTGCCCATTTAATTACACGAATTTTGTTTCTCTATACCGTTTCCAGCATTTTTATACTTGAACTAGTGTTCCCACCGACACCGATGCTTTTGCTCCAGCAACCTAACCTAGGTGACCAAATACCTTCACACAAGTGATTTTTTCATTGACAACCAAGCTCCCAATATCAAACATGCACCTTGAAGAGATCGCCTATAGGGCTTCCTGATATAGCGTGAGTGTGAATGGCCAGTCGACCGGGAGAAGCACAAGCCGGTTGACTAGGGTTATTGGAGCCGAAAATGGAAATTTTTCCTTTTTTAGATGAATTTGAATTTTAAACACTTTTAAATATTTTGATTTGTTTCTTTTTTAGCTGATAATTTCTTATTCCAAATTTAGGATTTTTTTATATTAAATTTAGGACTATACTTAGTTTTCAACTTTTAAATAGATGCAGTTTGCTTAATTTTGATTTTCAAACGTAGAATAGTTAGTTTTCTTTTTTATTTTCCAATTTTCAAAATTATTTATTTTTTTATTTGTATTTATAGTTTCCCATTACTGTTTGTGAGAAATTAGAATATAAAAACATTAGTCCTATCATAAGTAACAAGATGAAATTTTTATTAATGAAATTAGACTTTTTTCTTCTTCTTATTTTTGCAATATTCTCAATATTTTAAAGATCAACCAGTGGTTGATGCCTACGCTCTTAGTATTCTATGTGAATCAATAAGTTTATAGAAGTCCTATTTTCTGATATTCATAGAAAATTAACAGATTTTTTTGATATTCTAATTGAATTAACAAATTCTAGGAATTTATCCATTTCCTTATTTTTCATACGCTTCCGCTATATTAGTTGGTATCAAAGTCGAAACATTCCTATACCAAATTTTCTCTATGCCGCCTTCCCATAGTCTCAATGCTCATGCCACCGAAAAACTCGTCTGTCTCTATGAACATGTGCTAGATCAACTTATTGCTACAAAAAAAAAAATGACTCTCTTGGCCTACAGTATGAAAACAATGATTCTGAAGAAGAAGAAGAAGAAATAAATTTTGACGTCAAGGAAGTAAACAAAGATTTTGATTCTTGTCCACGTTTTCACAAAAATTGTAATGAAGAAGATATCTTCGATGAAGATAACGGTAGTAGTGAAAAATTTGTGGTCTAATCTATGACAAAAGTGATGCAGAATATGACGATCAAATAATTAATTTTGGTCCTATCTTTGACGATAGTAATGGAGGAGATAAGAACCAAGACAATTAATTTGATTCACTATTTGACGACATAGATAGTGAAGAAGGAGACGATTTACTTTCAAATTCTAACATTGTCAATGTGAAGAAGAAACTTTTCTTTTTCCATGCCTTTTTGCCGACATTACCTTCCATGAGGTGATTTCCACAGCAACCATGTTAGAATTTGATGCGAATGACTTTATTTTACCTAGCATAGATAACGATCGCGTCTATAAGTTCGATAAATTTTTCGCTCCCAAGGTGGTTCATTCCGAATTCACAAAGCAAATGTTTCTCTATTCACATCAATTGAAGCCGCTTTAGATTCGAGGACAAATCTTTCCAACCTCGAAGGGAATGATGTAGTGTAAATGTGACCAAGGAAGGGCCGGTCGACTAAGAGAAGTACAAGCAGGTCGATTGGAATTGTCATGACCAAAAAGGAACTTTTCCCCTTTTTTGAATTGAATGTGAATTTTAAACACTTTTAATGTTTTGATTTGTTTCTTTTTGTAGTTGATAATTTCTTAAATCAACTTTACGAACTTTTATTTTATACTTTAGGATTCTTTTTAGTTTTCAATTTTTAAATAGGTTTAGAGTGTGTTTGTTTCAATTTCTAAATTACAGTTTGAATTATTTTGTTACAGTATTTTCTCTTATAAAAATTTAAATCTTCATTTAAATACTATATTCAAATACTCGTACTAAACGCATCTTTAGTTTTCTTAATTTGATTTTCAATTGTAGAATAGTTCATTTCCTTTTTTATTTTCTAAATTTTAGAATTATTTATTTTCTTATTTTTATTTGTAGTTTCTAATTTTTGTTTAAAACAATTTGAGCTCTAAATATGTTATTCTTATTATATGTAATAAGTGGCATTTTTATTAATAAAATTAAAGTGTTTTATCTTCTTATTTTTTTAATTTTCTTAGTATTCATAAAATCAACGAGTGATTAATATCTATTCTTTTAATATTCTAAGTGAATCAACATATTTATAAAAATTCTATTTTTGGTATTTATAAAGAATCAACTGATTTTTTCAACATTCTAATTGAATCAATAGATTATAAAAATTTAACTCTTTTTTTTTTTCTATTTTTCATACGTTTCTGCTACATTTGAGTAGGAAAAAAAAAAAAAAAAGGCACTAACGTGTTCGCCAATAACGTCATCTCCCACTTTCCCTCCCCGATGTTAAGATCCGCTGAAAGCTCCCCACTTTACATAAAACAATAAGTAGGACCGATAAATTCGTCTGATAATTCTCCACCGATAGGGAATTCTTACGTTCTCCACTGAAACTTTACTCTCACTTTAAAACCCCGTCTTTTTTTTTTTGAAAAGAAAATGATTAACTTGAATCGGCAATATAAGTACCATACTATTAAAAAAAAGGCGTTGACAAATTGACAATGCCTTCTCGAAAGAGCATCTGACTCCCAAATCAGGAGCTGCCAAAAGGAGTAGTTGTGGGGTCCCTTGCGCCGCCACGAGCTCCACGATGAGTCAAAGGTCTCATCACGGTGGCTCTCTTATTGCTTGACCAACCCAAACACGGTCGCATCAGATTCCGAGCAAACACAGACACAAAGAGAACCCTGTTCAAGATTCTTTACCAATTCATTATTAATTCAGAGTTATTTTATTTCTGTCTTTGTCTCCTTTATTCGTCCTCTTTTCCCTTATTCTCTTTTTTCATTTGGTCAAAAATCAAAACTCTTTGCCCAGTTTTTCCTCAAAGGGGAAAAAAAATAAAGTTGCTTGATCGACAAATAAAGTCTGTTTTGGGTTTCTGATCTTTCTTTATTTCAATTTTCATGATGATTGTTTTATGGTTAAAAAACTTAATTTGTTGTGAAATGTTTTTTTTTTTCTTTTTTGAATCTTGAAGTGTACCCAAAGGTGAAGGTGAGGCAACAACATGACCAAGATGATCATCAACAGCATGTCTTGCCTGATTTTTCATCTGCAGGTTATATTTCTTTATCTTCTTTTGCCTGTTCCATCTTCTTCTTTTTTATTTACTTGGGATTTTTTCCCCAACTTTAATCCCTAATCAAATTCTAAAAAAAAAAAAAAACTATTTTTATAGAATGTTCTATTCACATACGTGGGTTTGTGGGGTTTTCATAATTTTTTCTCATAATTAACACCTTTGTGGAAAATTGAGCAATCAGTAACTTGCTTCTTCTTCTTGTTGTTGTTTTTTTTTTATGTTGTAATTGTTTCCAATTCACTTTTTCATGGGGCTTCTGGCTAATTATTTGTGTTGCATCTTTTGTTTGTCTTTTTTTTTTTTTTTAATTTGTGGTATTAACATTTCACACCTATGCATCATATACTTGACTTGAATATTGGCCAAATGTTTCTGATATGGTTATGTTTTTATTTTCTTGCAGATGAACATGAAGACACACATGTCACCTCCATTGCAAAAGTTCCAAAGTCTTACATACCAAATATAGGCATTTCTTGTACCGATGACATGCCTAGAGTAGCCATGCCAAAGATTTCAGTACTTAAAGGTTTTTAGTTACCTTTTAACCCATATGATTTCACCAACCAAATTTGGGTACCTTTTTGCGGAAAGATATCTTACAATTCTCACATTATAATCTTCCTGATTAACAGAAGCAGAAGAGGATAACAAAAAGGTTGGTGATGAAGATGGTAAACAAAATATTAGAGCCTGTTCGATTCCTCGCCCTCGGGCGGTCTTATCTAGTCCCGGTAAATTTGCTCAACTCTTTCTATGCAAGTTTTCATTTGTGAGAATCTCTTGGACTTAGTCACTGGTATCAACTTGCCCCTAAACTTTTTAAAGGTGACAATAACACCTTCTGAACTTGGAAAAAGTTGGCAATATTGATCCTTCCATCTGTTTTCTGTCCTAAATAATGGATGGAAAGCCTAATGTGCAGTCACATTCCTGGTGTAATTTTTTGTACGGAAAACAAACGGAACGGAAGGACTAATGTTGTCGCTTTTATCAAGTTCCGGGGGTGGTTGACGCAGATGAAAAGTCAGTAAATAAGTTGAGACTAATGACAATCCAGTGAGAAATTTTGTAAATTATCCTTTGTTTTACTCTTTTGTCGATCTAGATCAATGAAATTTAGGAAAAGATAACAGCATTTATATGTTTCTAGCCATTGACACTCTACATGGTAAAATGGTATGGATGACAATAACTACTCATTTTAACGCTTCTCTCTTTTGTGAATTTTGTTCTTAGACAATGACTTGGTGATCGGGAACCAAAACAGAAGCAAAACAGAACGACCGTCATCGGTTTTGAAGAATCCTAAATTGCCTCAAAACAGACACTCACAATGTAAGGTTATTTCAAAAACTCCAGAGAACTCCGTAAACACACAAAAGTCCAAGGAGGATCAAGATGAGAGCCATCTCAAAGGAAGGAAAGGATCAATAATAGCAGGTCCTACTAAAAGACCACAAATTAGAACTGGGAAACCAGCCCCTACAAGAACTTGATTGTTCTAATATTATTGGATAAGTGCTTATATGTGAGTGAACGTTAATGTTATATAGGATGGTTGAGGAAGACATGCTTTTTTCTAATCATCTTCAACGTAGTGTGAGAAAAAAGTTTCTGCACAATATAATCCTAGGCAAAGTCTTCGGTCTAGCTGCCATAACGTCCGGCACATGTAACATTTTTTGTGCGACCTAGTAACATTAAAGCATGTTGAATATAACATGGTGGTAGACTATATTGAATGTTACACTTGAATAAGTCTAGCGTTACACAGATGCACAAACGATTTTATAGAAACATATATTACAAGTGCCAGATCGGTGCAGCTGTTACTGAAGACCATTCCTATAATCTGATTCCTCTTTCCCAATCTGAGGAATCATCATCTCAGCTAATGAATAGAAAAATAAATGTGTAAATAGAAGATTTTTCTTATAACGGTTTATGATCATGTCAGCTGAATATGGATCATCTCTGAGATCTTAACCAATCTTATTTTGAAGCAAGGGAATTCCACATCACCACCAAAATGAACGGTATGATCCAAATGGTCCTTGTGTTTGGGCAATTGTAACTAAAACATTTAAATTTAAAGTGAAAGTCACAAAATCTGAACCATAACATCTATCAAATAAAACTTGTTGGAAAGAAGCAGCAACGGATCTTGAGTTCTTGGCCTCCATGAAACTCTAACACTGGAACTGATACTACCAAGCTGAGAAAGCATGGTTGCTGTCGTTAGACCATCACCAATTCGAGTGCTTGTGCCAAAACTATATTTGGCATTAAAAAAGGTAAAAACATATGTGATATATAAGCGACCATGAAAGCAAGAAGACGAACATGTTGAAGAACAAACATATTGCAATAAAAAAGCAAAGAAATAAAAAAAAAAAACAGCAGCCATTGAAGCAAGCACACAAGTACATTGAAAAACAAAACAAATTGCAACAAGATTGCCTCCTCCATTAAGGTTTGAAACAATAGTTTAAACCATCAGTTTGTGTTTAAAAACTCTAATAGATGAGAGCTTTATACAGTTGCTTTTTACTATAAAATATGAAAACTTTACACTGTGTATAGTTTAAACTGATGATTTGAATTATTGTTCCAACCAGAACATATATAATCTATGGATACAGATTTAGATATAGATATAAAAAGTATGTTTAATAACCTAATTAAAACCAAAAGTTTAAACTAATTTAAGATAGTATATAAAAATTTTATACTGTAATTTATTTTTTATGATAATAATTGTTAAAACTATATAATTAGAACAAGTTAAGAAAGAAAGCCGGAGAAGTAAACACGTACGTTAGAACAAAATTCCTTTCATTATCCGTCTATGGCATCACGCACAGACTGACTTTCAGCACTTTTTCACCAATCAGAACACAAAAGTCCGCGCTACCTGGATGGCATTGAAGAATTGAAGTCCCAAAAAGTTTTGTCGCCTTCTCTCTCTTTCTCTTTCACAATTTTGGACAAAGTGTGGTGGTGGAGGTTAAAAACTCACCTTATCTCTCAACAAATCCCCCCTCCCTCCCAGTCTGACTGGCCACAATCTGCCCACATCAGCTCAACTTACACACACCACACCATCCGTTGCCCCCTTGTAACAGAAAAAACCACCACCATCCATGGCTGCCACCGCCACCGCCACCGCTGCCATCGGCTTCAAATGCCTCTTCTCCAACAACAACAACTCCGACCACATTCTCCACCTCAGAATCTCCCCATCCCGCTTCCCCTCAATACTACTTAATTCTCCATCCTCCTCCTCCTTGGAAGCTCCTTCGATCGTCGCCGTCGCCACCGCCTCCGCCTCACAGAAGTGCCGCTTTGCGAGGGTGACTGCTGCGGTGGAGCAGGAGGAAGTGGCGGTGACCGCGGAGGAAGAGGAAGTTGTGGAGGAAGTGGAATCAGCGGTTGTTGACGATGATCAAGTTCCTTCCAATACAAAGCTTTACTTCGGGAATCTGCCTTACAGTGTGGACAGTGCTCAGCTTGCTGGCATGATTCAGGACTATGGAAGTCCCGAGCTCATTGAGGTTCGTTCACTTAACAGTATTTTTCTCGGATGATCAGGAGAAAATGAACAGTATTAAATAGTTAAATTTAGGAATATTTTGGTTTAGATGAACTGAAAATCAGTTGAAATCTTGAATTTGTGTTTACATTCTAGCTATTGAATCTCGACCAAATATAGATTTAAACGGGCAGATTGGAGCCTTAAAGTTTTGTTTTGTTATATCCTTAGCTTCTTTAGTCTAATCAGAGTGAAAGTTGAGTTTGAATTGAAGCTTGGCAGCTTAAAACAAAATAAACTGCTTCTCATTCAAACTTCAGTATAATTTAACGATAACAATAACAATAATATTTGTTAAATCGTGGAGCTTAATTGTTGTCACAACGCACAATAACGGAATCATAAATTTTTTTTTAGGCAGCAGACTACAAAAAAATAATATATAGAAGAGCAATTAGAACCATTTTTATAATTTAAACCGTGTTTTTGTTTAAATTTTGTAAGAAAAAACACTTTAGCAAAACAGGTTCTAACCATAAAAAGACAATTCTAACTGTTTTTGCCAAATAGGCTTGTAATTTTTACTATAGGCATAGAGTATATATTTTAGTTATTTAATTGGGGGCATAATTATGTGTGCGTGTGTGTATATATATATTTTACAGTAGCGATAAAACCGAAGTTCTATAAAAACTTTAGGACTCAAAATCTTTTTTTTTTTTTTTTTCTCAAATGCTCCACTCATTTATGCTGAGTTATCATGTGGATTGACTTAATGGATAGGGGCTACTAATTTTTGACTGTATTGTTTGATCCATGATCAGTCGAGTTTTTATCTATTTATTTTTCTATCGTTAGTTAATTAATCATTTATTATTAATTTTTTGGGGAACTATTTTTGTTCTGGCTTTTCTTAACTATAAGTGCCACTAAGTAGGGTAAATGGTTTAGGTACTTTATGACAGGTACACCGGAAGAAGCAGAGGATTTGCGTTTGTGACAATGAGTAGCATTGAAGATTGCAATTCAGTTATAGAAAATCTTGATGGAAGTGTAAGAAACTCTCTCTTTCTCTCCTTATGAATGTGCTAATTAGGTTAGAGAAAAGGTTCCATGTTCACAACATGAATCTTCCCAAGTAATAGACGTGTTTCTTTCCTTGATTTGCAGCAATACATGGGCCGAATCTTGAGGGTGAACTTCGTGGACAAACCGAAACCGAAAGAACCCCTATACCCCGAATCCGAACACAAGCTTTTTGTTGGAAATCTGTCGTGGTCCGTGACATCTGAGAGCTTGACACAAGCGTTTCAAGAATATGGAAATGTAGTAGGAGCAAGAGTGTTATATGATGGCGAGACAGGAAAGTCACGCGGTTATGGCTTTGTATGTTATTCTACAAAAGCAGAGATGGAGGCTGCCTTGGAATCTCTTAATGGAATGGTATATTCAGATCTTGATTAAATCTGTTTTTGTTTTATAAAAAGTATCACTACTCATCTTGGTTTTCTTTTCTTAATGTATAACGCAAAGGGTCAACAGCAGTGTTGAGTACTTTTAAGTTAATATTAGGTGGCGTCACATAGGAACCGTAGATAAGATTTATTTTTTATTAGTTGTGGTTTTTAGTATAAGTGATGGCCCGAGCATTTTTTTTCTTAATAGAATATAATATTGTTTGCCCACCTCCTAACAGCTTAACTTCTAGGAGAATTTATAAACTAACATTGTATCAAAGCAAAAGATCAATTTAAACATGTTCAAAATTGTCATCACATCAGACGTCACGAGTTAAAAGAGGGGAAAAAAAAAGTCCCCTTATGGTTAGGAACTTTATTGACCAGAATAATTTTATTTGGGGAACTTAACTCTTCTTTCTACTCTTCTTTTCTTGACTGTTTGCAGGAATTAGAAGGAAGGGCAATGAGGGTAAGTTTGGCTGAAGGAAAACGTTCATGAAACTCAGAATTGTAGAATCTAAGCTGGGGCAATAGAAGGGAACTATGTGTGTAATGTGGCTACATCAAATGCAATCAATCACATGAGAAAGCAACTTGCGATTCATATACCCTTTTCATTTCTTGTTGCGTGTAACTCATTTTTCACTTCTGCATATTCTCTTCGCAGAAGTTACAAGAAGAAAATGCTTTTCTTTCTTTGAAGTTTGAGGGCTATGGTGGCTTATATATTTTCATGTTGAATATTCTACTGCATTTGGAATTTCTTGTAATCGAAGCTCCCTAACATGTGTTAATAGAGCATTGAATTGACCCTTGACTAATTTAGAACATAGCCAACTAAAATTCCATCTCTGAGAGAGAGGAAAAAAATGGTCACATTAGTCCCTTTCCCATATTTTCTTCGTCATTGTTGACCAATATATAAGGTATTTAGGGAATCAGTTGAAACTGTGAGTCTTGTAAGTATGTGAGAGCTTTATACTGTGTTTGAGTTGAAACAAAATTTGTCAAACACCCTTTTAGTATTTTCCTTGTCTTCTACCTTATTTCTCTATAACCGGTTATTCTTTTTGTTTTTAATTTAAAGAAAATTTTTCTTTTTGTTCCTTTTCTTTTCTCCTACATTTATAGACAAACTTTCATCCCGAAAAAAGTGAAACATTGAACATAGATGAAAGTGATATCATCAATATTTAAATAATCCGTTGCCTTTGGGGAAAAAAAAGTATTAAATTATAATCTCCCTGATTTGGGATAAATAATATAATTATCATTTTTTTTTCTACGTAGCTCAAGAATTCTTTCACCATCGTTTAATTGACTTTAGTGGATCAAACTGCATACGTTACTGAGTGTTGTCCAAATTCAATGCTTATGTTTCAATCCACTTTAGTTGAAAGAAATCCAAATCCAGTTTAATGATAGTAATGGTCTTTAATGAGCCATAGCTAGTAGACAATTCATATAATCATCTGTTCTTATAAAAAAAAAAAAATGAACTCTGCTTTTTGGTGAATCGGACAAGAGTCAAGACTTATGATCCGCATTGGTGTAGGCAGAAAATTTTTTCAATAGAAGTAATATATAAAAAATTAGAGATAATAATTTATAGAATATAGATACATTATATATTTCAATTATTTAGTGGGCCACAATTATAATATTTTTATACAATAAAAGTATAATTGATATTTCATGAGAAATTTAGTATTAAACTCAATTTTTAAAAGTTGAATGGGTATGATTAATATGTTATAAGTCTTTAGGAGTAAAACTCACTGTTAATAAATATATATTTTTAAATTCGAGTAGGAGCACATCTATGTTTTTCTAAAAATTTTAAGATTGAAACTTAAATTTTTAAAAATTTAAGTGGGGGCACATGACTTCACTCAAGCAGCTTTAGCTCCGCCTTTAAGGATTAGGATAATTAATCAGGCAATTTCTTTAATGAAAACTAAAAAAGATATTCAATGGTAAGTATTTTAACTTCGCCGTTAAAACTACAAGAAAAAAATGATTTTGACAAGATGTATCAATACAAAACGTATATTACCTATAAGGTTACTACCAGATAAGTCTCCAAATAATCTTAAACCCATGTTTATTATTATATATAAAATATTCAATGGAAATTTTGCATGTACCAATCACTGATAATTCCACGTATGACTACAACATATAGATTTCAAATCCTCATTTCAAGGTTCTTTTTTCTTCTTCTTCTTCTTTTTTTTTTTTTTAATTTATAGAGGGAGAATGAATTAATCTCAATATCCAAATCAACCCCTCTCTTTATGATATTATACATTATGATAATGACTTTAAGACCAAAACGAGGATGAATTTAGACCTAACATTTAATATAAGGAAGAAAAGAAGATTGAAAAGACGTCACACAACTGAATAAATAAAAAAACAAGACGAGGGCATAACAAAAGATTGAAAAATCGACGTTTCCGTTGATATTTTCACCAATATTTTGTATTTTTGAAGTATTAATATGAAAACAGAAGTGTTGTATCTTTTTTGCAGAATGTCTAAAAATTTTCTCAGATATCGATATTTTGACAAAAATATTTATTTCCATGAAAACTGTACGATAAAATGACAAAATAAAACTGACAAAATATCAAAACTTTATTTGTAATTTTTAAATTATTTTGAAATATAAAATTCAAGTTATTTTTATTTATTTTTTTAATATAGTCTTTCATAAATTTACTTTTCAATGTTATAAATCCAATTTTTACTTTATTTCCTGCATTAGGACATATGATTTAAAATATCAATTCTAATCTTAGAGTCACTAATAATCACGATAGGTCTTTAATTTTTCAGTAACTATTCAAACTCTATGTTTTAATATCAATATTGCTTGAACCAAGAAGGTATTCTAAATACCTTTGAATCTCCTATAAGCTCTTTTTGGTATTGATATTTTCTTATATTATATGAAACTATAGATGTAAAGTACTTGTATTAGTTGACTTTAACTAATTTGCTCAATTTGAGATCCTATACTTATCATTTATCATATTATAATCACTTTGTATTATTTATATTTATCATATACTTATTAATATGGTTGAAAAGTTTATCTAAACTATATATTATTAACAATTTTAAAGTTTCTTAAAATCTCATTTAAAAATAAAATAATTTAATAGAATTTTTTATATTTTATATTAATTGCTATCGATATTGATATTTTTATCTTGAGTCCCGCAGACCGAAAAAGATCTGAAAAGGAGAATGAGAAGAAAGAAGCAAAATGACTAAAATACTAAGATCCCGGGTGATAACACGTGTGCTAAATAAATCAACGAATAGGATTAGACAATTGATGATGAACAATACAGATTATAATAGTTATGAATAGTTGCAAGGCCGCAAAGCCTAAAAGCATAGGATTTTTAGACATTTGCACACTTTTACTGACTAGAAAATTAATAAGGATTTATTTCGAGGTTTATTTAATTTTTTAGTCCAATTAAATAAGAAACTTTGTTGTTTGTCGTTTGAGCAACATTTAGACACAAACACACATCTTAAGCAAATAATCCCACAGTCACCTCATAAACCCACTTTTCAATTTTTCCTTTTGTTTTTTACGTCGTAAATAAACTAAAAGTTTTAAATTTAAAATGTTCATCATGTTAAAGTTAATTTAATTAATATCCATTTTAAGGGTTTTTTTTTTGTATGTGATACAATCTAATCTCTTACTACACCAAATGAGATCCATTTTATACAGTATTAATTACACAATTATACCTTTTTGTTTTAATAGTTTTTTAATTTGTTCATCTATTTTTAGAAACTACAAAAATATCGTTCAAGTTACAAAACTTATTTCAATTTTATCATTATGAATAAAAAAAGTAAGACAAAACAACATAATTATCCTTAATAGATTTAAAAACATAAAAAATCTCAAACAAAGCAGCAAATTTAAAAAAGATATTAAATTTTATGACTTTTTAAATATTAAAATATTTTTAAAGAATTTTTTTAAGAAGAAAAATATATTTGAGAATAAATTGAACTTAATTAATTGTATTTTTATCTTTTTTTTTATGTTTTTTATCCAAAAAGTTTATAAAAAATGAAATTAAAATAAATTTTTTAAATTTAATTTAATGGCTATAAGTTTTGGTTAAATCTGATAAAATAAAACACACACTAAATATCAATCATCAATCATTAAACAACAGAGAAAAAAAACACCGTTCACCACCACGTCAAACAACAATCCAATCAAAATTCTTAGCTCTAATGAAAAGCAATATAGTTGGAATTTTCTTTAGGGGAATATAGTTGGGATTTTTTTATTTTTATTTGTTTGCCGAAAAAGCTACAATTTTTTTTTTTGGCCTTCTATGAAGTGGGGAATATAGTCTTTGTAATAATTGTATTTTTATTCAAAAAGGACAAAAACAGGATTTTCGGAAATTTCGCACAACAAAAAGTACGGACAAAAGAACAAAGAATAAAAATTGCGAAAAAAGGTCATTTCTTTTATTTTTTAATTTTTTCTACGCAAAAGGAAAAAAATAAAATAAAAAAGGAAAAAAAAGACAGGAAAAAACCAGTGGAGGAAGAGCCTGCGTTTTCAGCCTCAACTCACAAGGCTTCACTCTCTCTCTAAAAAAAAGGTACTTTCTCGCTCTAAAAACCTCATAATTTCTCAGATCTCTGTGTTTCGCACATTCAAACACACTGTAGCTGTGTGTATGTATATGTGTATGATTGTATATACGCGTCTGAACGAGCCTTTTCTTCTTCATCTTCTTCTTCGCGGATAATCTTACCTGGTTGCTTTTGCTCCCCGTGCGCGTTGCGGATTCGCAGCTCGTTTTGGCAGATCTAGGGTTTCGATTCGGTAGGGTTTTAGTGTGGTTTCGGGAGATATGGCCACGCCCTACCCCATTCCGGTCACTGCTGCTCAGGTTTTTCGCTCTCTCTCTCTCTAGCTTCTCTTTCGTGCTTTCTGTCTCTATATCTATCGATTGACTTCTCTTTCTCTCTCTCTATATATGTATTTGGCTCAGGTCGGGACGTACTTCGTTGGACAGTACTACCAAGTGCTTCAGCAACAGCCGGAGTTCGTTCACCAGTTCTACTCCGACGCCAGCACCATGCTTCGCATCGACGGCAACACCAGAGAGACTGCCACTGCAATGCTGGTACTTTCATTTCATTTTTGCCCTCTTCATTTTCCTTCAATCGAAATTCGAAGATTTGATTTTTCGAAATTCTGTGGCAGTTGGATTTGAGCTTTTGAGCTAAGCCTCTTGTCTACGTTATAGAATTCTGCTTAGGTTGTAATTTTTCTGAAAATGTTTGGGATATGTTGTATTACGGTGCATAAATTAGGCTGTAAAGTACGGTAATGCAATGAATATCATAGATTATACAATATAATGTAAAAACTTACTTATTAGAAATGCTTAAAATTTGACGCCTTCCGTCGAATTATATGTCTCTGCATTGTGCCAAACACAGCTCATAAATTAGGTTGTAAAGTCCGGTAATGTTGTAAAATCCGGTAATGCTGAATGTGCATTACATTATACAGTATGATTTAATATTTAAGCGTGTTTTTCCTTATTGGAAATGTTTAAATTTGTTGTCTTGCATAGAATTACACTTGTCATTGTGCAAAGCATAACACAAAATTAGGCCGTAAAATCCGGTAATGCAGCACGTGCTTTAGATAAAGCAATACGATTTAATACATAAGTGTGTTTTTCCTTATTAGTTTATCATATGATATCTGAATCATGCCCAATGCAGTTTTGTATTATTTTGATACGATACGGTGCTAATATGGTTTACCATATACGGCCTCTAGTCTTGCCTTCTGTTTTTGATGGTTTTTCCTTTTTCCTTTTTCCTTTTTTCCCCTTCCCATTTTGTGCTTTACAGCAAATCCATGCAATTATTATGTCCCTCAATTACACGGGAATTGAGATCAGGTCGGCGCACGCCCTGGAATCTTGGAATGCAGGCGTTATTGTAATGGTGTCAGGCTCGGTTCAGCTGAAGGATTTCAGTACTAGAAGGAAATTTGCACAAACTTTTTTCCTTGCGCCACAAGAAAAAGGTTACTTTGTGCTAAATGATATTTTTCACTTCCTTGATGACGATCCAATTCATCATCAGCCAGCAGTCATGTTAACCCAGAACAATCTTGATTCAAAAAGAAATGTTCTGACAACGGTCCCTGAGCCAGGTAGTTCTTCATAAATTATATTGGTTATAGGATTTTTCATTAGTTCTAGACCTTGTAAAGTTTGATCCTCAATGAAAAGGGATAAAGAGTGCAAGTACACTGCTAAATAATGTCATAGATCTCTTTGGCAATTTTCTTTCATTCTTAGGCGTGTAATATTAGGTATTAAACTGACTGGATATTGTTTACGTTACACAGTTCAAATCTATGTTTTTTCAGTAGGTCTTTTATAGTTGAACTAGTATTCACTGATTGTTCAAGCGTTTAAGTAGTAAGCTTTCTTAGTTCTAATACCATCGTTATGTAACATTACGATCTGATATGAAATATTTCCTTAGTGGATTGTTCCCTTTCAATATACAAGCTAAGTTCTTGTTTTGAATGATAAAATTTCTTATTGACTGATCACAATAATAAGTGTTTCTCCTTCAAAAACTTCATAATTAAAACCGTGCTCCTTTTTGTTTTCTTTCTTTTTAAGTGGCTAATTATTTGCTGGGAGGAGATATCCACACAAGAGAGTTTGTGGCCCCAGATGCCAAAGAAAATGGTCCAGTTGACAATTATGGCTTCGTGGAGCAACGTCTGCAGCAAGCTGCTGAATCTGAACGTATTCTGGAGGACAATTCTGCAGATCAGCCAGATGGTTCTCTTCAGAATACAGTGAACTCTCTACAAGACCACCTGCCTCTGTCTGTTGAGGAATCTGTTGGGGAACCCCAAAAACACACTTATGCTTCAATTGTACGCTCTAAACTCTACAATTTCCCAGTCATACGGAGTTACAATTATATATTTAAATACGGTTATGCCATCTTCGTTTGCATATGCTGATTTTCTCTGCCTTATTTATGCTGGAAGTTACGTGTTGCTAAAGGACAGCCCACGCCTCCAGTTGCTTCTCAGAATTCTGTTAACAAGAGTGGTCCATTGGCTTCAGACTGGAACAATTCTCAAGAGTCTAATGCTCAGCAACCCACAAGTACAACTGAAAAGTTTGTTGCAGAAGCAGCGGATGAGGTTGCTCCTGCAGACGATGAAGGTTGACTTGCAACCCTGGTTATACTAATCTTTTTGTTTTTATCCGTTGATGGATTTGATGATTTCAGCAAGGCCCTTATTTTCCCTGCATAATGATGATAATAACAAGATTATATCAAGTTCTGTCCTATTTGTGATGACCTTCATTTGATTCAATATAATTTCTTTGGTGAATTACATTAGTAGTATTTTTTGGAAGCATTTATTACGTTATTTCTAACGATTTTATATATTGGTGTTTTTAGGTGAAATAAAATCTGTTTATGTGAGAAACTTACCCCCGACTGTGTCTCCTTCTGAAATCGAGGAGGAGTTTAAGAATTTCGGCAAACTCAAGCAACCTGAAGGTGTGGTCATTAGGAGTCGCAAGGTCTGTGTCTGGGGACTTTTTCTCATTTGGGTTCTCTTTCCCACCCTGCTGAATTAGTGCATGTCTGGCTAGTACAGAGTTGAAAGTTTTTAATTATGTGCAGAACATTGGTGTTTGCTATGCATTTGTTGAGTTTGAAGATATCACGGGCGTTCAGAATGCAGTCAAGGTTGTTTTTCCTATTCTTCATAATTTACAGGGTCTAACTGCGACTTGTCTGTTTATTAAATTTGAATTCTGATAAAATGGGTGTACTATTATTTTGGTCTTTTTCTTCTACCTTTTTGAAGCCAGTTTCCATTGCCTTTAGTTTGTAGCTTGGATTGAAGCTGAGCTTTGAAATGGGCCTTTATTTTGTGGGTTGGAATGAGGCCAAACTTTGAACTGGTTTACCCAATATCAAGTCTGCTTTCTATCAAACTTGAAATCCATTCTTGTCCTTTTTTCTTCTCTGTTGGCGATGAAATTTTTGAGCTGATATCTTTCTGAGAAATTGTAATGCTATATTATGACACATGTTTGGATGAGGCTATGTTCTTACTGAAATCAATTAATTGGGCTTATTCTCTGTATCTGTAGGCTGCATCGGTTCAGATTGCTGGTAGAACGATATACATTGAAGAGCGGAGACCAAACAGCAACATCCCATCTCGATTAGCAAGTACGTTTATTTCTCTTTTAACACACTTGGTAATCACAACATGACCTCAATATGGTTCCATTGGCAGTTGGCATGTCTGCCACAATCTGTTCCAGGCACTCTTTTGGTGTTGCTTTCGTCCATTCCCATAAGACTCTAAGAGTGATATTTGGAGAAGTCCCTAGTGAGACTTGCTTGTCTAATCCTTCTCAAAGAGTTTGAATATTGACTGCAAACTAGTTGTAGTTATATGTGAGCTTTTTCCTTAGAATAATTGAGCAGTAACATAACTAACTCCGACCATGTTTCACATTATGAATTTCCTGTTATGGAGTTGCACGTTCTTGTTAGTGAATTATATGTTTGAATTACCATGAATATGAACAGGAAGGGGTAGAGGAAGGGGCAACTACCAAGTAGATGCTCCGAGACAGTCGTTTTGGTGCTCGGAATTTTGTACGGGGAGGTGGCCATGATGGAGGTGACCGAGACTACAACAGACCTAGGGGAAATGGTTTCTACAGACCAACTGCACGGCTAGACAGGAATTCAAGTCACCAAGCAACTGGAAGTGGGACAGAGTTGACAAGCTAGACTGTTATACATGAAGGAAATTTTGGTTATAGCAGTTTCAATTTAGCATATCACCTCTTATTTATTCGTTTAAAGAACTGTATGATTATAATTCCCCGAGTAAAGCTCAACTTAGAAGTATTGGGAAAAAAAAAAGGGACCGTCATTCTTTTTTCTCTAAAAGGGGATTCGTGTTTTTTCCTTTTCTTGAACTTCATAATTTATCAAGTGATGTGCTTGCAATTTTGATCTCATTCGTTCATAGCAAGATCTTGCCTCATCTCTCTAGTTGAGTTGGATTCATTTAATTATTTTATTCAGTTTTCTGCATTATTTACATTTTAGCATGTGTTTGGAATATTAGTTGAAATTACTTGGTTCCAACTAAGTACAATGTAAAGCTCGTAGCAGCTACAGTTAAAAACAAAAAGTTGCTACAATATAAAGCTCCAATATGCTACAGTTCTTAAACTTAAAACTTATGTTCCAACCAAATTGCCAAATGGCTCATTAATCTAGTACCCTCTTGTTCTCCCTTAATTCTCTTGCCATTGGATGGAAGAACCATATCCTAGATATCAGTATCATTTAAAAAAAAAAAATCCAGTTCAGAATAGGAGAGTGTGTGCGTTTGCTTTGGCCTTTCCAAGCAGGACCAAGAAAGGGATGATTTGCTTCTGATTCGTCCTGACCAGAAAGGGGTCATTTTAATCTGGCAGTGATGGAGGGGGACCTAGATGATCTATATGGTATTCAAACTTTCAATTGATATATTTTAGAACTAAGTTAGGAAGAAGTCAGTAGGTAAAATACTGATAGTAATTGTCGCATAAAATTAAAAGAGAAATGTCAGGATACTTATCCTAATCTCAATTTTTATATTAACTTTGGAGTTAGTCATCTTTTTATCAGCTGTCTTATTATGAATTGATGTAGTTAAACACCTAACAATTTAGGAGTCAATATAGGAGTTGGAATTAGAGAGAGTCATTTAAAATCCATTAAGAAAAATATGACAATTTAATAATGGCACGCATTCTGTTGAACTTTGTGACTTTGTGGCAAGATGATGCTCAAAGAATGGATTTCTTTTTTTTTTTGGCTGGATGCACAATTCCTCTTTTATAATCATTTGGTTCTAACAAGGTAACAGTCGAAACATCCCAAATTCTATTATTCCTATTGAAATATTAGAGACAATTTACTCCACTTTTAGCGACTTGGAATGGATTATTGGAACATCCCAAATTCTATTATTCCTTTTGTTTTTGGATAAAATGCCAACTTTTGTTCCTTTGGTAATCATGGTTTGCTCTCTATACCGGTTTGTAAAAAACAGCTGTAGAATGGTGAACGCCCAGCTTTCAGCTTAGTCAACCAGGATCTTATTATTACAAAGCCTTTATTTGCCAACTTATTCTGAGGCCGCTTGATTTCTTTTAGTTATGAAAGTGGCTCATCTCCTGTTTCCTGCTCCAATAAAAATATCCGAAAACTTGTCGACGATTAGACATTTGTAGTGGTCGTAGTTCATTCATGAGAACGAGGAACTTGAACTCGGCTTTCTTCCCTTAATCCATCTTCCTCATCATCATCTTCATTTTGCCAGAGAAACCTGGCATAGGCCGCGAGAACATGGCTGAAAACAAGGAAACAGAAGAACAAGAGGTCATTTTGACATATAGTACTAGCATATCCTGTCTGTTATTTTACTTCTCTAATTATTGATTACCAAATGCAGCCTCTTTACAATTGTTTTAATTTGGGAGTTGCCTTAACATGACCACAAGGTAATCTACCAGGGCGACTTGAAACAATTGATCTCTGCAGATCATTATGTTTGAATATGAAGGTAAATATTTTGGAGGTCTGTGAAGAAACATCTCAGATCATATCATCGCAAGGAAATCATATCATCGTTAAGGATGGAAAACACGGTCATATAACTTTGTTGTCCATGTGCTACAAAACTAGAACAAAGAAAATTGTCAAATATGTCATGGTTAGCACAAATTTGTACCAGTTTTCAGGACTAGCTATAACTGCTCGCTCGAAGTAAATTGACGCCTTATGCCTGTCATGATGAAGTTCCCACACCAGTTTAGCATATTCTGCGGTGACTTCCCCATCATCCGGATCAGCTAGTACAGCACGTAAATAGTAATCCTCAGCTCCTTGAGGATCTCCTTTAGACTATAAGCAAACAAGATCATGTTTCAGAATCAGAGTGAGATTAAAACCAACTTAATTCAGGGGATCAATGCAATACAGGGGATCAATGCAATAGTATTCTGAGTTGAATCATAGAAAAACCAACCAAAAACGAATTACAGTCCTCTACTCAACGAATGGTCTGCGAAGAGAAAATAGAGGGCAAGAAACAGAATTCACCTCACACAAGAACTTGGCATAGTTTATTAAAAACAAAGGGTTATTCGGATTCTCTTTGATCATCTTCCTATAGTAATCATCAAGATTTTCCGACTGTCCAGAGACATCTGTGAAGGAGTCATGCACACTGATCCTGTCCGCTCTTGCAACGTGCAAATTGAGTTCATCCCCAGCTTCTTTTTGTGAAACCTGCTTTTTGTTTCAAGGAGTTAGGATAGTTCCAATGTTTTGAAGCATTTTCAAAAGCAAAGGGCGAGACAAGAAAAAGCTGAAAAATAAAGATTATTTTGATGTGCTCCAACCTCTTCATCATCGTCCTCTACTTCCCAGAGGAAACTAGCATATGCTGCAAGAACATTACTGAAAACAAGAAAAAAAGCCTGTTAAATCATTGTCTCTTCTGTAATCTGTGCTAAATTTTACAGGTGGGAGATAAGGCTCTGTGAACAACACAGTCGGGGATTTAAAAGAGGGCTAACCAGTCTTGAGGAGATACTTCTGTTGCAAGCTTGAAGTAGCTTGAGGCTCTATCTCGGTCACGATGGAGGTCCCAAACCAGTTTAGCATACTGTATCCATATCTCCCCATCTTCAGGATCTGCTAACGAAGCACGGGAATAGTACTCTTCAGCACCATGAAGGTCCCCTTTAGACTGTCACCAAAAGATCAAAGCACAATACATAAAATTGATGTATAAAAAAGCTTCTCCTGTGAAGTCCCTATACTAGAATTCAATACATGCTGTCCATTTCCACAAAATTACCATCTTTGAATCAATGGAATGGATTCACAAAATGCTTATGTGGTCATCTCCAAGCACAACAAAGTACTCGTGAGGATATTGCTAAAATCTTGTTTTCTTACTCAAGTATTCTCTTTTCAATCAAATACACAAAAACTATGAGGTTATACTCGGTCAGAGAAGCAGCTTATAAAGTACGCATTTGGCAAAATTAAGAGTGACATTAAGATAACCAATACCCTCAAAGCCTAATTGAAACACAATTCTGCATTTTGGTAAGACTCGAGGATTCAAGCAACAAGAAGCATAATAAAACTCCTGTAACAACTTGCAAAAGCAAAACCAACAAAGATTTTAGCATTGAATTTGTAAACAGCTCAATAAATTGACTGTTAATATGTTTGCCAGCAGATCAAAAGCTAAGAATCTTAGAGGCCAAATCATAGGTCCGATCTGCGAAATCTGATACATTTTGGATTGGTAGCGAATTGAAATTCATCAATCCGAAGGTTTTGGATCCGTGAAACCCATTCTTCAAACATCCCTAGCTTAAGATAACAGACAACAACATAGCACCTTCATTTCTATATTAAAAACACAATCAGGGGAATTATTAAAAAAAAAAAAAAAGAAGACAAGAAGGTACCAAAAAAAAAAAAAGGAAACCTTTTCATCATTAACCAAAAAGGAAAAAAAAAAAATCACCTGCAAAAATTGAGCATAATTCCTGAGAAAGAGAGGATGAAAAGGGCATTGTTCAACCATCCTCTTATAATACTCCTCCATATCGCTTCCCTCATTCAAATCTGCCAAATTTGACATATCCACGTCCAAATCCAAATCCAAGTCCAACCCAACACCATCAATCCCAATTCCCGAGGCAAGGCACATATTAGGAGGATTCCCATTCCCAATCCTCCTCTCATCAACTTCCTCACCAAAACCCAGATTCCCAAGCCCATCAAGAATATTCCTCTCTTTCATTTCCTCCTCACCTTCCTCCTCAATCAACCCCATACTACCCTTTTCTCCCAACCTCAAATCTTGTTCACCACCACCATTTACAGCTTCAATGGCTTCCCCAATTGTCACGGTCCTCTCCAACACTTCTTTCCGAGAAGAACAAGAAGAGTTCTTCACATCCTTAACCTCTCCGAACCCATCTGAGATTGGACCGTCCTGGACCGAAAACGACAGTTCTTTGTGAAGCATTGGTCTGTTTTCGTCGTCGTTCGTTAGAAAGAACAAGTTGCCGTCGGAGCAAACTCGGCGCAAGGAGTTTTGTCGTGCTTTGTTGCATGAAAACGACGACAAGTTGAAGAGGTTGTTGTGGATGCTATTGGAGAAGGAAATTCGCGAACGACAATGATAATGATGACGAAGAGGTGGTTTTTTGGAGTTGTTTTTGTGGATTGTTGTTTCAAAGTCATGAGAGAATTGAATGAGGTTTTCTAATACTTGGGTTGATGAGCTTCTCAGCAGCATAATTGTATTGAAAGAAGAAGGGAAAAAAAGAATTAAAAATGTTTTCACGTGAAAAAAAAAAAAGAAAGAAAAGAAAAGAAAAGGGAATCTACAGTTTTAAGAAACAAAAAAACTCTAGTTACAATTTCAAATTGTTAAGATCAGAGAGAACTTTTATTAAGCCTTAATACTTGGATCAAACAAAAGAAAAGCGAAGAAGAGAGGCAAAAGAAAAAAAAAACAAAACAAAACAAAAAAAAAGAAAGCAATGACAAGTTAAATTAATCCCAGAAAAGTTTGTTGATAAATTTTTGGGGTTAAAGGATTAAAAAAATCAGTTTAAACCGTTAATATTGGAATTTGTTGTGCTAGAAAAAGAAATTAAAATTGTTTAGATTTTTTTTCCCTACCATTTTGATGATTCAAAATGGGTTGCAAATTAAAATACCAGAATTAATTTGTTTATTATCCTATGTCTAGATTTGATATGTGATCTATCTATTTTTTTGACTTTTAGCCAAGAAGGTAGGAGGCAATGACACGTAAAAGACATGCATAAACAGTTGCACGTGACTCCAAATTATGAGGGAAATGGGATCTCGCAAAAGAGTTTTTGATACGATTTTGACTGGTCAAATTACTTTTGAAACTGAAATTGCCCATGTTATAACAAAAATGGCAAAATGGGAATTATGCTGATTTCAGATCACAACGAACACGGGAGGGTTGTGAGTTCGTTAGACAAAATCTTCAAAGACAAAATGCTCATTGATTACAAGCGCAAGTGCAGGTTTATTAGCATCCGATCTACTTGTGCACTTTTCGTTTGGTACGTGTGTGTTTAATGGTTGGTTTGGTAGATGGGCTTGAAATGATGTGGTTTATAATTTTATGGTTTAAATTTTAAGTTTTAAATTGTATGATTTAAATGATAGTTTTGAACTGACGTTCAAAACATAAAAATTTAAAACGAAAATAAAACATCACATCAAATTTAAAACAAAAACGAGTGTTTGGAAACGATGGTTTATAAAAGAAAAACGAGAATGAAAATGATTTTTACTATAAACAATGGTTTAAATCATGTGAACATAAGGGAAAGGGGGCAAAGTTTAGGTTTTAAGAGTTTTGATAGGTTTAAAACTGTCCCCATAGTTTGATCTAGCCTCAGTTATTTCTCCACTAAACGCTAGTTTGAACCGCTTATATGATTTGAATTGGCTTAAATGATTTTGAAACTACTTACTAAATGGTCTATAAAATGTTTTAACTGATTTTAAACCTATAGGCCTACAAGAAGATGTGTTTGGTATGCATAATAAAAAATAGTTTAAAATGAAGAGGATCATTTTCAAGAAAAATGACGATGATCATTTAAAACGAGCTAAACTGTTAGTTTTGAGAACTTCTCTTGAATTTTAAGGTCTTGAACCATTCTCTACAACTATAATAAAAACTTTCCTGTTTTCGTTTTCTTTCGTAAATTATAATTTTTCAAACACCAATTTTTTGATGGTAGGTTTTATTCTTATTTTAAACCTTTATATTTCAAACGTCTGTTCAAAACTAATTTAAACCACAGTTCAAACCACAAAATTATAGATCACATCATTTGAACTGCATCCAAAACCGACGGCTATTATAAGGTGTTTGACATGGTGGTTAGAACCATTAGTTAGAACTATAAACACTGTAGCATGTAAACCGACGGCTATTATAAGGTGTTTGACATGGTGGTTAGAATCATTAGTTAGAACTATAAACACTGTAGCATGTAAGAGCTTTACATTGTAGTAACTTTTTTGCTTTTACTGTAGCATGTAAGAACTTTATACTATTTTTAACTAAAAAGTTAATTGGAACTAACTAATGAGGAAGAGTATATGACGTCAATAACGCGTCCGTTAGGCAATTACTTTCTTTCTTTCATACTCCTCAGTAGATATTAATGCACTAATACCATGTAAAGTTACATTTGAGTTATTATATAATTTAAAACAAAATGGATTCAATCAATTGAGAAATGGTTATTACACGGTTGAAATTCACTTTGTAATACATTTTAAAAAGAATAAAAATAACATCCATTATTTCAAAATAAGATTCGAGTCCAACAGCAGAAAATGAACTTTCTTTTGATAATGTAACTTTGTCCTACAACGGACTGGAATTGTTTGTCTTGTTTTTGTGTCTCTGTTGTTCTAATTAATTTTTGACACATCCTTTCACCATTTAAAATGTAAATGTAAGGTGACATTTAACCTTTCCTTCACCTACAATGTGTCTCTCATTGGATTTTAACTGCCTTCACTTAAAATATGAGTGAATCTGCTTATCAACAAATAAGTAAATATGATAGAACCCGGATCCTAATATTTGGGCTTTATGGCAAAAAGAGAACGCAAGGAGCCACGTGTACTTTAGTGTGCAGCGTGGCAAGCCAAGAGCACATGATATGGCATTATTACCAAATAAGGTAGAATGATAGAGCCCAATTGGAAAAAGTAAATAAAAACCTAGAGCATCTTAGCACAAGAGGAGAAAAGGGAAATCGTTGTCGACTTAAGAGGCTGGCCCATCTCAAGTCTTCCAGAGTTGGGCTTAGGGGTGACGCTGGGCCTGAAGTTCTTCATGGGACCTCATTAAGAGAGCTCTGGGTTCTCATGAACCGTCAAATTGGGCCTTTTTAAGGAATTGGGCCCTTTTAGATATACTCCAAAATGTCGAGTTTATAAAATTATTGGTACACTTACAAATGTCAGACTTTATAAAATTATTGGTATACTTTAAGATGTCAGTAAATGTCATCTATCAATTTAGCTCTTCAAATTAAACAGTTGTATAATTTAAGAACCTTGATTCATGTAAATACCCCGACAACAAATCTGACGCATAAACCACAGGTGAGCTTCGATCTTGATGACGGGCGGCGAGTGACTATGCAACTAGGATGGAAGGGTTTTGCCGGCTGTTTGGATGAGTGGTGGGAACCATGGTTTTCACCACTTTTTCAGTTATAAATAGTATAAAGCTCTCATATGTTATAGTAACAATAAAAAAATCGCTACAGTGTAAAGCTCTCATATGCTACCGTAAAAGTGGTTCTAACCAACGGATCCTACCACCATTCTAATCACCCTTTTGATTTCAAATTGGCGATTGATAGGAGAGAGAGGGAGGGCAATGAGAAAGAGGAGAGAGAAGATAGAAAAGGCGAAAAAGAAAAAAAAAAGGTATTTTCAAATTTTAGTCATGAGAAAATATCTAAATTATTTTAATGTACTATTTCTTAAACGTATTTTAAATGCCTAATACTAATTTTAATTAGCCTTTCTAAAATTGTAATTTCCCTCATTCTCCAAATCTTATATATATACTTGTGTGTCTGGGAAAAATTATTAAGGAAACCACAACACTATCCCTTAAAAGAACCACTTTTTCATGTTTGCCTCCCTTAACATCGGTCTTTCAAAGCTGCCCCTTTCTAAAAGGATGATCAAAGCTCACAAAATATATGATACTCAGATTGCCCCGCCACTCAAACATGTATATAATCAGATTACAAGAGGTAATCAATCTATGGTGGATTATTTTTCATAATCTACCACGATTATATCACATTATTTCTAATTCATCATAAAAATCAAATTAATATAAATAATGACCAAAAATACATATCAAACAACAAAAAATACAAATCAAAACACAAAAACGAAAAAGTTTCCACAAAATTTTCAAACATAGATCAAAACTCATATTAAAGATATTAAGAGCCCGTTTGGTTCGAGTATTTGAATGAAAATTTGAATTTTTGTGAGAGAAAATACTGTAGCAAAATAATTTAAACCGTAATTAACCACGAAACAAACGGACTCTAAAACACAGATCAAATCTCAGATGAAAAAATCTTCAACGCATAGATATACACAAGTAACGTCATCAGATCTACAACACTGAATTGTTAGAAAAGAAATCATAGAGGAGAGTGACTATGGTCGAATGAACTCGCGACCGACGAAGTGTGCATGCTTTTTTTGCATGATGGTGACTTGAGATTTGACCAATGTTGTTGGATTTGCAGTGCCAAATCTCATAGTTGAGGAAGACGAACATAGGATATGACGAACCACACGCTTTCACTCTCAATCTCAATCTCAATCTCGCAACAGCTATAGAGGGCCTCAACATATCTGATCTTTTTCGACATCTCGGTAAAGAAAGACAACTGGAGTCATTAGAGAGTTTGTGATCTCTACCAATCGCACCCGCGGAAGATGACTAAAGTCGTCGTAGACTTTGCTGCCTTTGTCATCTCGTGATGAACAAATGCCTCATGATCTAGTGATGGTTAACAAACCAAGCCGATCTTCGCAGAGGAAAAGAGAATATAGAGAGAGCCAGAGGATATAAGAGAGAGAGAGTTTCAGACATTTTTAAGTTGATTTAGGGTTTTAAGTAGATAGGTTTCAAATAGGGTAATTTGTTCACTTTAATTTTTTTGTCTAAGAATTTGGGCATCTTATTTAGTGATCAAAGCAAGAAGAAATCCATCAAAAGTGGCATTTTTGAGAACACAAACAGTGGAGGGCAATTTTGAAGCACTCCCTATAAATTTCTCAAAATTATCTAAGTAATATTAGAGGTAGCTTCAAAACAACACATTCTAGGGCTGTACAGAAAAATCAGCTACCCAAAACCAAAGTCGGTCAACAACCTACAGGCTTGGTACCGCATTGGACACAATACCCGTTGGTCGGTAAACCGAGAGAGGGGTGTGAGACTCGGCATGATATAATAATGTAATTTAAAAAGAAATAATAGCATAGCACGCATATCATCTTTATTCCTTTCTTCTTTGCCGGCATTAATCATTAATTTTAGAAAATATATGAAACGTTATTTTTCTAAAACTAATTGTAGAAAATATCAAGTTTTAGAAATATTTGTAGTAAATGTAAAATTTATGATGTAAATAATTTATATACATTTTTGTTTATAGTGAATAATTTTTATTTTTATAATAAATAGATTTATAGTGTAAATAATTTGTTACCCTCCTTATTTACAATGTAAATATTTCTTATTTACATAGTAAATAAGTTATTCACCTTGTTAATCTGACATTTATTACAAATATTTTCAATACCTCGTACTTACTTCAAAAAGTTTACAAATTTGACATTTCATTCTCTTATAAATTCTTCACTTAATAGTTCAAAACCGCTAGCAATCATCATAGGAAATTTTCCACCATCGGTCGGGAAACTGACCAAATTCCGCTTCCCTTTGCATGTGCGTGAGGCTTGGCCATTGATCATGCCTTCCAAAAACCAATGAACTAAAATATGAGTTAAAAAACTATTGTTTAACAGCTAAACAAAGAACCTAAGTTTTTAATTGTAAAATGGTTTATTAACACCAATGGCCTTTAAAATTTAAGGTTTTTCTCACTTCGCCCTATGAACTTTAAAATCATCACTTTACCCCTCCGAACTTTCAAAACTCCTCGAGTTGCCCCTTGAATTTTAAAAATCACCATTTTACCCTTAAACTTTCAAAGCTCTCTATTTGGTCTATTAAATTTCTAATTTTCCATTCAAATAGACTAACTTAAGCCCACGTGATTCGTATATGAGTCACCTGTAAGGACAAAAGTGATATTTTATCACTCCCAGATGTTGTTTCATGTTTGCGTTCTCACTTAACTTTCTTCATTTGCTCTCATTTAAGAAGGGTCTGCATGTATATTTGTTCTCAATTTGTTCGTCAATATCTCCTCATCTTTAATGCGTAACTCATCTTCTTTAGTATTTAAATTTTGATATCGGCAACCAATATCGACTTATTAATTGAATTAAGCATTAAAGATAAGAAGAAATATGTAGGCAACCTTTTCTTAAATGAAAGTTCAGATAAAAAAAGGGCCATTAAGTGAAAGTGTAAACATGAAATAAAACTTAAGAGTGATAAAATCTTATTTTTATCCTCACAGGTGACTCATATGTGAATCACGTGGGTTTAGTTCTATCTATTTGAACGGAAAATAAAAAATTTAAGAGACAAAGTAAGAAGCTTTAAAAGTTTAAAAGTAAAATGGTAATTTTTAAATTCAAGAGGTAAAGTGAGAGAGATCTTAAAATATACGGGTCGTAAAATTATATCATTTGAGCGATGAAAGCATTAAAAAGGGGTGTAAAACCAAAACAAAATAAATATACATGAACTTAGCCACATCCAAAAATAAAAACTCAAAATAAACATTTCAACATAGGATACCTAAACTTTACCGAAATTTTACCCAAAAAAATGTCAACGTTTGTCATTTAGAGTCATAGTTTATTGAAAATTAACATTTTTTATTTAGAAAAAAAAAAACTCAAAATCAGCATTCACAAAACCTTTTACTGGGATTTTTTTAATATTTTACAAAAAACAAAAAGATATTGCACCCCTCTTTCAATATAGGTAGTATTTAAATACAGAAGTTTTCATAAAAGTATGAATGAAAATATCTACTTTTCAAATTTTTATTCTAATTTACTAATTCGTATCTCGTAAAATTAAAAAAAAAAAGATTTAAAGTTTTTTTTTGTTATGATATTATCTTTTTTTTCAACTCATTGAATAGTTTTACGGTATTATAGTTTAGTACTCCATTTTATCATTAATATGTACCCATGCACATTCGTTAACGAAGCGAATGAGGCCATGCTACTACCCGCCAAAACTCTTGAAGTCCCCAACCAATTACGGTACGTGCAGAAGACGAAGATATTATGCACTTCCAAAATATTCGGAGCTAAATCCAAACCCCCACATGCATATCCCAAAATTAGCCAAGTTCTACACCTCCAAATTTCCAAAACTCAAACTAAAACCACCTGTCCCAAAGACAAGAAAAACAAAAACAGAACATAAATACATAAAAACCCCTGGTCAAAACCAAAAACTCCGCATTAATTGTCAAACTTTTAACCAACCAATAAACCCCCATCAGATTCGCTGTCTTTCTAACACAAAAAGACGAAAAAAAAAATTTTCAAAAAATCCTCCAAATAAAGAAATAAAGAAACCACCATTTGAAAAAAAAATAATAAAAAAATGCATGTTTAACCTCATTGTTGTTTCCCCTCTCACTACTCCTCCTCCCTCGGCCCCCCACCTTGATCATGCCACCCCTTCCCTCGTCTTCCTCCCCTTAGACGGCGGCAGCGGTAGCGGCTATAGGTCTCATTTCAACCTAGGATTAAATAAAAAATATATTTTTTAAAGAGGAGAATTTTTTTTTGGCCATATACTACTACAATGGCGATTCTAAATCCGTTCCAGCTTTTGGAGCTGAACGTGATATCGGCGCAGGACCTTGCGCCGGTATCGCGGTCGATGCGGACGTATGCTGTGGCGTGGGTCCACCCCGACAGGAAGCTTTCGACCCGCGTGGACACCCACGGCCAGACAAGCCCCACGTGGAACGACAAGTTCGTCTTCCGCGTCGACGAGGAGTTCCTCCATGCCGATACCTCGGCCGTCATGATCGAGATCTACGCTCTCCATTGGTTCAAGGACGTCCATGTCGGCACGGTCCGCATCCTTGTTGGCAACCTCATCCCGGCCCCGCCTCGGGCCGCCTCCTCCTACAATTACTACAACCAGCTCGGCATGCGCTTCGTCGCGCTGCAGGTCCGCCGGCCCTCGGGCCGCCCGCAGGGGATTTTAAACATTGGCGTTGCAATCCTCCACAGCGCAATGCGGAGCATGCCGCTGTATTCCCAATTGAGCAGCTCCGCCGTCGGGTACCGGGAATTGATGGGGGAGGAGGACCCGATCCACGGCCACGGCCATGGCCACGGACACAACAACAGCGGGACTCCGCAGAGCAACAGCCACGTTCTCGGGATATTGAAGGAGCTTCGGCGGACAAAGAGCGATACGAGCTCGATGATCGGGTCGGAAATTAGGGCCAGGGAGTTTAGGGAGAAGGGGAAAAAGGGGAAATCGAGCTCCGTTGTTAACGAATCGGAGACGGGGTCAAGACAGCGGAGGAAAAAAGGGCGGTCCAAGGGGAGCTCGCTGATCAGCAGCGGTGGAGGAGGGTCGGAAGCTGGGAAGGGAAGGAAGGGCAAAAAGGGAAAGGCGAGCTCTCTTGTTAACGGTACTTCGGAAGTCGTTGTGGACCCAACATCAAAGAAGGGCAAAACTATGATTAAAGGTTCGGATCCGAAGAAGGACAAGATTGAAAAAGTAAGTTCTTTGATCAACGGTTCGAATAGTTTTGTGAGTGTGGGCCGGGACCCACCGAAGAAGGGCAAAAGCGGAAAAGAGAGTTCGATAAGCAACGGTAATTCGGAAGTTGAAGAGGAGTGTTTCCCACCCAAGAAGGTTGTGGAGGTTAAGCCTATTTTGAAGCCCTTGGTTGCGACGGAGGCCGTGACGGGACCCGTGATCAGCTCTCCGAAAGTGAAGCAGTCGCCGAGATTCAATCTAAAGGATCGTGGCGCCAGCCCGTTCAAAGCCATGTCACGGCGGCAGCAAGTGAAATCTCCATTCCACTACAAGTCCCCGTACGAGTACGAAACTCCACGGAAGTCGACACTGACGGGGGGCGGCAGGATGGTGTTCCTAACGGAGTCGGAGCTAGGTCCTTCGCCTTCAGAGGTTGCAGCGGCCCTCGCGAAACAGCCGGCGGATGAGGCCGAGAGCTCGATCGTGGGAGGGTGGAGCGTGGACGAAAGCGTAGAGGGCCTGCGGTCAAAGCTCGAGCGGTGGCGGACGGAGCTTCCCCCCGTGTACGACCGTTGCGAGTTCTCGAGTTTCCATTCGAGTGAGTCCCGCCACAAACGGCGGCACACGGAAGGCGATAGCGGGCTGTTCTCTTGCTTCAGCAACATCTGTGGGGTGGAATGCTCCATAGTCTGCGGCTCCGGCAAGGCTTCGGATTTGAAGAGAAGTGGCAGCGAGCGGATTATTATGAGCCCCTCGGCGGGCACTATCAATTACAAAAAATGAATCTGAATCGAATGGTCTCGGAAGAAGTATGAGAGTTGATCATGCCTCGTTAGGCCTGGCCAAAAGACTTATTCTCCTCTTGCAATTCTTTTTTTCTTTGTCTTTTTGTTGTGTATTTCATATATAATTAAGAACTCTTTTGGCTATCTAATCCAATATAAATGCAATTTATGCAAGATAATTGGTGGATATTGTAAAATTAGGAGTATTATTTCCTATTTAAACATATGGAGAATTTTTTTTTTCCGTTAAAATGTATTAATCAAGTCATTTAGAAAATAAGTTAGAATTGAGAGTTTGAACTAAAAATATTATAGCATATAAGATAAAATACTATTGAAAACTTAGTTAGAACTGTAAAACAGAAACCTAAGATTTAAAATACTATTGAAAACTTGGTTGGAACTGCAAAACAGAAACCTAAGGTTCGTTTAGCAACGTTATTTAAAAACTGTCGTTCAACTACTACAGTGTAATGTATAAAATAATAGTAGGCTATAGTATATAACTATCATATGTTATAGTAAAATCGTTTTAATTTTTAATTTTGAGTGTGTTGCTAAGCATGCTCCTTGTTTATTCACGTTTTCTATCAAGTTGAAACAATAAAACTCCAGGTATGAAGAAATAGGAAATAATTAACATTAAGTAATTTGCCGTGTTCACGTTACCGAACAAAAAATAATTTTTTAATTGATTGAAAATTTTATTCATTTATGTAACTTAAAAACAAATATCTAGAGGTGAAAAGATGATTATAATATTTTTTCACATTTATTTACAAGAAATCTGAACTCAATATTCTCGTCGGCTAACAAAACAAGCTCTAGGCATAAGGAACAAATTTTTGGCTTTATTTGATATTAGCACAAAAAAAAGCCATTTATATTTGCGTTAAAATCATATAAAGATAATAATAATAAAATAATTAATGAAAATTAATATAAATTTAACAGTTTATGACTGTGTTTTACCTTGAAAAGTACTCTTTTTTCATTCCTTACCATGGTTAAAGAAACAAAAGAAAAGAAAAGTTCCTGTAACTAATTATGTGATATTCTGCAAATTAGATCCCAGTCTATAGAAAGACAGTAGTTTTTTCCCTATATATCATGACTAGATGTAGGGATTTGTATATTTCTTTACTAATATCTGCTTGTAGAATAATGTCTAGTTCTTATCTCCCCCAAGACGTCTTAAAAGTACAGATAATATTTTTAAGTAGAATATATATAATTTTGTAAAACAATCAATATTGGACATGTTTTATATGCGTCAATGGTCGGCAAAAAGAGCATCTTTGTCTAAAGAGAATATCATCTTCGACTTTCAGATTGTTTTGTTGCATGCTGGCCCAGGGACTTCTGAAAAGGGCCAGTTTATTATATCAAATTTGTCAAAGCATGTATGTCACCCTCTCGAATCTAATGAATAAGATCTTTCACTAGCTAATTAAATATATGTAATACACACGTATATTGAGAGATCCAGTTTTTAATATTTATCGAATTTAATTAAATTCAAGTTTAATTAAATTTACTAAAAACAAAAAGTAAATAAAGAATATAGGCAATTGTTATCGAGATTCGGTCGTTAAACCTGCATCTTGAGGCCATGCCTACCTATTGAATAATCTACTAAGTTTGCTAAGTGACAATCACCAATTGGACTTAAACAATTTCAAGACTCCCTCTCTAGACTGTTGCTCTATGTTGTAACATCTAGATGGATCTATCCAGTGAGCATTGCTTGTCTTCAACATTTGCACTTGTTGAAACCCTTCATGTGCAAAGCGTCTACCTTCTTCTCCCGAAGAACGCTAAGAATAACTTGCTCTAAAACTTCTGTGAAAAACTAAGCTCTTTGAACATGTAGCATGCTTTTCTGGAGTGAGGCTTTTATAGAGCTGCTTTTAGAATCTCGATTAAATCTTGAGAAAGCTATTTAAAATTCAAGTATTGTATCCTAGTGTCGTAACACTAATCTACATCACCTATCGGATAAGGCATTAGTCAATTTCTGAATTGATCCTCGATTTTTCTACTGTGATTTTCTGAATTTATGCTCCAAAAATATCTTAAATAATTTTCCTTTAAAGCAAATTGCAATCTCTCCTTTTTAAAGAAATAAAAACAAAATCCTCTTCAAATTTGAACCTCTTGAACTAGGATTTTCGCATCCAATGCTCATCTTTATCTTCAATTTGAAGTCTTCTTGGATTGAATCTTCCATAATAAAAATGTATAGATCATCTTCAAATTGATTTTTTGAATTTCTTGAATTAAGTTTGTCAAAATTGTCAACAAAACACGTTAACACATAAACCCTAACAATCTCCGTCTTTGGCATTTTTTGGCAAAACACCATATATGCAAATGAAAAACAAATTCAAGAAATATATGCAACTAAAGAACCAAATGCACACGCCATGCTACTACTCCCTTTTTATGGCAAAACAATGGCCAAAGTGAAAAAATTGTACTCTTTTGTGCAAACTGCTTCTATTTTAGCCAAACTTGCTTAAAATCTGCCTATGAAACCATATTATTTGAAATTTAGTAGCTTCAGTACCTGAACATCTAGTGCAACACTGGACTGTAAAACTTGATCTGCAGCATTCATCTTGCTCCCCTTACATAGTGCACAATATTCTCATATCTTGCACCTGCAAACACCACAAACTAAAAGAAGATTCCCTTGTTCCTCCTTTTTTACAAAGGATCTATGTAGCATTAGTCCAACCAAATCAAAGAAAGCACAATGAAATAGAACGATATGATATGCATGTTGTTTCTCCCCCTGAGTTTAATCATGCTTTCAAAACACATTTTTCATGTCAAACGTATTAGCTATTGACAACAAATTTCTAAAGTCACTTAATACATCAAGATTCTTGACAATGTTCTTGTGATTTTTTTTGTGTGTGTGCATACTCATAGTGTGAATATGCGTATGAAAATAAAAAGATGTATAATGCAGAAACTAGACAAGATGCACCTAAACACAAATAAAAAATCGTTTCGACGAGAACTAGCATATATTTTTCATCTTTTGAACATAGATTATCTTCAAATCATCATAGCTTGAACATAAATCAAATATGAAATTACCAAAAAAATAACAATATAGTCCAATTGTGTGTGTGTGGGAAAACCCACCATACCTGAATATAGCTTCTTGAATTTTGCAACCTGTCATCTCAAAATTTTTGAAAAACCTATTCCACCTATCCTGATCATATAAAAATCATACTATGCAAGTATATTTTCATTTATTATACCTTTATTGAATTTAACTTTATTGCACTTAAGGGGTTTTTATCTCATGGTATATCGTCTACTACATATTAATAATATGTAGGCCTAGATTACATATGGATTGCTTTTCCTTTTTTTCTTGTTTTTTTTCTTGTTTTTCCTTATTCTTATAGTATTATATATGTTTCATAAAATCCAGGAAAAGAGTGTTGCATAATTCAAAAACATTATTCTAAAATATCTATTTATAAGTATATGATAGTTTGCTATTGCACATAAATCAATTAATTAAAGCTATACAATAATCAAGATTGGTTCATGAACAAACATAGAATCTTTTCAAACAATCCATTTTCGTTTTTTTCTTTAGGAGCAAACAATTTATATTCAGCCAACTATCTTGTTGGGGAATTAGACGACTCCTAATTCCAAGGATTGCAAGAACGAACAATTGCAGAAAATAAATAGGAGAAAAGAAGAAAAAGAGACACCAAATTTTATACAGGTTCGTCCAAAATTGAGACTACGTCCTGTTTTTGCCGCTTGCAGATTCCACTATGATGAAGGAGATTACAGATTACAAGAGCAGTTTCTCACACACTCACAAATTGTGCTTACCAAAACTCTCTTCTATCTAACACCCAATGGGAATTTTTTCTCTCTCAAGGATGGAGCTCTCAAGAATTTTACCTCTCATAAAATTATGCCACTCACAATTTTTACACACACAACCCTAGCCACCTTGTGTCTATTTATAACCAAAGGAGGAGAAAATAGCAACTAATGAGAAACCCTAGTGGTTTCCCATTTTTAGGGCCTTTGAATCCGACTCTGACTCAAAAAACATCGCGCAGCACAGCGCGTCAGCGCCGCGGCGCTCGAAACGAGCGCTGCAGCGCTCCCCTGCGGCGCCTAGGCGCAATTCACCTGGCGCCATCCTCTTTGAGCCTAGGCGTAAAGCCCTTGGCGCCTAGGTGCTTGCCACATAGCGCCTAGGCGCAATCCACCTGGCGCCTAGGCGCTCTCCTCATGGCGCCTAGGCGCCCTCATCCCAGCGCCGCGGCGCTCTTCTACCAGAGCCGCGGGGCTTGCTTCCTGCCTTCGAGGACGCGATTTTCTCCCTTTTCCTTCCTTTTGCTGAGTTGTCTACTTGATTTGGCTCCACATCTGCAACAATCTCCCACTTGGAGACTAATCAATTCACCATGTCTCCCACTGCAGCGGCAACGACTTCTCACGCCTCTTGGAGAAGTCCAACTGAAGTTGCGCACAACTTCAGTTTCTCGATCGGATCCATCTTGGCGAGCATATCTCTGGATCCTTTTACCACCCACCTTGCCTTATACCGTTTGCTGCCAGCACTTTTATTTTTTACCCGGTATACCCTTTTGTTGTGCAAGGACTTTTTACCCTGTGGTAACTTTGCCAGTTGCCATGTCCGATCCAACTCGTCCCTCATGGCTAACTCCCACTTGACCGAATCTTCAGCCTTCATGGCTTCATCATAGCTCTCTGGCTTACCTCTGTCGGTCAACAAGATATAATGCAGAGTTGGGGAGTATCTCTGCGGTGGTCTGATTGTCCTGCTAGACCTCCTGACTGGTGTGGCAGGAGTCCTCTGGTTTCCTTCTGGAGCTATGTTTTCCTGGTCTTCAACCTCTGGATTTTGCACCTCCACTTCAGGCAGATCCTTCAATGGAATCACCTCAGGCTTCTTATCTTCAGAACCTGAACCCCTGGAGTCCGTGCTGTCTCTGTCCTTGTACAGAACACCTTCGTTGAAGATCACATCCTTGCTCCTGATAATCTTCCGAATTTGGTCATCCCAGAGACGATAACCAAACTCAAGTCCGCCATAGCCAACCAGAAAACACTTCTTTGACTTGGCATCCAGTTTACTTCTAGCAGCAGAATCAATGTGTGCATAGGAAACACAACCAAACACTCTTAAGTAAGAGAAATCAACTTGTTTATGGCTCCAGACTTCTTTTGGTAGCTTGAACTTCAGCGGTGTGGATGGACTTCTGTTGATCAGATGAGCGGCTGTGTTAATTGCCTCAGCCCAAAACATCTTTGGTAGCCCCGCATGCAACCTCATGCTTCTAGCACGCTCGTTTAAAGTCCTGTTCATCCTCTCAGCTACCCCATTCTGTTGTGGTTTCCCTGGGATGGTCTTCCTCATCTTTATCCCATTCTCAGCACAGTACCGCCTGAAATCTTCATCTAAGTACTCTCCCCCATTGTCAGACTGCAAGCACTTTACCTTCAAATCTGTCTCGTTCTCCACCATGGCTTTCCATCTCTTGAAAGCATCAAAGACATTAGATTTATTTTTTAGAAAGTAAACCCATACCTTCTTGCTTGAGTCATCTATAAACGTCACATAATAGTTAGCGCCACCAAGGGAATTCACTGACGCAGGCCCCCATACATCAGTGTGAACTAACTCCAATTTCCTGGACTTAGGCTCTCTACCAATCTTTGAGAAACTCACTCTTTTTCGTTTACCAAAGATGCAGGCTTCACACAAACTGTGATCAACAGTTTTCAAACCCGGCAGTTTTCCTTTGCAGTGAAGCACCTTCATACCCTTTTCACTCATGTGACCAAGCCTATAATGCCATAGCTCGGTATTGGCAGCAAAATCAGCAACTGCTAGGGTATCTCTGCAACTTGAGTTCATGTAGAGAATTCCAGCCTTGCGTCCCCGAGCAATAACCATCGCTCCTTTAGTGACTTTCCAACCTCCACAATTGAAGGTCACTTTATGTCCTTCATCATCCAATTGCCCCACCGAAATCAAGTTGCGCATCATTTTGGGAACATGTCTCACCTTATGAATCTTCCACACAGACCCATTAGGCATTTTTAAACTGACATCTCCAATACCAACAATATCTAAAGGTTCTCCATCAGCAAGATAAACCTTACCATGATTTCCAGCAACGTAATTCTCCAGGACATGACGGTGTGCAGTGGTGTGGAATGATGCTCCTGAGTCTATCACCCACGAATCAAAAGAACTGTCAACTGACAAGATTAAGGCATCCTGTTGCTCTTCAGTGGCGGCTTTGGCTGCGTCATTAGTCTTGTCTTCGTTCTTCCTTGGAGCCCTGTAGTTCTTCTTCAAGTGGCCAGTCTTCCCACAATTCCAACACTCCATGGTTCTGCCATTCCTTGACTTGCTTCTCCCACTCCTCGACTTGCCTCTCCTGCCATTATCCCTGTTGGATTGCCTGTCAAGTTTCCTGCCCCTATTATCAACATTAAGGGCCGAGTTCGATGAAGAGGCTTCTCCTGAGTCCTTCTTGCGAACTTCTTCCGCCAGAATAGAATTTCTAACATCAACAAACTTTAATTTGGCATTCCCAAGCGAATTTGTAATGGCCACCCTCATGGGTTCCCAACTGTTTGGTAACGAGGCCAAGAGGATGAGGGCATTGATCTCATCATTGAATTTAATCTCTACCGAGACCAATTGGTTCAGGACGGTGTTGAAACTGTTCAGGTGCTCTACCACCGAGGCACCTTCAGGCATCTTTAAATTAAAGAGCTTCTTCATGAGATGTACCTTGTTATTGGCTGAGGGCTTCTCATCCATCTCTGACAGAGCCTTCATCATCCCTGCTGTAGTAGTCTCCTTTGCAACGTTGTGGGCAACGTTCTTTGACAAGGTCAAACGGATCACACCGAGCACCTGTCTATCAAGGAGATTCCACTCCTCATCCTTCATGCCTTCGGGCTTATTACCCAAGGGCAAGTGCAGTTTCCTGCTGTATAGGTAGTCCTCTACTTGCATCCTCCAATAGGAAAAATCTGAACCATCGAATTTGGTGATACCGGCTGTCATACCTTCTTCTCCAGTCATCTTTCTTGATCAAAACCTCCGCTCTGATACCAGTTGTTGGGGAATTAGGCGACTCCTAATTCCAAGGATCGCAAGAACGAACAATTGCAGAAAATAAATAGGAGAAAAGAAGAAAAAGAGACACCAAATTTTATACAGGTTCGTCCAAAATTGAGACTACGTCCTGTTTCTACCGCTTGCAGATTCCACTATGATGAAGGAGATTACAGATTACAAGAGCAGTTTCTCACACACTCACAAATTGTGCTTACCAAAACTCTCTTCTATCTAACACCCAATGAGAATTTTTTCTCTCTCAAGGATGGAGCTCTCAAGAATTTTGCCTCTCACAAAATTATGCCACTCACAATTTTCACACACACAACCCTAGCCACCTTGTGTCTATTTATAATCAAAAGAGGAGAAAAATAGCAACTAATGGGAAACCCTAGTGGTTTCCCGTTTTTAGGGCCTTTGAATCCGACTCTGACTCAAAAACATCGCGCAGCACAGCGCGTCAGCGCCGCGGCGCTCGAAATGAGCGCTGCGGCGCTCCCCTGCGGCGCCTAGGCGCAATTCACCTGGCGCCTAGGCGCCATCCTCTTTGAGCCTAGGCGTAAAGCCCTTGGCGCCTAGGCGCTTGCCACATAGTGCCTAGGCGTAATCCACCTGGCGCCTAGGCGCTCTCCTCATGGCGTCTAGGCCCCCTCATCCCAGCGCCGCGGCGCTCTTCCGCCAGAGCCGCGGCGCTTGCTCCCTGCCTTCGAGGACGCGATTTTCTCTCTTTTCCTTCCTTTTGCTGAGTTGTCTACTTGATTTGGCTCCACATCTGCAACATATCTTTCATGCTAAATTCTCAAACTTTTTATGTATAAAACAAATAAGCATGAATGTAAAGGGGGAGTAGTACCATGGCATGGGCGTTTGGTTTTTTAGTTACATATATTTCTTGAATTTGTTGGCCAAAATTTCCGACAAAACACGTTAACTCGTAAACCTTAACACACACATATATATATAAATTAATAAGGTGTTTAGCAACCTCGTGAGTTTAAACTCAAAAATATAAAACTTTCACATATTATAATATAAAATAAAAAAATATATTATAATTTAAAACTCTCATATGTACAATTTTTTGGTTAAATTCATGAGTTCAAATCAAAATTATCAGAAAACTTCCCTAGCTGGTCATATTTTTAAGGTCACTATATTTTAACGTCTAAGAGCCATCATTACAAGGCAGGTAAATAAGGAAATTTGTGAATAATTGGTTCTTCCACATGGTAATAATAAAAAGCCAAGCGTATACATCATTCACATGTAACATTTTCTCTGCCACGGGAATCGATTTGCATAGTTGTCTTGTAATCCAAGTACTTCAGTAGAATTGGTTTTTTCAGCAAGAGAAATGATGCACTTCACGAATCTTTTGCAACGGAAAATCACTAGATAATATATGTGTGTGTGTGTGTGTATATATATATTCAGAGTGTACAAGTTCAAGTCCAAACCCGAATAAATTTTAAGAAACTCTACCTCTATATTCAAAATAATAATAATAATAATAATAATAATGTGATTTGATGAAGATAATGCCTTCAAAAAAAAATCCGTGATGTTAATAATTTTCCTTTTAGTATTTCCTATTTTCCTATTTTCGAGTTTAGTTAATGTGAGTGTGTTTGGCAACTTTTAGTTTCAATTGTTACAATGTAAAGCTTTCACATACTATAATATTTTGGTTCTAACGTAGAGTTTGTTTAGAAAATACGTTAGAAAAATAAGTTCTAATTGCTACAGTAAAAGTTTTCACATGCTATAGTAAAAAGCAAAAATTTATTATAGTGTAAAGCTCTTAAATGTTACAATATTTAAGTTCTAACTCAAAAGTTTGTTATTAGATTTTAATTATATTCCCAAAAGCTCTAATAATCACTCTTGCAAATTATGAAAGTATCCTTCTGACTTTTTACTTATTTATTGGAGCTAATGTCCATTGGAGTTATTAAAAGGACCGGTCATAATCTTTATGTGGGATAGATATACTGTACGTATAATTTTCATTGTTCTTGAAGATTGTCTTGTTTAGAGGGGTTATAGGTTGCGACAACTTTTTTTTCTTTTTTTAATTGCGACAACTAGTGAGACAACAAAATGAATTTATTCAGTATAACAAGATCAATGTCTCTCCTAATTATATATATTTTTTAGAAGCAAACGAGAGTGGTATGGTCAATATTGTACAATGGGAAATGATTCTTTGTCAAAATATACATTATAGTTGTTCATAAATGTACATTCTTCGCCAGCTGTCTCCATCCCACACATCAATTTCCAAGCCCATCACTAGTTCTTTCACAAAAAGAAAGCAAAATGGAAACAGAAAATTTGATATGAAAAAGATTTGTCTTTATGGCAATGATAATCTTCCTTTGCAAGACAGAAAATTTATCCTTCTTTATTTATTTATTTATTTATTTTGCTAATCGTCTTTCACAAAGATGACCCTTCTTATGCTGCAATTTTTTTTTTTTTTTTTAATTTTCAATGCAATGCCAACTTGTTTGAGCTAATCGTGGGTTTTTCTCTAATTAATATTAAGGTGCAGCTACCAAACTGTAAACAAAAAATATAAAAAAATAACAGAATTGAAAAGAAAAAAGAAATGAAGTAAGAAAACTATAAAAGCATCATTTTTTTTATATATTTACTTGTCTATTTAATAATGTAATAAAAACAATCCCGTCCTCTTTTTAGTATCTATCAAACTTATGGATGGTATTCTTATCAATGCAACTACTAAACAAAACATCGTTTTACAAAATTAACTAATCATTGATTAACATGTGAGGAATTGATATTTTCTTTCTTTATTTTTTATGTTATATCATGTGAGACTCATAAAACTTACTTAGCTAATTTTGTATTATTAAACAAACGAAAAAAAAAATCAGTTCTTACCTTCTATTTTCCTTTATGCAAAGCAACACACCCTAATTGCAATAATAGAGCTTTCTAATATTGTAAAAAAAATGTTTGGTAAATTAATTTTAATCAAAATTTTTAATTGTTATAGAAAATTTTCACATGCTACATAATCAAAAAAAATAAATTATAATATAAATTTTTTATATTTATAGATTTTAATTTAAAAATTTTAATTTTAACTATACTTTTTAAACGTTGTATATGTGGCGTTTTTTGTGGCGTAGGTGTGCTTCAAGAAGAAGTACAATTTTGTCCCATAATTCATGTGTTTTTCGTTCATTGATAAGGTGACATGTAACCTCTAAAATTAAAAATCGAGGTAAAAGTACCACAATTGATGAGAAAGGTAAATGTTGGAGTGGCTTTTACTGCGTGTCTCTCTCAAATGCACTTCTTTTAAAGACATGGTGATGGTCATTTTCATCTACATTTTTTTTTTCTTTTACCATTACAAATTTCTTTTCAAACTTAAATTAAATTAAAATTTTGTTTTGATAAAAATTTATTCAAGATTTATCTTTTTTCAACTCAAAAAGAATTCAAAATTGAAGGTCTAAGTTTTAAGACTGAAAAGGTTTTGGGAACTGCAATCAAAATAAACTATACTTTAGTTTTGGGACAGAAAATGCAAGTAAACTATATATTAGTTTAAAACTATGTATTATTGATAGTACAAAGGTCGTGTTTGATTTATTGGTTCAGTCGGTATGAACTCATGTACCTAATTCAATCTAATGTTTGATTATGCATTTTAAAAGGTAGTTTTTAATTTGATGTAATGTTTAACTGGCCAAAATTGAAAATTTTAGAACCGCCCTGTTTGGTTATGCATTTTAAAGGGTAGGTTTGAACTTGATGTAATGTTTAACTAGCCAAAGTAAAAAAAAAATTAGTAACTCTCAGCCTCCTCCTTCCCTATTTAATTTTATTTGGTTTGAACCTAATTGTTATTGTAAAACCATATCCCTAGTTTCAATTTCCTGGCAACTCTCAATGCTTTTAACACTAGCCAAAGAATTAAAACTTATTTCATATAGTTCAAACTTTACGCCTCCAAATACCAGCTCGGTTTGCAGTTTAAAACATCTCAATTTTAAAAGCCAATAGTTCAAACATAAAAAGTTTAAAACTGTACAATTCAAACCCGTGAACCAACATGGTTAAAGTATTGCACAAAATTTAGATGATATTTAAATATTTTTCTTTGAAAATTATTGTTCTTATCTGCTACCGCTAAATTCAACATACTATAGTGTTGTCGTATCCAAGACGACATGATTCGCCATCAATTGTCAAAAATTAGCCTATTGGTAGATCATAAAAACATGAGCTATTAAAGAATTTTTCTAGATAATATTAGTCTAACCTATGGCAGGGCAATGTTACTAGTAGGTAATTTTTTTATTCATTTGATTAAATTTTAGATGGCCGATTTGTGAGTCGTTATTTTAAAAATAGTGCACCATATAAAAGTGCTCTACTAACCTTAAAACCCTTGCAACGTACATTACTATAGAAATTTTCTTAACCATTTCATAAATTAATGGTTTTTTCTATAATGATGTGACTTTTCATGAACTCTTCATGCTCTTATCTATAGTTGTGTTGTTATTTGTTAAGAAACTTGCCATTGATTAGTTAATGGAACACAACATGTGAAACACTTTCTATCTTTTTCAAACTAGAGTAGACCATCCCAGTTCAATTTTTCATTATAGCTAACTGGGTATTAGGACATCCATAAAACATTTTTTTAGGGTTAATTCTTAATTTGGCCTTTGAGAAAAAGGGATTGTTTTATTTTATCCTTTGCAATTTAAAATAACGCAAAACTACCCCTGAATTTATTATAAGTTGCAATTTGATACTCTCATCAATAAAACACGACTTTTTTAAAGACTTAAATCGCACATAAGTCACATAAGTAGTTGATAATCGGAAATATAATAGGGTGATGACAATTTGAGAGTTGCGAGTAAGGAAAACATGGAAGTTAGGATTAGAGCGAGAAAAGTTTTGCAATCATTTTTTAACAAAAAATTCAAAGTTCTAAAACTTGTTTTGTTTAGATTTACTATTTCTACTTTGTCAAGTAATCACATAACCGACACGTGCTCAAAACTGTCAAAAATTGACTGTGAATAATGAAAATATCAAAGATAATTTCCTAAAAAAGATTAAGAGCCCGTTTGTTTCGTGGTTCGAATTACGGTTAGAATCATTTTGCTACAGTATTTTCTCTCACAAAAATTTAAATCTTCATTCAAATACTCTAACAAATCGGGCTCTAAATTAGAAAAGTGTAACTCCAGTACCATGAGTGACGCCCAATCACTTGGGCTTTTATAACATGATTGAAGAAACTGTTAAGAACTTGAATTACATTTAAATAAAATTGTACAAAGTTAACAATGTATTAAATACCCCCTATACATCTAAAATTCCAAGTAGCAATTCTTCACATGCCTCCACAAAACATTATGATAGTGATACATTAGACCTTTTTCTTTTAACAGAGAAAAAAAAGTTGAATATGATGAAGTGGGTGGAGACTTTACCAAAAGGAGGCTTGTTGTGTTGAAAACATGAGAAGGGCAAAGCACAAGGGAGGAGGGGACGGGGAAGGGCAAAAGACGGCAAAGGGTTTGCTTGGAGACCCAAAATGATGCCAAAGCTATAAATGATATATCTTAATGCCTGCCTGCAGCTGTCTAAATCTAAATCCCATTATGGGGGGAATATACGTCTAACTTCTTTGTGGGGCCTGCTTCGAAGCACTTCCGTACATCATTGTTGGCCATTTTCCCCCTCCACGCGCCTCCTGAGATCTGCTGCATTCCACATGCTATAATGACGAAAACTTGGCAATTTTTAGTCTTGGTATGGAGAAGGGTTAGTCCCATTTTCATTCTAACTACATGTCAAATTTAATTTTAGGTAATTTTTATGGTAGAGGAAGTAATTTTTTTTCCACTGATAGAGCATTAATGTTTTAAGCATCGGATAACTTTTTAAGGGTCTAATCTGCAACTGGAAGAAGTTCTGTATCGTGCACTGCAAGTTTTCAACGTCGACAGTCATTGATCAAAACATTAAAATTCTAACCCAATAGCTAAAATACCCTACTCTATTGGTGAACTAAAATTGTTTTCTCCGCCATAAAAATTCCCTTAATATTAGTTCTTGAGTTTTAAAAATTTTAAAAAGGGCTCTTGATTTATAACATTATTTTAATTAGTTATTTTATATATCAAACTATTAAAATCTCAACGAAAAAAGATACGTTAGGGTCATATGTTGTCTAGTGGGAATTAATTTTGTAATTTTATACGCTAGAAAATGATTGTTAAGAAGAAAGCCACGTCCGTCAATATTTTAATAGTCATATGAACAAAAGACTATAAAATTATATTAGGAACTCATTATAGGACATTTTAAAGTCAAAGACCACATTGAGATTTGACCTCTAATTTGTCGACTTAAAACTTAAATTTAAGTTTAAGAAGAATTATTGAGAAAAATTTCCCAAAAAAATTGAAAACGTGACACGTGTCTCTCATAAAAGTAGAAAGAGATAATTTAACAAGCTATTAAATAGCCGAACTTGATGATCAAGTTTGATGAAGACCAAATTCGATGGACAAGCTCTATGAACTCCTAAGGCGATACAACTGGAGGATTCTAACACACATATCGAGATCCAACAATTAGAGAGAAATCAAAGACCAAGATTGAGGTCGAGATCACAAGTTAACCTCGCTAGTCAATAATATGACATGCATCAATAATTCTAAAACGTTCACAAGTGAATATTAAAGGATTTCCTTAACTAATATCAAAGAATGAAGTCTACAGACATGCCCAAAACCCTAAAAAAACTATGTGTGCACCAATTGTAGTAGACGCAATGGATCTCTCTGATTGGTCACTTTGCTTTAAACATTTAATTTCATAATTGATCAATCCTTAACTTTCTTACTAATATTCTGTTTTTTTTTTTCAAAATTATTTATTTGACTTGAGCATTAGAATGCCTTTTATAGGCAAACCCAAGCGTCTATTACAAAGTGAAATAGATGAGAGTGACCAAGCACATCAAAGCCAGTAAAGAAGCATTAATATTGAGAAACCTACCCAAACAAGAACTATTCCCCTCGACTTTGAGAAATATTTTAAATGGTTTAAATGCCGACCTTTGTTGCAAGATTTATTTTAAGACTTACATTGATAAATTTATAAATGAATTAGCTAGAATTCTACATCTAAAGATGGATCAACTTCTTAAAGATCAGTATTATTATGATATGAAATCTCATACAAGATGAATTGACTCATGAACGCCTTTAAACTGGAAGCATTTTTTTAAGAATTAAGACCAACATCATCTTCACTCCTCTTAATTATTTTGAGTAATATAAATGACATTAGACAAACAAACTTAAATGTCTATATAAATCCTAGAATTCCACGTTAATAGGAGCATAAATAGGCCCCATAAAGTTGTTCATGAGCACCCTTAGTGGTACAAAATTAAGGGACTAATAATCCATTTTAAAACACTAGTTTAGTCAAACTTATTTCAATTTGAACCGATTTGCTACATTATTTTTTCTAACAAAATTTAATTCTGTTATTGGCAGTTTGAATCCACAATGCAAACGCACTATAAAATAATTAAATTACCACCGGATAATATACCACCAACTAACACCCCCGTGACCTATATATGTCGTGCTTCATGCTCAGCAAAATCAACATCATTTAATACCCAATATTTGGTCCCATTATTTTTTTAAGTCAAAGTTGTTGATCATAGTTCTTTCAAGTCAAATTAATATCATTCTTGTATAGAATTATAATCAGAATCAACATTATTTGATGGATTAGTTACACATGTTCACTCTAAACTTATCGATGCTTAATACCTTAAATTTAACCTTTTGTTTGAGAGATAAGTTTAAACTCATAAGTTTAAATTGTGGAGTCGACAGTATAAAGTTCTTATACACTATAGTATAAAACAAAAGTATGGTAGAATATAAAGCACTCACATGCTAAAATATAAAACAAAAATATTCTATTGTGTAAAACTCTTACATGTTATAGTATTTGAACTTATTTTTTAAAATTTAAACCGTTTTGTCAAATATCTAATAAAAATATTTGATTTTGATAAATAATAATCTAAAATAAAAATTGTGTTGTACATGTGGTTTTTTTCCCTTCCATTTTTTGTTTTTTTTAGGGAGGCTTTATCTAGTTCTAGCTCTTGCTCAAGTCCATACTAGTCCAGCAGCTAAAAAACAAAGCAGAACCCCCCAATAAAAAGTCCACACTCTCCGGTCTCCAGCATGCAAGAGATAATTAAGAACTGCTGTCCTCTTTTTTAGTCGCTTAAGCCATCCTCAGTTAAATTTGAGATGTAAGTTAATTATTTAATTACTTTTAATATTTTTTAATATTTAAGTTCGTGGTTTAGTTATTAGGTTTCAATTATGTATCAATTATGTATTAAATAAATAATGGTAGAACAATTAAGGAAAAAAAAAATATTGCCAGAGATTGAAGCTGAAAAGAATGACGGGGGTGACGTAGCGCGTGATTAGAACAGAGAGATAGCTTGTATTTTTTTTTTTTTATTTAGGACATGTTTGTTTCAAGTATTATTTAGATTCAGTAGACTCAAATTTAGATTCGAATCTCAAGAATTTTTAGCATACGTGTTTATTTCTCTCAAAATCTGAATCCTTTGAGTATCAAGAATCTAAGTTTTGAGAGTTCTTATCCTTTTAAATTTTTAATACTCGAATATCTCTGTTATAATAAAAACTAAAATTCTCTTTTATATTTAAGGAAAAAATTATAACTTTTTTATTTGATATCCCATTGATATGATTCTTTTTTCATTGTGTTCCTAGTGAAAAATTATTGCTACTACCTCTCCAAACATAAATTTCAATTTTATTTTATACTTAAATTAAAACTTAAATATATATCCAGATATTATTCATATAACAATTTAAATTATTAATTTAAATCTAAATTTAAATTATATTAACTTAAAATAAATCATTAATTCAATTCTATTTTGTCAAACCGATCCTTATTTGCTAGAAGGGAGAAGGGATTGTTTGTAGTTGTCGTTTGTGGGAAGTATCGTGCTGTCTCGGACCAGAAGTATGTAGAAAACGTAGACGGAGGAGATTAGGGAAGTCACGGTCGGGGTCCCGTGGGCCCACGGGTCCCACTGGTCACAAGGACGGCCGCGTAACCTGTCGGCTGACGTGGCGCTCAAGAAAGGCTTTTGAGTCATGTGAATTTGGGTCCCACGTTGTCCCCTTGTCCCTTGATAACGACAACCTTTGACCTTTGGATCCATTTTCCCGTTTCCCCAAAATCTCCCCTTTTATCTCGTACCTTTTCTTCTCGCGATTATTTCACCTCCAACAACAACAAATGGCCAGTACCATACTCTCAACTGAACATTCATTCATCAAAAAAGGAAAATATATATAAATAAATAAATGAAAAACAGGGGAATTTGCTTTAAAAAAAAAAAGGTTGGGGGATTTCTAGACCTGAAAAAAACGTCAAATTTGTACCATATATTTGTATATTTTAATTTTTTTTATTTTGAAGTGATTGATTAAATCAGAAAAACATACAAGGGTTACAAGGTCCCATTGTAAAGACTCAAAATGCGGATAATATTATCTCAAAAAAAAAAAAAAAAAAAACAGAATATGCATCTCCTAAATGGTACCCACAACAACAACCTCTATTGTTTCTTAGGGATGCACCCATATTTGTTCTATTTAGCCAAAATCACGTTAAAATGAAAATAAAACATAAATGATAATTAATAAAAATTTGCATCTATGTTTTGTAAACTCTTTTGGTGAAAACCTAATTTTTGAAAAGATTGTTATTTTAATATTTTTAATAAAAATATAGGTATTCACACAATTGATATTTGAAGTATGATTGAAGAATTAGTTTTAAATTCTTACAACAAATTATAAAAGTATGGTTTTATCGATAGGAAAAATTATCCTACTTCTATAATAAATATATGCATATCACTTTTTTATGAGAAGATTTCTTTCCACCCCATGAAGGCTTAATAAGCCGTTTGAAAAATAAGTTGCAACTGAAAGTTTAAACTGAAAACACTATATTATTTGAAAGAAAATATCATTAAAAATTTGGTCGGAATTACAAACTACTATTTAAACTATGACTTCCAAACGACTTATAAAACTTGCTATTTTATAAATAACGAGATTTTAACATCACAAGAGTACATAAGAACGTTCTTATTTTCAAGTTACACACATGTTATTATTTTTTGTTAGTATGACATAATAATTAATTGGAAGGATGTTCTTACAACACACTGAATAAGGTCTAGCAAAAATAGGAGAAGCTTTTTTTCCTTTCTTTTCTGCTTGCTAAAAGAGAAGAAAAGTAGGAAGGGATTAAGTGCGAATGTAACATTGACTAATTCTCTTTCGTCCTCTCTTTCCTAAACAATAAATTGATTAGACTTAGCTGTACCAAACAAATTTGCTTGGCTGTGGTCCCCTAATTATTATACCTTACAATGGATTTTTTCCTGCAAATGAAACAACCAGAATGCTTCCCTATTTTTCCCTATTAATTTCTTCAATAACTTCTCTAACACGATGTTTGGTAGAAGAGATATGGAGGGAGGGAGGGAGAGTGGTGGGGGGAGAGGAAAAATCTCTTGTTGGGTTAGAAGGAGTAAAGGAGGAAAAAAAGACATAAAGGGACAGTCTTTTCTTTAGGGCCTACCATTTTAGATCTTTTTATTAATGAAAGGATTTAACTAATTCATTTAAATTTAAATAAAAAGATTTTTTATCCATCAAAATAAATTATTAACATGTAGTATCATGTACAATATAATAATTAGACAAATAATTTTCATCAATCCTTGTACCTATTACTCCCTTTTACCAAACAACGTAAAAGATTACTATAATCCTCTCCATCATTTATATTCTCTATCCCTCTAACCCATTCAATTCTTTTTGCTCTCCAGCCCTTATGACAAACGAAGTGTAAGAAGTTTAGGGCTCTTCATTTTTACTGAAAGATACCTGTTATTTTAATCATTGGATTAACTTTTTATTAGTCTAATTTGCAAATATATATGTTAAAAATTTATAGCACATAACATTTAACTGGTTCTAATTATAAATCCAATTATTAAAAAATTAATTTAACAATTACAATAATAGTATCTACCGAGAGGATATATATGAATGTCGTATTATAAATTTTGTCTAAGAAGTTAATAATAATTCAAGCTGTATTGATACATTCCAAAAGATTTAGCATTTGCTATAGTTGCTTTTTTTTTTTTTCTCCTTTTGTTATTCTTTTGTGAAAGGCCCACCACCCACTGTCAATGCATCTCTTTGGGTCTCAGCTTTCTCAAACAAGTTTTTGTGCTGTTTGTCTTCTAAATAGTAGACAACACGTAGGTGAAAAGAAAAGAAAAAGAAAGACAATGAGATGAAAGATTAGAATAATGCTTTTGCTTTTTAATTGACTCTACCTTTAGACTTAAACCAATATACTTTTATGATAAAGCTTACCCAAAAGACACATAAGCTGAAATTAAGACTTGTATTCCTGAGTTGATCTCTATCTAATCCCGTTGTATCCAACAAAACAGTTCTTTATTAGTCTCTGTATATGCTTAAGTTTTTTTAATAATTTTTTATTTTTTTTAACAACTGCATGCTTAGTTTTAGGTGGTAGAATGTACAATGCAATGAATGCTAATTGCCCTAGATCTGAAGGAGCCTTTTTATGGTGCTTGGGGCGGTGTTGCCCACTTTTCTTGCTTGAGAATATTTTATTACTTTTTTTTAATTTTTATTTTACCATAGTAAACATTAAAGGGTATTATCTTAAATAAGACTTTTCTTACCCAAAAGTCCATTTTTCTAAGAATTCAATCAATATGTAGGAGACCTTGAACACAACAAGAAATATGGTAATTGACGGTTTAACATCTTCTCATTTGTTTAATCTGTCCCGCACAGAAATGGGGGGAAAGAGGACTCATTGATTCTAAAACACAAAATTCAATAATAGTGACCAGGAGGCCTATGGTGTTGGTTGCTATGTGACATATTTAATAGGAATAGAACCACTATACGACGCGTCAATTCTGATCACACATGCAACATACTTTCATGTATTAAATAATAGTTACATTAAATTCGAACTGTTTCAACGGTTTTATTGGCTTATTCATCTTTAAATGCCCGACAAATTGCATACATGATAGACTAGAAAGAGATTGGTTGCACACTAATTTTGTTGCCTGCATGGTACTGCTAGAAAAAGCATGGTTGTAGAGTGGTTATACCAATTAATAAGAATGAATACCGCAAAGGTTATACCACCATTATGCTATTTACTATTTACTAGCATGATTTTTCAGGGTACAACACTATTAATAATAATCTATTATGCCTTTACTCATCCATCCATTACCTGCATGGTGTGCAATTTAATTGCCCCGAAGAGTCCAAAGTTGTTCATTATATCATTAACCATCATACCACCAAGAACAAAAAGAGAGAAGAACCATCATTCTACCGAAGAAAGCAAACAACTTTGCATCATTTCCAATCTCTCTTTCTCACATTTAAGACCTCTAAATCAATAATATTCTTTTGAGGCCTCCTTTGCCAACCTTGCACACAAATTTTACAAAGAAATATAGTTTCACAAATTACACAAGTTTGCACTATTTTGCAAAAACTTAACAAAATCGATTAGTTTTAGAACATACACAAAAATAATCAATTTCCAATTTTTAATGTCATCTTAAAAGCAAGATAACAAAGGAAAACTAATTAAATTGAAACAAAGATTATTTTTGTAACAAGGCGATTACAAAGAACAAACCAACCCAAAAACTACATTTGTTTTATGCTCCCATGCACTTTAGTCTTTATTTCATGCTTGTATCTTCCATTCCCTTGTCTCCTTTTCCCCGTATATATGCACACAGACAACATAAAAGATACTAATTAAATAAAGGAATTTTACACTAGAATAATTATTCTACAAATGGAACATAATTTTTAACTACATTATAATCCTATCAAATTAGAGAAAAACAACTTTAATGAAATTTAATAACAATTTGAAGTTGTCACCCACTAATAAAGTTGTTTTAGCCTATATTCTACAGGTCCTTCTACGATGTGAACTCCCACCAACAGGGCTATGTTTTTGACTCTTGGACTCCGTCAAAATTATTCTTTTTGATACAAATCTAATTGCTAAAGGATAAACACAATTTTTAAGTACTGATAATAGATATATTCTATAACAAAGAAAACTTTTATAGTAGATAATATACTTTTATACAATAAATAAGAATTGTTGTTTTAGTTATGAGATTATTTTTTTAATACATCAAATGTTTATATTAAAAATTTATAGTATATAATACATTTTTAATTATAAATCAAATTGTGAAAAAATTAACCCAATAATAAATGTAACAGTTATTGTCAATGGAGCAAAAATCATTCTTACCGTAAAAATTCTCCCAAACAAAAACAGATTCTTGAGGAGATAATGAATCATGCAAAAAAAAAAAGTTTTTATTTTTTATTTTTTATTTTTTTTTTTAAAGTTCAATGCGGGTGTTGGTGGGAGCGCTAGGCGCACTCCCAGACACAGGGGTCCCACCATCATCATCACTCCCTCCACCATTTCCATTTCTCTCTCTCCTTCTTTGCTTTTTTATTTTTATTTTTTATTTTTATGTTTTTGTCTTTCCCTTCCTCTGTCCAATAACCTTAACCACCATTTCTCCTTCACTCTCTTCCCCCAAACCTCCATAAACCTCCTCTCTTTTTTCCCTTCTCTCCCAAAACCCAAAACCCACAAACAAACAAACAACAACAACAATCTCTTTCCTTGTCTCTGTCTCTCTCTTCTCTCTTTCTCTCTCTAGAATGAAAGCAACTCTGAAGGTAAAGGGTCTTCTGGGCTCGTCTTCTTCTGGCTCTGGAAGCGGAGCTTCTTCAAACGAGTCTTCTTCACCCGCGACCAAGGCCGAGGATTTAGACTACGCCGTCAGCAAAATGACCACTGTTGGAGCGGAGGCCGAGCTCGAGCTGGGCCTGGGACTGGGCCTGGGCCTCAGCCTCGGAGGGAGGACCGGTTCCGATATGGTCAAGTCCAGAGCATCCACCTGCGCTCGCATCTTGACGGCAAAGGATTTCCCTTCTCGTGCCGTTTCCGGTATTAAAAGAGCCGCTGACTCTGTTTCCCATGAGGGTGCTTCTTCTTCTCCTCCTCCTGTCAGGTCATTTCCTTTTCTTTTTTTTTTTTTTTTGTTTTTTGAAGTTTATATATATATATATGTATGTACAAGTTAGGAGAAATGAAGAGCTTTTAGTTCTTGAGTTTGTGATGTTATGATTTGGAGATCGTAAATGGAAACTTAAGAAAGCAGGACAAAATAGGGAAAAAAAAAAGAAGAAACAAGGAAATACATGTATATTTATTTGTATTTTTGAAAGGGATATAAATATGTATAGTTATACGTTTATATATATGTTTGTGTAATGTAAAGGTGCCATGTTATTTGGTTAGGCTTAGGCTCTACATGGGTGTGATCATGTTTCCTGTGAGAGCTCTGTTTATCTGTTGCTCACTATTTTTCATGGTTCATATAACGTCTAATCTGTAGTGATTTTGATCTCATCACTAAATAGAACATGGACCTTTATTTTATATTATATATTTTTTTCTCATTTGGAATTTTTTCCTCTGGGATTTTATTTTTTTTTCCTCACCCTTTAGTTTTGTGAATATCTCTTTACAGGTTATATTTCGAAATAAACTATATTTTCTTATATTTGATTATTCATTTTTTGAATAGTGAATAATCAATACTATCTAATATCTAATTTTTAGTTTGTATTGATGGGGTGGTTTAGAGAGAGATCTTAGGCTTGAATCCTGTGTTAAAAAAAAAAAATCTGTAATCTGTGGTGATTATTTGTTACTGTATTTTTTCATGGTTCATGTAAATCTATAGTTATTTTGATTTCATCACTAGATAGAAGCATAGAACATGGACCTTTATTTATTTCTTTTTCTTATCTGGACTTTATCTCTTCCGTGATTTTTTTTTTTTGACCCTTTAGTTTTTTAAGAGTAGTCTTGTTTCTTTACAGGTTATATTTGGAAATAAATTATATTCTTCGTATATTAGATTATTCTCTTCACTAAAAGCTAAAATTCATTTTTTCTGACTTTTTATTGACACAGCAGTCAGGTTGTGGGATGGCCTCCAATAAGAGCATCGAGGATGTACAGCTTGGTTAACCAAGCAAAGACACCGAGATCTGAAGAGGAAAAAGTGGTTGCTGGGGACAAGGAAAAATCCAAAGATATTGCTTTGAAGAAGAAAACTAGCAATGGTGGCATCACAAATGTTGCTTTTAAGGAGCAAGGGAACATTGGATTTGTGAAAGTGAACATTGATGGAATTGCCATTGGGAGGAAAGTTGACTTGAATGCTCACTCTTGCTATGAAACCTTAGCTCAAACGCTCGAGGACATGTTCTTCCGGCCCGGCATGACTCTGAATTTGAATGGTTAGTGTAGTTATTATCGATATTACTGTCAGTTTATGTCTGTTTGTTTTGTTTGATTAATGCATCGATTTCGATTAGGAAACGATCTAAACAGGTCAACTGTGGAAGATTTTGTGTTCTTGGTTTAATTATTTTTTGTGGTATTGAGTCACATTTTGCTTGTCTGTTCAGCGTCAGGGGGAGAGAAGGAGCAAGCAAAAAAGCCGTCGAAGCTTTTGGATGGTTCCTCTGAGTTTGTTCTCACTTACGAAGACAAAGATGGTGATTGGATGCTTGTTGGAGATGTTCCCTGGGGGTATGGAATGCCACTACTCTTATGTATTTTTTACCACATAAGACTATAACAGTAATAGTAAAGCATGTAGTTTCAATGAGGAACACCATTTTATAGGTTTTCTCATTGGGGCTATGAGCTTTTGCAACTGAATAGTTCATGGATCCCAACCCTTATCCTAACTTTTTTCTACCAACTCATGTGGCAGTGCATTGCCATCTACTTGTAGGTTTATGTTTTCTTAATTGACGTGATAATATTTCAAACACCTACAAATAAAAGAATAACAATTCACATGTTACGCCAGTTGGTATTAAAAAGTTGAGACGTATTCTTTGCAACCATCTAATGATCAATGAGATCTTTATAACTAAGAATAACTGATGCTATGCATCCAAATCAAAAGAGGTAGAAAAAGAAATTTCTTGGCTCTATTTCTCTTATCTTTGTAACGATTGTCGTGTTTGTTTTGTATTGCTTACGGAATTGTGTTGTTCTTATTTGTGTTATAGGATGTTCTTGAGCTCAGTGAAAAGGCTTCGAATCATGAGGACCTCTGATGCCAATGGACTTGGTAAGTTGGTTTGCGATCATCCTAATTGCTTTCAACATTAATAGTTTTGGTTGCTTGCCGCAATCGATTTTTCACGCGTAGTTTGTTAATCATTTCGTTTGCAGCTCCAAGATGTCAAGAAAGGAATGAAAGACAAAGAATCAAGCCTATATAGAATCTGTCTATACCTTGATCTTTCCTTCTTTTTTGTAAGCCTGCTAAGATGAAAACCCCACAGTTTGACAACAGAAGCAAAAGTAGAGAAAGCCGATGAGACAGTGTGTTTTTCTGAGATTGGTCTTCAACCAGTTTATGTTTGCTTTACTCCTTTTTTTTTCTTTTCAAATATATGGTTATTTTTTGGTTCAAACCACTCTCTGGTTCTTGCTCTTTTTGGTTTTTTTTGAGGTAGGTTTACTTTTTCACAACTTCATATACAGTACTGGCGGAAGAGCCTTCATACTTTGGCTAACCGCTGGTTTCCCATACTGTAAATATTGAAGTACTTTTATATCTAGAGTGTTTAGATTGCTGCAATTTGAACTCTGCTTTTTCTTGGTCACAGAAGAAAAGCTTGTGTGGTTTTGATTATTGTTAATCTATTTTGGTGTTGTTGGATGTGTTTTCTTTGCTCTTTCTAACATCTTACCTCTAAAGTAAACTTGGACAAACTTTTGAGAAACCCCATGACTTAAAATTGGCAAGTTCTTAATAGGGTTCAAAAAATTAGATTTTAATTATATGTACAAGTTCTTAATTTATTTTATTGTAATCTAATTCTATGTCTAATATAAGCAATATTGATAAGTATACTCTACCAAAGAATTTGCCCATAAGATTTATGGTGGTTCGAAAGATAATGTTCTTATTCATGTGTTAAATAAAAAGACATTTTTCACAACAAAGTCTTCATTGACATTGACTTGCTCAATTTAGAATAAAAGTATTTTTGTTCCTTTCTTAAACAAGAGTTTTACAACCCCAACTGCATCATTTCTTTAAACAAATTTAAATAATTTAAGCCGTTTGTACCAAACAACATAAGCAATAAATATTGAAACCTTTTTCATGCCAAGGATTGTACTCACATGGCTAAAGGAAGAGAAGAACTTGAAACGTTTCTTGTCCTTATTCCAAAATATTTTCTATCTAGTCTTTTATTTTTGTAGTTTTTTCTTTTGAAAAATTATTACTAAATTGATTAATGACTTTTTTTCTTCCTTTTTCTCTTTTTTTAGGGAGTTGAAAAGAAAAAGGGCGCAACAAGGGCTGGTCCCTTTTATGGAAATTTCTTTTCTCCCTTTGTGAGAGTGGAGGGAAGCAAGGAATTGATGCAAGAAAAAGCCTGCCACCCTTTACTTGCACAGGAGAATAAGATATATATTATAAATATATCTGAACTTAAGCATTGGGCGTTGCTGTACTTTAAGCTATGATCAAAATTTAATTGTTTAAATACAACTAAAATTATATTTATGATTTGAAACATAAACAAGAAATTGGCGTCAGGTAATTATAGGTGACAACAAAAATTTTAAATAAAACTAAAACTATATTTATGATTTAAAACATAAATAGAAATTTATGCCAGACAATTATATTTATGATTTGAAACGTAAATTAAAAATTAATGCTAAAAAGTTATATTTATGATTTGAAATGTAAACTAAAAATTAACGCCGAACAGTTAAGGTGGCAGCAAAAATTTTAAGTAGAACTAAAATTATATTTATGATTTGAAATAGAAATAGAAATTAGCACTGAATAGTTATATTAATGATTTGAAATGTAAACTAGAAATTAGTTCTGGATAGCTATATTTATTATTTGAAATGTAAATTAGAAATTAGCGTCAGACAGTTATAGGTGGTAGTAGAAATTTTAAATAGAACTAAGACTATATTTATGATTTAAACGTAAACTAAAAATTAGCGCTAGATAGGTATAGGTGACAACTGATTCTAAATTTGAACGTTAGATGTTACTATAAGTCAAGTGAGTTACACACTTAATAATTTCTAAAAGTTGTGAGTTATGAATTTGTCTCGATGAAACCTCAAGAGTTGAGTTGTAATTCAGATAGCTTGTCCTATAAAGCTATAACCTGTTTTTTTTTTTACAAGAGGTACGTTCCACCTATAGGGTTTATGTAGGTCCTACACTTTGTGAGAGGGTGGATTATAACCCATGGATTGTACAACATCTTTCTTTATTTTCTCTAATCATTTTTCTTTATTTTCTTTATATGCTAGTACTCTAATAAATGGATCTGCCCTTGATTTGAAATAGTGCATAGAAAACATTGGACAGACTTGCATTGTAGGTTAACTTTATGCAATTATGACATTTTGGACTAGTGATTTTCTACCCAATTGGGGGATAGTGGTGATAGCCCTTTCCAAACAATTACCATCTTTTTAATTGATTGTGGGACTAGTCTGTCTTACAATGGATCAAAGTTGCCATGGATGGTAGTGTCTGTTCACCTTTTTCTTGTGACATGCTTTTTCTTGCTGGTTCCCATTTTCACATTCCGAAGTGTTGAAAAAAGTTTTAACCTAAAAATGGTCTCTTTCCATGCGTTACTTACACCAACCTTCTTAATTTGCCCACGACAATGCATGACTGAAACCCACTTCGGTAAAACCTTCCACTGCATTTAACCTCAAGCAAGGCACTATCTATTTATTGAAAAGGGGAAGATCCTTGAAAAAAAAAATTGTTTCTGTGGAATGTACACACATCTTGAATTTCAACCCTTAGATAAAAAGTTAAAAATAACCATTCAACAAATGTTAAAAGTGACATGAACGGTTGAAAATTGAGTTGTTTTTTTTTAATTATTTTTTATTTTTTACTGTCAAGTATCCCCTGATAAAAGTTAAAAAAAAAAACTTTACATGTCACTACTAATCCCTATCTAACATCTAAAAAAAAAGGAATATTTATAGTTTTACAGGTAAAAAAAAAATAAAAAAAATATTAACAATAACTCACAATTTTAAATTTGGGCACATTATAGATACCAAATTTTATAAGATTTGGGCATTTTGATCTCCGTACACCTATGTTTTACTATAAAAGTTCTTTCCACCAAATTATTAGAAATCTAAGGTAAGGTAAAAAACATGTTCTACTAATAAAGTTTTGTTTAAAACAATTACATATATATGAAATCCGGTCAATTTTGTGTATATATATATATATATATATTATTTTGATGTATTTTTGTTTAGATTTGACGTTCAAAGACACATACTCTACGAGTAAATAATATGTACTATTGTCCATATTTCTTATTTAAACAATTTGAGTAATCCTATTTAATTTTATAAGGTTACAACTGCGCTACTAACCAAACAGTGGGTCGTGGTCGTCTCTTGTTTAACCTTATAGGGTTACAACTATGCTGCTAACAAAACAGTAGGTCTCGGTCGAAACGATCGAGACCGTTTCGACCTGTTTTGTTAATAGCGCGGTTGTAATCTCATGAGGATAAAAAAGGGTTTTTCAAACAATTTTGTATACTCTACCTGTAAGTATTGTTACTATTGAAGGCTCTGTGAAGTAGTACTTATTTTTTCTGTTGCTAGTGGTGATATAGAGCACTAATCGTTTGGGAGTTCTCCTATACTCTTGGGGGATCCTTTAATGGGTGAAGGAAGAAGGACAGCCGCAATAATGAGCTCTTGAGGGTGGAGGCATATATTTGGAATTGTGTAAAAAGTATGGTGAGGATCATCACCAAGCATGTATGGCATTTTAGCTAGTTCATGAAAGATGGTGGTGGATTGGTAGTAGACAAAAACTGCCATTTGGGCAGCTTGGGGCCAATTTTGGACCAAACATATGGGGTCTCAAAATGTTATGGGCGAGTACAGAATGTCGTTTGTTGAGAACTCATGGTTGATCCAAGTGGTACTTGCTTTTTGTTTTGTACTATTATTGGATTGTGCTTGCTTTGCTCTTTTTTTTTGCAGAGTTTTGGGCCCCCTGTTTGTTAATGCGTGCTAGCTAATGCTATCAAGAGGAAATCTACAGAATGGGCACTTCTATGCTGCCCGGTCCTCTCACAACTTCTGGGCCCATGGGTCCTATTATGAGACCCATCTAGTGGGGCCTACAGTTGTGAGTTGTGAGAAGACCGGCAGTAGAGACAAAAGGTTTTTCCAACAGAATAAGAGTACCACCATCTGAAAATGCTAAATATCCAAATGTGTTTGGAACGGTGCAGAGATCAGCCTTTTGAGTGTACGTTGTTACTGACTTCAATTGGAGATATCAAGCTTCCATTTGCAAAACTAATTAGAACGTAGCTTTTAAGTTTAAGAATTATAACATTCGATGAGAGCTATACTTTAGTAATTTGTTGTTTTTTATTGTAGCTACTGAGAGCTTTGTATTATTTATAATTATAACTAATAGGTTGAAACTGATATTTTAAACATCTTATAAATTTTTTTAGAAGAATCTTATTTTTAGAGTTATAACTCCTCTACCAACAAATCAGTGAAACCCAATATAAAAATACACTACATATTAAATTGAGGCTTATAGTTTTGTAAGTAGTGGAGTTTTAACCTGATTGATGAAAATGATTTTTCAATTTTTTACCAAAGCTATAAGACATTTATCTTTTTTTGGGATGTGTATCAGTGGATGCAACTTAAACGTCAGTAATTGAATCAGACAAAAAAAATGGCTTGATCCGTTTCTCTTTTAACTCTTTATATGGTTGCTGGCAAGTTTTTTTTTTTTTTTTTTTTCAAGAGCTGAAATAGTTTTTTTTTTCAATGATTTGACGACTACAAAATGTGATGTATCTAAAAAAAAATATTAATGAAGGAAATAAAAGGGGAGAATAGAATACAAAGATTTATTGTCAATATGTGCCTGCATAGACAGACTAAAAGAAGAATACTAAAGAGCACTCTAAATAGACTTCATATAAATTAAACTATATTAACTTTTGTATCTACGTTTGAAAATAATGGAAAGGATTTCATTTATTTATATCTGCGCATGTATAATAATTAAAAGTCTTTCACTTAATAATAATAATAATAATAATAATAAAAGAAGTGGCTAGAAGCCAGGAGTGACCAGAAGCCTCTTTCTTTTCAAGCTTATTAAAACTAATAGCCTTTAAATTTTAAGGTTTTTCATATTTTACCTCATAAATTTTCACCACTTTATCTCTTAAATTTATCTTATTTTGCTCTTTAAATTTTCAAAACTAATATGCTGTCTCTAAACTTTCAACGCAAATCGGAGTCACATCGCGACGGCCTTGCATTTGGATCTCTACGCGATGGTTGACAGTTGAGTGAAGTGTCTCCTACGCTTCCGTTGCGGCCACCTCGCTAAGGACGATATGTTGATGCTTTTCTGATTTATGTTTTCTTTTTTTTTTTTCTTTTGATTTTTTGAAACAATTTTTTTTTCCTGATATGATCTATTACAGTTTTGGTATTCTTATGTGTTTTCTAAGTGTTTTTAGATTTTTTGAATCTACCGCCACTAAAATGGCGATTTCCAACGGATTTTTATGATCGTGTCGCTGATCATGGTGATTACCGATCGGTGACTATTTAAATACGAACATTGACCGCGGAAGATGTCGGATAAAGTAATCCGGCGATGGTGGTGCCATTGGTAATGGCAGATGTAGGTCAGATACATTGAGAGTATATTTGGCATTACAAAATATAATATGATAGTGTGGCTCGACGTTCTTACTTTAGTTGCATGCATTTTAGCCTTATAGTCACAGTATCAATGGGCATGATAGGTTTTTTCATATGTAGTTCAATACAAGCTAGATCCACTTCAAATATATTGAATAGGTAAACACATATATATTGATCATGAGGTACAAAGTCAACAAAATGCCTCCTAGATCCACATTACATGGTGAAGCCATTACCTATTTGGTGGAATGGATTACAAGCATTCATGCTACATTTAGAATATCGTATTTCATACGCATCGAAAGATGAATGCTAGTATGTTGCACAAATACCAAAAAGACCATTCATACCATAACCAAGAAACACAAAAGGGAACATTTTTATAATGTGGCCATGGTTTTTAGTGTTAATGTTATGAGTAGTAGCCATTATCAGTTGTGGTTATAACTTACAATGAACTAAGAAGTTTACAAATAAGAAAGACCAAATTTTCTTTAGCAACTATAGTTAAGCAAAATATTGAAAAATATTCACAAGGTACCACCTTAAGGACTGAAGGAATTGCCTTGGAGAGCCGATCCAAGCATGATGAGCTTTTCTATTTGAGTTTGATGTGCCATTCCCAACAGGGCTTCACAAGGACGCTTGGTTTATTTTGTTGAATCTCAAATCCGTTCTCACACAATGATAGCTTGGACAAGCTAGCGATAGTTATCAATCCTAAAACGTACAATGACATGCCAAAACTGCCACCTAACCAACACAGAATCTTTCACATAACAAATATATGCTCAAAGACAGGTGAATGAATATAACCAGAAAAGAGAACGGCAATCAATCCTGCTATTTTTGCAACCCTATCCATAAAGAATAGAAGATTGAAGAATTAACTAGCTCGAGTGTGTGAATGAATTCATGATAAAGGACCCTAAAACTAATGGAACATTAAGTATTATGATGAATAAGAGATCAATTCAAAGACAGTCGTCCTCATGCTAAAAGGAAGATGAACTGTGACCATCCAAAGAATGACCACAAGGATTTGAATAAAAATTTTTAGATGCATAAACAAAATTACCAATAGACTAGTACAAATCATGATTAATTCACTTAATATGTCACAAAATCAAATCATGGTCTTATAGACGACTATGTATTAATATGGTTTATGCATGTTATGATATCAACAGCTATAATAGGATGCGCAATTTAATATATTATATAAATTATACATATAGATATATAATTTTTTTTAATAAACAAATAAACCTACAATACACCTTCAATAACAATAAGTTACTGAAAGTTTATTATTTATTAACTACAGAAAAAAAAAGGGAAAGCACGACCCAATAATAAGCCCATACATTATTAATCGTTTATATTTCTTTCACCTGTTGCTCTAATGCATAAAACAATATAGGACAACCAAAGAGACGCAGAGCCAAAGACTTTCTTTTATTTATTTATTTATTCTACAAAAACTTTCTTTTAATTTTATTTAAGTTTGTTTGTTGCAATGTTACAATTCAGTTTATTACAATGTTGCAATTCAGTTTATTATTAAAGACTTACATTCAATTGGGTTTTAATTTATTAGATTTAATGAATTATGTTATGTTATATTATGCTAATTTTTTTTTTTATTTTTTAAATATACTTGAAGGCTTAATCCATGAATCTACCACCCTAAATTTTAATCTCAATACAATACACCTTGAATTTTGAAATTGTTGACAATTGAGGTTTAATAGATACATTTAGGGTCTGTTTGTTTCGAGTATTATTTGGACTCAATGGACTCAAATTTGGATTCGAGTATCAAGAATTTTTTGGATACTGTTTGTTTCCCCTAAAATCAGAATCCTTTGAGTATCAAGAGTCCAAGTTTTCAGAGTTCTCATTCCTCTAAACTTTTGATACTCGGATATCTTTGTTACAGTAAAAACTAAAATTCTCTCTCCTATATTTGAGAAAAAAAATCACAACTCTTCATTTGATATCCAATTGAGATGATTCTTTTTTTATTATGTTCTTAGTGAAGAGAGGAATATATTAAGATCCATATAGTATATTTTTAAAATCATTAACATTAAGATTTTATTAGATTTGTTAATAAATTAAAAACTATTTTCACTACCTCTCCAAATACACATTCCAATTTTATTCTATAGTCAGATTAAAACCCAAACGCACATCCAAACACCAATTCAGATAACAATTCAAATCACTAACTCAAATCCTAATTCAAATCACACTTCTCAATTCAAATCACTAACTCAAATCCTAATTCAAATCACACTAACTCAACTCAAATCAAATCACTAATTCGAATCCATTTACCAAACGGACCCTTAATTTTTTAAAAATACTCTTTTTTACGTGTTGATCTTCATTTTTTTTCTTAAAATAATGAGCTTTACTATTAAGAAAACTTATATGCAAATTTCATGCCTAAAATTATCCATACTTTTTAACTTTTGTTAGCTATTGGACCTCAATTTCTATTGATTTCAAAATTCAAAGTATATTTTGCTTAGATTGAAAGTCTGAGGTGCATTATGCAAAAAATGAATAGTTTAAGAGAAAAAAACAAACCCTTAATCTGTGTAATTCAATTGTCAACACACCTATTCTCAAACACATTATGAGAAAATTGATCTAGTCATTAATATAGAGCACCAAAATACAAAGGAATACAAGAAATTTAATGGCCACAAGTCAACCAGGCTGTCATAGAAAATACTCTATGATGGATTTAGCTCGCACATCTATTTTAAAGTACATAATGACTTAACCACATCGAAAGGTAAATGACTAGTTCGAACAAAGTACCCTTATATTTCCCACTAAATTTTTCATCCAATTAGGCATGGCAAATCTTACGCCCATGCTAGAAAGGTAATAGTGATCATAACCTTCTCTAATAATTCCATCATCTCATTTTCTGCCAAAAAAGGCATTAAAGTAGGAAATAAAGAACCCATAAAGTGGTGGCATATAGGTGGAAGAAACAAAAATAGGAGTAAATGTTAGTGATGTGCCCTAGGCTAATTATGTAATGACCACATTTTGACTTCTTTACATTTGCATTTTATTAATAAAGAGGCATTTTCATTTGTGTTTTTAACTCTAATTCCATGAATAGTTAATTCTGCCTAAGGTCATTGAGTATGTGACTTGATAGTAAAACTCTTAGGTGAAAATTGAATTCTATTCTAAATTATCCCTAGTCGGTCATTATTATTAGGATAATAATGAATGAAGATTAGTATAAAGTTTGACTGATAATTATGTTTTACTAATCATGTGTATGAGATACTAAGTCAAGTCATAGATACATATTTGAGAAATGATGTATTGGATCGACCCGCTATGAGAATACTGCATGGATAATTGTCATAAGTGATTCTCATCACAATAGTATTATCCTAGTCCTCTGACCTGAAATCACCATTGTTTCCTACATGACAAGTTCTATATTTTGACACATTCTAATATTATCTTTAATAGCATGATGGAATAGATTGTTGTTGGATATAGAGTGAATCATGTGAGTGATTAGGAAGGAATTTGTCCCTCATTTATTATGAGAAAGATATCTATGAGCCCCTCGATAAGTTAGAATAAAGAAAAATGTATGGCCATACTAGAATGAATTGATAAGGGTTATCAATATCAGTCTACTTAAGATCAAGAAATAATATGATTGAATAGTATAAGGATGATGTAAACCATGCCTTATGTTCAATCAAGGTATCTAGTGACAAAAGGACTTTAATACTTATTGTGGATTAGGCTATGTCGGATAATTAACATTCGTATAACTTGGGTAATCATAATGTCTTGCTAGAGGCCGCTTATGATTTGTGGGCTAGAAACAGAATTTTAAGCCCACTACTAACGTTCTGTGAACCTATAGGGTCGCACACTTAGAACAGACCAAAAACGAATTTTGGATATACTGTGTCTAGATTCAATGAACCTGATAATGTCCAAATTCGATATACTAGATATGTCTAGGTTCATTGAATCCGACATTATCTAGATTCTCTGAATCATATTCGAATTACAGTTTACCTAGTTAAAATCTGACTCTATCTCGAAGTCTATATATATATATATATATATATATATATATCTGTTTTAGGGTTTTTGGTAAGATTAGATGAGAAAAGGCGTTCTCTCATTCTAAAAGGTGAGAACATTAAAACCCTAAAATCATAGAGAGTCATTTAACGCAAGGAGAGGGTGCTAGCACACCAATTTGATTTTTTGAGAGTCTGTTCGTGTGGATAGCTGTAGAGGGCATTGCTTTAAGTAACAACATCTGAATCTGATCCCGAATACGAAAAGCTCGAGTTAGGGTGTCACCGGAGTGAACCTGCTCTTCCTTCATAGAAATTTTGCCCCTTTTGTCATCCTGGTAAGATTCTATGACTTTCTTATCAATCTAATCGAATTGCATGGATCCTACGAGGGTTTTGTGGGAATTAATTTTTGATTTTTCGCTTCTTATTTGATCACAAAACCCAACAGTGTATCAAAGCGACTTGTAAATTTGATTAAATTGATTTTATATGGTTTTGTGTATTTGTGATATGCATGGATACGGTTTATACATTAATTAGATTAATGTGTTTGAGGTTTTGTTTGATTAAACGTTTTTACCGTGTTAATTAGATTAATATGTTTAATGTTTTTTGTAACCTGTTGTTGTTAATTTGATTAATATTACAATTTAACAAGAATCTAGTAATATGTTTTAAGATGATTAAACGATATACTGTAAATCAGGTTTCGATTTTATTAAGGTGGTTGACTATTTAAATGTTAAACAGTGATAATTTGTTTTGAACAGATTAATATATGTCATAGGGTTTGTTTAATTGTTAAACAAGGATGATTGATTTAGAACAATCAATAAATCTCATGAATCCGTTTAAGTGTTAAACAGAGATTAATTAATTCTGTTATGAACAGATTAGGTAATCTGATTAATTAAAATTAAAGGATTTAGGCAGCAAATCATTCAAACGAGTAAGGTAAATCACTTACCTTTCGGGGGCGCTACCCCCGAGTCCCACCCACTAACCAGCTAGCGGGACCGCCGCCAAGGGCGCTGCCCTTGGGACCCTGCAAGGGGCGCTGCCCCTTGACTCCAAATTGATTTGTCACATATATCGTTTTGGTTATAATAAAAATTTAACTATAATGAAATTATATTACTATGTTTATGTGTTTAGTGTAAATTGCATGGTGCATAGCATGGCCCTTTTATACCAATGTGATTGGCAGCTTTTATTTAATTTTATTTTAGGTTTGTAATTTTAAATAAGACCTACGTGTCGTTTTTCAATTTGTTGTAATTTATTTATTTATTTAGTAGAAATAGAATAGTTTAGATTGCAATCTGTAATGTAAAATCAAAGCCCAAGATCAAGATAGATGGAGGTCTAAGATGGAGGCTCAAGATGGAGTCCATTTGTAGCAATCTAAGGAAATCCATGGAGATGAAGATTACCTAGGATTGACCATTAACCTTCATATTGGCTTATGAAGATCAATCTAGATTTGGGCTATGCTATGACACGCTTATTGTGTTATTATTATGCTATGTATGTGATGCTGTGTATATGATGCTATGTATGTGATGTGACATAATAATAAACAATAAAATAAAAATAATGTAGAACCCTCACTTAATATTAAGTCATTAAAATGCCTCCCATAATTCAACTCTTGTCAAGACTTGGATTGCTAAACATAGGTTCTGCCAAAGAATGGTGTGTTAAGCCATCTAGGTAAGACAAGATGGATAATAGTGATATCCATATGTTTGAAATGGTTAGACTTAACTAAGTTATCAAAATAGTTTTGGACCTAGGGCATTAGATGAGATTTTAATTAGCCAGGACATGTGATGTCAAATCCCATATTTATCCAAGAGTTACATAAGATGTAATTGGTAAAGTGTTACCTACCTAAATAACCATACTTTAGGTGATAAGCCAAAGGTTACTGTGAAATATGGATCTTGGCCCACTAAAGTTACAATTGTTGTGATTGCCAAATTAATATTGAGGGTTATTAATTTGATAAAATTAGTGGGATTTAAATTATGCCTCGTTAAAATTGTTTAATAAAATGCTAAGTATTCTGTGTATATATTTGTTGTAGATAATGGCATCAAACACCACATCTAACTTGTCACTGCGAATGATCCTTGAGAAGGATAAGCTCAATGGGACTAACTTCCTTGACTGGTACAAAAACTAGAGAATTGTTCTTAAGCAAGAGAGGAAGGAATATGTTTGATCAACCTATCCTTGATGAACCTGCTGCTAATGATCCTAGAGCTCCAAAGGATGCTCACAATAAGCATCTCAATGACTCTATTGATGTCACTTGCCTAATGCTTGGAAGCATGGAATCAAAGCTTTAGAAGCAACTGATGGAAATGGAGGCTTATACCATGATAGGCCATCTCAAGGAAATGTTCCAAGAGAAAGCTAGAATTGAGAGGTTTGCCACCTTAAAGGCATTACTCTCGTGCAAGTTGACTGCTGGCGGTTCAGTGATTCCTCATGTTCTTAAGATGAAGGGTGCAGAAACTTGGTCTTAAGATTAGCCAAGAGTTGGCTGTTGACATCATTCTCCAATCTTTGCCAGATGCTTATGATGGGTTCTTTATGAACTACAACATGCATAATATGGAGAAGACTGTTTCTGAGTTGCATGGGATGCCTAAGATTGTTGAACAGAACATCAAGAATACCAAAGATGTTCTGATGGTTAATAAAGGGAAAGGTATGAAAAGGAAAGGAAAGGGTAAGAGTCAAATAAGGCTCCCAAGGACTTTAAGAAGCTCAAGCCTAACCCCAAGCTCAATCCTAAACCTAAGGCTAAACCACCAAAGGAGGGAGTATGCTTTTTCTACAATGAGCCTGGTCATTAGAAAAGAAACTGCAAGCTCTATTTGGATGATCTGAAGAAGAAGAAGAGTAGTGCGACTACTCCTCAAGGTATTTATGTTATAGAAGTCAATTTGTCTACTTCTGATCCCTGGATATTAGATATTGGATCTGGATCTCACATTTGTACTAATGTGCAGGGTCTTAAAAGGAGTAGAATCTTGGCTAAAGGCGAAGTGGACCTACAAGTTGGAAATGGAGCAAGAGTTGCTGCTTTAGCTATAGGAACATATGAGTTGACTTCGCCTAGTGGACTTGTTTTAAGTTTAGAAAATTGTTATTATGCACCTGCTATAAGTAGGAATATTATTTCTGTTTCTTGTTTGGACAAAGAAAATTTTGAGTTTATTATTAGGAATAATAACTACTCCATTTACCGTGATAACATTTTCTATGGATATGCTCCACGAATGAATGGTCTTTATGTTCTGAACATTGAAAACAAAAATGAAAAGTCCATCTATAATGTTAATACAAAGAAGTTTAAATCTAAAGATTTAAACCCTACCTATCTTTGGCACTGTCGTTTGGGCCACATAAATGAGAAACACATTTCAAAACTCCATCAACATGAGCTTTTGAATTCATTTGATTTTGAATCATTTGAAGTATATGAGTCTTGTTTATTAGGCAAAATGACTAAGACACCTTTTACTGGACATAGTGAAAGGGCTAATGACTTATTGGGCCTTGTAGATTCTGATGTATGTAGACCATTAAGTTCCACTGCTAGAGGAGGTTTTCAGTACTTCATTGCTTTCATAGATGATTTCAGTAAATATGGCTATGTCCATCTAATGAAACAAAAATATGAATCTTTTGAAAAGTTCAAAATTTTCAAAAATGAAGTATAAAATCAACTTGGTAAAAGTATTAAAGCACTTCGATGCGATCGAGGTAGTGAATACTTAAACCAAGAATTCATTGATCATCTTAGAGATTATGGGATAGTCTCACAATTAACTCCACCAAGAACACCACAATGGAATGGTGTGTTTGAATGGAGAAATCAAACTTTATTGGATATGGTTCGATCTATGATGAGTCAGTCAGATCTTCCAATATCCTTTTGGGGGTATGCTTTGGAAACTGCTGCGTTCATACTGAATAGAGTTCCATCAAAGGCAGTTCAAAAGACACCATATGAGATGTGGATTGGGAAGTCGCCTAGTTTGTCTTTTCTTAAGATTTGGGGATGTGAGGCTTATGTGAAGCGTTAAATTTCAGATAAATTGGCACCCAAATCAGACAAATGCCTTTTTGTGGGATATCCTAAAGAAACTAAAGGATATTACTTCTATAATGCTTCTGGGAATAAAGTATTTGTTGCTCGGAATGGTGTCTTTTTAGAAAGAGAATTCATTTCTAAAGGAAATAGTGAGAGTAAAGTTCAACTTAAAGAAATTCAAGAACCACAAAATAGCATTGAACCATCTGTGGAATCTCAACCGGATCAACAAGTAGTTGTTGAGCCTACACAAGTAGCACAAGGCTCGAGGAGGTCTAGTAGGACACTTCAAAGCCCTAAGAGATATGGATTTCTCTTAACTGATAATAATGATGTGATGATTGTGGATCAAAATGAGCCCACATCTTACCAAGAGGCCATGAATAGCCCTGACTATGATAAATGGCTAGAAGCCATGAAGTCAGAGATGCAATCCATGTATGATAATCAAGTATGCACTTTGATTGATCCGCCTGATGGTTTAAAGACTATTGGTTGCAAATAGGTTTTCAAAAATGAAACAGACATTAATGGCAATGTGCATACCTTTAAGGCAAGACTAGTTGCAAAAGGTTTCAAGCAAACACATGGTATAGACTATGATGAAACTTTTTCACCAGTTACTATGCTTAAATCTATTCGGATTCTCCTCGCCATAGCTGCATACTATGATTATGAGATTTGGAAAATGAATGTCAAAACAGCGTTTATTAATGGAAACCTACTTGTGGATGTGTATATGACACAACCCGAGGGTTTTGTTAGTCTTGAGAATTCTGGAAAGGTTTGCAAGCTTCAAAGATCCATTTATAGATTAAAGCAAGCATCTCGGAGTTGGAATCTTCGTTTTGATGAAGTAATCAAAGAGTTTGGTTTCATTAAAAATGAAGATGAGCCTTGTGTTTACAAGATGGTTAGTGGGAGCACAATAGTCTTTCTAGTGCTATATGTTGATGACATATTACTCATTGGAAATGATATCCCTACTCTACAAAATGTTAAATCATGGTTAAGGAATTGTTTCTCAATGAAAGACTTAGGTAAAGCTGCCTATATTCTAGGCATCAAGATCTATAGGGATAGATCTAAGAGGCTTATTAGCCTAAGTCAGAGTACATATATTCTAAGAGGCTTATTGGCCTAAGTCAAAGTACATACATTGACAAGGTATTGAATAGATTTAGTATGCAAGATTTCAAAAGGGGATTCTTGCCAATGTCACATGGAATTAGTCTCAGCAAGACTCAGTGTCCGATGACATAGGATGAGCGAGACCGCATGAATAAGATTCCATATACTTTTGCCATTGGATCTATCATGTATGCAATGTTATGTACTCGACCTAATGTCTCATATGCCTTAAGCATAACCAGCAGATACCAATCAGATCCAAGTGAAAGTCACTGGACAACAGTCAAGAATATCGTTAAATATTTGAGAAGAACTAAAGATGCATTCTTACTGTATGGAGGAAAGGAAGATGAGCTTGTTGTAAGTGGTTACACAGATGCCAGCTTCCAGTCTGATAAAGATGACTTTCGATTGTAGTTAGGTTATGTGTTCTGTTTGAATAGAGGTGCAGTGAGCTGGAGAAGTTCAAAGCAAGACACCGTTGCTGATTCTACAACAAAAGCTGAGTATATAGCCGCCTCAGAAGCAGCTAAGGAAGCAGTTTGGATCAAAAAGTTTATTACTAGATTAGGTGTTGTTCCTAGTATATCAGATCAAGTAGACTTGTATTGTGATAATAACAGGGCCATAGCATTGGCTAAGGAACCTATATCACATTAGCGATCCAAACACATACTCAGGCGTTATCATCTCATTCGAGAAATTATTGAGAAAGGAGAGGTGAAGATATACAAAGTACCTATATATGACAATGTTGCTGATCCACTCACTAAGCCTCTTCTACAGCCTAAGCATGAGAGTAATACTAGGTCAATGGGTATTAGATACAATATTGATTGGGCCTAGTGCAAGTGGGAGATTGTTAGTGATGTGCCCTAGGCCAATTATGTAAGGACCACATTTTGACTTTGTTACATTTGCATTTTATTAATAAAGAGGCATTTTCATTTATGTTTTTAATTCTAATTCCATGAATAGTTAATTCTGCCTAAGGTCATTGAGTATATGACTTGATAGTAAAACTCTTAGGTGAAAATTAAATTCTATTCTAAATTATCCCTAGTTGGTTATTATTATTGGGATAATAATGAATGAAGACTAGTATGAAGTTTGACTGATGATTATGTTTTACTAATCATGTGTATGAGATACTAAGTCAACTTATAGATACATATTTGAGAAATGATGTATTGGATCGACCTGCTATGAGAATACTGCATGGATAATTGTCATAAGTGATTCTCATCACAATAGTATTATCCTAGTCCTCTGACCTGAAATCACCATTGTTTCCTACATGACAAGTTCTATATTTTGACACATTCTAATGTTATCTTTAATAGGATGATGGAATGGATTGTTGTTGAATATAGAGTGAATCATGTGAGGAATGTGAGTGATTAAGAAGGAATTTGTCCCTCATTTATTATGAGAAGATATCTATGGGCTCCTTGATAAGTTAGACTGAAGAAAAATGTATGACCATACTGGAATGAATTGATAAGGGTTATCAATATCAGTATACTTAAGATCGAGAAATAATATGACTGAATAGTATAAGAATGACGTAAACCATGTCTTATGTTCAATCAAGATATCTAGTGACAAAAGGACTTTAATACTTATTGTGGATTAGGTTATGTCGGATTATTAACATTTGCATAACTTGGGTAATCATAATGTCTTGCTAGAGGCCGCTTATGATTTGTGGGCCAAAAACAGAATTTCAAGCCCACTACCAACGTTATGTGAAACTACAGGGTTGCACACTTAGAATAGACCAAAAACAAATTTTAGGTTTACTGTGTCTAGATTCAATGAACCTGATAATGTCCAGATTCAATATACTAGATATATCTAGGTTCATTGAATCTAACATTATCTAGATTTTCTGAATCATTTTCGAATTACAGTGTACCCTAGTTAAAATTTGACTCTATCTCGAAGTCAATATATATATATATATATATCTGTTTTAGGGTTTTTGGTAAGATTAGATAAGAAAAGGCGTTCTCTCATTCTAAAAGGCGAGAACATTAAAACCCTAAAATCAGAGAGAGTCATTTAACGCAAGGAGAGGGTGCTAGCACACCAATTTGGTTTTTTGAGAGTCTGTTTGTGTGGATACCTACAAAGGGCGTTGTTTTAAGTAACAACGTCTAAATCCGATCCTGAATATGAAAAGCTCGAGTTAGGGTATCACCGGAGTGAACCCGCTCTCTTCCTTCATAGAAATCTTGCCCCTTTTGTCATCCTGATAAGATTTTATGACTTTCTTATCAATCTAATCGAATTGCATGGACCTTGCGAGGGTTTTGTGGGAATTAATTTTTGATTTTTCGCTGCTTGTTTGATCACAAAATCCAACAAAACGCAACAGTAAATTCTACCAGTATAGCTATAAATGTATGGGTAGAGGAATTCAAATGATATATTGTAACACCCAGAGATTTAATTAAGCTTGATTAGTATGTAAAATGGTAAATTAGTGTGCCTTGTTGTAATTTGAACTTAATCAAATTGCATTGTTGTATTTCCAATAAATTTCATTTTTAATTATTTTTATTAGTTGTTTTGAATTTTAGGACAAAACAAATTGTCAAATTTTGAAACACGTCCTTTCTTACAAAAACAACAAGCTGCCCATGGTTCTCTCAAAACTAACTCAAGAATGCAGAGTTGCATTCAAAGCATTTGTACTCTCTATTTTCCTCTATTTATTACCCACTCTCCCTTACTCTCTCACCATTCTCTTTCTACCCTCTTTCTTTTCTTTTCCCCTCTCTACCCGTCACTCTCTCTCTCTTTCTTTCTTTCTCTCTTTCTGATTTATTCGATGATTTAGGCCAAGGAAACAAGGCTCAAGCCACCAAAGATTCTTCAAAAATCGTCCATTTGAGGTAAGCTCTCTCTTTCTCTTTTTAAGTTTCAAAGCTTTATTTTCTAAATTTTCAATTTTCTTTGAATGATTGAAATCCGAGCTTCCTTGAGCTCAAGTAATGTTCAATTTGAGTTGTAGAATCTGTTTTACAATGAAACTAAGCTTTATTTGAACAAAATTAACTTAATCAAGTTTTTAATTGTTCTTGAATTTTCAAATAAATGATGAAATTGAGTTTTAAATATGGGGATTTTGTTCCAAATAGGTTTAGAATTGTTTCCTAGTGTTTTTGCATGATTTCTGGGTTAAGATTGGCCAAAAAACAGGTTGAATTGAGCTTAGAAAGCTCGGAGAAGCTGAGGTTTGAAATCTGGAATTTTCTAGATTTTGATAGATTGACAGACCGAACTTGAGTCTCGGCAGGCCAGATTCAAGAGTTCAGCAGGCAGGACTCATTTCTTCGACAGGCTGGACTCAGGTGGCCAGTAGGCCAAACTTCAAAAGTTCGACAGGCCAAACTAGGGAAATTGACAGGCCGGTTGAGCCATATAAGAACGATTGTTTTTCACTTGTTTTCACCGTTTAAAACCTAATTAGCGACTTGGAACTTGTGACATGATTTTGTGAACATTAAAGGCACACTAAGACACCATGAGATAACATAGCATTATAGAATACTCTAAGTTAGATATTGATGGATCTAGTTCACCTCTAGGTTTGTTCTTGGTTCCGTGGAGTTGACGTATAATGGGCTAGGACTATAGTGTGAGTACTATCATGCTGGAAAACAAGGTAGGACTCTAGACCCTCATTCTTTGTTAGCCATGATTTTAAATAAGTTTTGGCCGCAAAGTGTTTTTAAGAAACGATTAAGATATATTTATTCAACCATTTTCAATAACTATTGAATGATGATATGATCATAAAGAACGAAATAATGGATCTAAATGAGAGAACTCGGTAATATGAGACTTAAATAATGATTTAGAACCGAACGAGTCTAAAGCACTGTGTGAAATGATATGATAGTGCATGATGCCACACAGAGATCTGGTCATGAGAGAACGACCCTGGGGGCAGGTCTCAAAATCCAACTGGGCCACTTCGGTAGTAATTTGTAGGCTTTGCATGTATAATATGATATTGTTAATCATAGATGATGAACGATAGGCACGAAATTGGATTAATCAGCTATGGCAAATTTTGATGACTTCAAATTGTGAGAGGTAGGTACGATTTTGTTAAATTATTTAATGTTTTCATGATTATAATTAAATTCGTTTTTTTTTTTTAATAAAACATGATTTGAAACCCAAGTCCTACTGAGCCTTTCGCTCATGATTTTATTGTTTTAAAATTTTCCCCTCCAGGTGGTCTACAGTACACCACCGACTACGACGCTACTGATTTTGTAAAAGGACCTTAGAAGCCTTAATCAAGGTATCTATTCATTTGATTAAGGCATGTGGTATGTAAATATCACTTATTTTTGTTTGGACTATGGTTTGTATCTCATTTATGTTGGTAATGTGTGTGTGCACAATGTGAGTCGGGATGGTCCGACTCATTCTCGCTGGTCTTATGCTTCACATTAATGTAATGCTAAGGTAATTCACAGCACCATTCTTAGGACTTAACAAATGTCATTTTATCTAAAAGTTTTAAAAAACTTGCCACTTTTTCATAAATAGCCCTAATAATTAATAGGCGAGATTAGTTAATCTTATTAACTAATTTAATTAATCTGCTACGTCACCACCCGGGTTTGGGTTTATGACATATTGGTATCAGAGCCCTAGGTTTTTAACCTTGGGAATTTTGCACACACAGATACTACATTAAAAAGAACCATTGCCAGTCCAATTCTCCTATTAGGAAATGAGAGATTGATGCCTAAGCCTCATTAAGCTGCTACTGACTTAGACCCTGTCGACGACGAGGGAATGATAGATGCTAAGTTTGTTGCATTGAGGCTAATGGTAGCAAGGGCACAACGTGAAGATTTGCAGTGAGTCACCGAGAGAGGTATTTCTAAGAACTTAGTCATACTACAATTCTAGTCCTCGACGGAACAGTGACCCTTTGCCCAAGCTATTAAGTAATGATTGGACACCAATGAAAGGTGTTTGGATACATTAGAAGTGCCTGAGAAACATCATGTTAAGTTAGTAATATGTGAACTTAAAGGGTAGTGCCAATACTTGATAGAAATGTAGAGAATAACCGAGAAAGTTGAATAGGATAAAGGAAGGTGTTCTAAGACCTTTATTTTCGACAAGGACATATGGACCAGGAAATTATTAAATTTCATCATTTGAAGGCAACTTTAAAAAATAGAGTCAGGAAATAAGAGACAAAGTTTACCTAGTTAGCCAAGTTGCTCCCCCACTGTAGTATGCATTAAGTTTTAAGAAGGACTCAAAGGTTTTATTCGGCAATGACTGGTTGCTTTAAGGATACGAGAGTATAGTGAATCGGTGTCATTAGTATCATCGATTGGAAGAAACAAAGGTCTCTTACTATGAGAACGGGATAAAGACCGTAGGTGGACCCCAAGGGAACAACAAGAGAGATCCAATTTAGATGAGGAACCAGCATGATGATGTTAATAATGGAAGTGATAGCTCCTCCGATGGTGAATGAATGGCCCTCATGATTGTTACCGTTACTTTTGCTGTTAGCAGTATACAATATGATTCGCATTCTTAGTTTTAGCTCATGACCTATCCGATATTGGTGCTATAAATTCTTTTATTTTAAACCCATTTGTATATGCCTTGATGTTAGAAATAGAAAGGTTTAGCATGATTATTACTTCACCTTCAGGATGAGTGTATGTGAGTAACATGGGAACTTTTATAAAAAAAATTATGATTAGGGGTAGGTGAGACTTGAGAAATGATTTGATAGGAATCCCAATGCATAACTATAGTGTTACCTTAAGAACGAATTGGCTGCCTAAGTGCAATGATGCGATTGATTGTTACCTTAGAAAGGAAACCCATATGGAAGGAAATCATGTGTAGGTGAATCCTATCGTACCAGTTCTAGTATAGTTAGTTTAGCTTGTTGTGCAATCCTTAAACTCTAGAAGAAGAGTTGAGTGTAAACAATATGAACTTCATCGCACTGTGAGATTGAGTTGGTGTCGAGTTTCTCCCCAGGATGGTTCTAATCTCCTTTATGCTGTATCAGGTGATGTCGGCAGAAATGAAAAAATTAAGAAAGCTGCTTCATGAGCTTGCGAGAAAAAGGTATCCATGAAACAATATGTTACTATGGGTTGCATCAGTTTGATTTGCTAAGAAGCATAATGGGACTCTTAGGTTGTGAATTGACTATCACAATTGAATTAGGTCACAGTGAGGAACCAACAATCACTACCTAAGATTGACGGATTGTTCGGATAGCATAAAGGCTCCTAGCACTTCTCGAGGATGAATTTACTCACGGGGTATCGTCAACTCAGAATAAAGGAAGAATGAACCTCAAGATGGCCTTTAGGACTCGGTATAGACACTTTAAATTCCTGATAATGTCGTTGAGATTGGCAAATGCTCCAATAGCTCCTATGGCTTAATGAATCAGAACCTTTAGACTTACTTGGATCAGTTTGTGATTGTGTTTATTAATGATGTGTTAAATTATTCTAGGACAGAAGGATCATGAGCAACAATTGAGAATTGTTTACCGACTTTGTGGGAACATCAACTATATGTTAAGAAAGGGAAGTGTAAGTTTTAATCAACATAAGTAAGTTCCCAAAATATGTTACCTTTGATCAAATATTTTAGTGGATCTTTCTAAGGGTAGAGACAATGGTGCAATAGGAATAACCAAAGGACATGGTTGAAATTTATGGTTTTTTAGGACTCGCAAGGTACTACAGGAGGTTTGTGAAAAATTTCTTAAAGATGGCAGCACCGTTGATGTAGTTGGGTAAGAAGGAAAGTTTAGTTTAGAAAGAGAGCTAGATGTGAGCACGTTTCTCAAAGAATTAGAGATTTGGTTGACCCCTACTCTTGCATTGACTACACCGAATGGTGATGGACTATATGAAGATCATACCGATGCGTCAAGAGGTGGACCTGAGTGCATGGTGATGCAATAAGTATGGGTCATAGCATAAGAGTTACAACAAGAGGAGCCTCACAAACAAGTCATTCCACTCATGATTTGAAACTTGCAGTAGCTATCCGTGCACTGAAAATTTGGAGGTATTATATGTATGGGCTAAATCTCAGATACTCTTGGATCATGAAAGTTTGAAGTGTTTGTTCACTCAAAAAGGAGTTGGGTCTAGACTTCTAGAATTTTTGTTTGTCTGGCACTAGAAGATTGGAAAAGAAACATTGTGGATATGGATTATGAGACTTTAAAGGATGCAGACAAGTTTTGGTTTATGATTTGATATTTATTCTAACACTTGTTCAACTAGTGAAACAAGATTAGTAATGAGAACAACATCTTTGGGAGATATGGACACAGATTATGAATAGGGAATAGTTCAATGAGTAGAGGATGTGTGCAAATCGATCTTTGTATTTCATGGGGTGTTTGGCTATGCTTGTAGTGGAGGAAGTAGCAAAGACTGTATTGGATGAAGTGTACAATTCTTGGGAGTGCGTAAATATATGATGACTTGAATAGAAACAAAAGATGTTATGGAATGATGTTGCTAAGTGTATGACATGTAATCAAGTGTAAGCACGAGACAAAAGTAGGATTTTATTTGGATCATTATGGATAGGTCAACAGAGTCAATGCAATTCGCATCATTTGGATCGACATACGAGTTTCGTCATTCATCACTTTTAATGAAGATATCTAGTTTGATGATGAGTATTAGAAAAGTTTCTAAGGAGCATTTGGTATGGAATTGAACTTCAGCACCGTCTGTCATTCTAGGACCATTGGCCAATAATGGTCAGTCTAAGTGAGTTATACAAATTTTGAGGATATGCTATGTGCATGTAATTTTGGATACTAATGGAATTTGGAAGAAGTATCTACAACTGTCACAAGTTGTTATGCATATATAGTCACCGAGTGAGTACCAATAAGGCAGCATTAAAGAGACTTGTGGGGAATTGTGTTCAATTAGTTAGTTAAATCAGAAGATAAGATCGTCATCGGACCAGATGGAATCCATGAAAACAATGGGACAATTGTCGCGATATAAGGTCGATTAAGGACAGCCAAAACCAATAAGGGAATTATGCTGATGAGAGACATCGACTTTTGGATCTGAAAAAGGTGATTTTGTTCTTGACAAGGTTTCTATGTACAAAGGGGATTACATGTTTCAACGTAAGTGGAAAGCTTGTATTAAGGTTTTTTGGCTGTAATTACTCTCTGAGTTGGTGCAGTTGTTTACCGCCTTAATCTTTGGCCAATTATGTAATTTATAAAATTTGTTAAAGTTAGGAAAAACATCTTTAAGGGGCAAAAAGTCCTTTTACAAGAGGAATTTGGGTAAGGTACTTTAAGAAAATTTGATCCTCTTGAAAAATGAGGACTAATGGTTTAAAAAGAATATTTTTGGTTTCGGGGGCAAAAATGGAGCAAAAATGTAAATATTTTTGTGCTTCGGGCCAAAACTGTAAAATTATGTGAAAACTGGGTTTTCACTAGGGAACATTGGTTTCCTACACTACTGTAGGCAGTAAGTATCATAGATGCTAAGTTTTTAAGAAATTAAAGTTTAGTTAAGGAAATAATGGAAGAAAAAGAGATTAAGGGCAAAATGGTCATTTTATGAAAAAAGAACAAAACGGACCTGAAACGCCCGATGTTGGAAAACACTCCTTCATAGGAATTTTTCTGTAATATATACGTAATGAAATGTTAAAGTTAAGCAATGGGTTTTATAGAGTTGCGAAGTTGACAAAAAAACCCAATAGGGATAAAAACATCATTTTTACGAAAACGGCCAAAGCGGAGTCAAACACTCTGAATTAGTATAACGTTCTTTGATGAAAAATGTTCCGTAATACATTAAGGATCAAAAATGCCTGTGAAACAAGAAGTTTAACTAAGAGTCGCTTAAGAACAAAAGAGTGATAACCTGATAGGTTACGAAGTTAAGTAAAAGTACGGTAACCTAGTGGGTTACGAAGTTAAAAGCAACGGGGTACAAGGTAAAGGGAACGGTAGACTGATAGTATTCCAAGTTATGAAAAGAAGGAATGAATGTTTAAGGTTTAAGTTAAGTTATCAATCAAGTGGATTGATAATAAAGAAAGTAAACTAATAAGTAGGCTGTCATTTAATCAGGACATAGAAGCCGACTAATAGAAGGAAAAAGAATGGGATAGGAATGGAATAGAGAACATTAGAGCTAAGTCCAGGTAAGTTCAAACTTCACTTACAGCATGAAGCAAATGATTTTTAAATATTTATGTATACGTTTATAAATGAGTTTGCAATTATTATGCAAGTTTCTTTTTAAAGTATGTTTGCATTTATTATGCAAAAAGTTTTAAAGATTCAAAGCAAGATTTGCAATGAATTTGCAACTATTATGTTTAAAGTCTACTTGCATCTTGATATGCATAATGTTTTTAAAAGTTCAAGTTATGATTTTCAATGTATTTGAAGTATGGTTGCATGTGAAAGGCACAATGTTTAAAAGAGTAAGTTATGATTTGCAAAACGTGTTTGCGTTATATGTTGCATTGTTTATGCAATAAGTTGTATTTGTTATGCAATAAGTTTCAGAATACAAGTCATGATTTGCAAAATATGTTTGCGTTTTGTGTTGCATTTGTTATGCAATAGGTTTTACAGTACATGCTATGAATTGTAAGTGTGTTTCTATATAATGTGATTGCATTTGATATGCATAAAGTTTAAAAGATCAAGTAAAAGTTTGCAACGTATTTGCAAAAATTATGTTCAAAGTATGTTTTGCATTTTGTTAATGCATAATGTTTTATAGTTTAAGTAATATGTTTTATGTTGTATTTGTTATGCAATAAATTTTAAAGAGAACAATTATGATTTGCAAATGTGTTTGCATATAATGTGTTAACATTTGATATGCTCACTAAAGTTAAAAAGAAGGTAAGAGTAAAGATAATAAAAAGAAAATGTAATACCAGCCTCCTTGTTGTAAGGTACTGAAAGTAAAGTTAAAGTTGTGACCTCCTAGATGTGAGGTACACAAATAAAGTTAAAGTTTGACCTCCTAGATATGAGGTATATGACCTCGATGTTCGATGGTCTCAAGTCTTCCACAAGGGAAGCATCATGTTTATAATCTCATGATTATAGATGTTGGTATGAGCACTAAAGGTTATAAGATAAAGAAAGTTAAGGAACAAGGATGAAGGTTAAGAAAGAAAGGAATGTTTAAGTTTATAGAATGTTCATAAAATGCTCAAAACTGAAAGTTCATAATTGAGCATAAATAGAAACATGCATTTTGATTTTACTTGTTTTCCTTGTTATGAATCATTTATATGCTATGGAAAACATTTTGAGGAATCTTTTATATTAAGTGTTTATGAAAACATAAATGATGTTTTGTGAAAAGCATTCTGAGGATTGCTGCATGTTAAATGTTTTATGAAAATTGTTTATGAAAAACGTTTTATGAAAAAAGTTTATGAAAAACGTTTTTAGAAATGTTTATGAAAAATGTTTATGAAAAAACGTTTTAAGAGAAAGGTTTTTATGAGAAAAGTTTTTAAAGCATGTTTAAATGATTTATGAGTTTGTATCTGAACTTACTGAGCGAAAGCTCATAAAAAATTTCTTCATGCTATAGGTAGTTTTATGGGTGACCAGTAGGACCCGTTAGAAGAGCTGGGTGCCGCGGATGACAAATACGAGGATTTGGGTATAGATACCACAACAGTTTGCTTTCGCTACACAAAGAGCAGGTTTTCCACTATGTAATATAGTGTTTTCAAAGTTTTAAGAAAATCACAGTTTTAAGATATATTTTCAAAGTTTTACGATATATTTACAAAATGTTTTATTTACTTATAAAGTTAAGTTTTAGTAAATGTTTCTTAATAAGTTTTAAGAAACGATTTAAAATAATTTTAAAGTCAATTGTTGAGCTATGTCTCAATTTGAAATGCGACAAAAGTCGCAATAGCTTGCAAGTATGTTTTAAAGGATGTCAAAGGAAAAAAAAATTTATTTCAATATTTTTCTTACTAAGTAAGATTACTATTTAAGTAATGATGCTTTAAGTAAGTAAAGTGACTACCTAAAAAGGCGGGTCATCACAGCTGGTATTAGAGCGGTATCCTACCATCCCATCTTGCGCTGTCATATGTCCGCTACACCATTGCTCAAGTAAGTAAGTTAAGTTAAGTAGGAAGGAAAGTTAGAATCTAACGATTACATGCTTATATCGGGTATATAACCTCTGATGTTGGCACTTTCGGATGAGCAACAAGACGGCAAAGGTCAAAGGATAAACGTGATGGTATGTGCTAGATGTCCTTGCAAGTCGACGGTAGTTGTCGTCCATTAGCGGTGTCAAGTCAATGATGATCAAACGTGGTCAATGATGATCAACAGATGACCGACGGCTCAAAAATCAAGAGATGAGCTCGTGACATGTTATCATGTCCTTGCGCCCAACTGTGTTGTCCGTTTAAGCAAATCGTACTCTGTTAGAGTTATTCGGTATTGACTACACGTATAACAAGGAAAGTAGATCAAGATAATAGAATAATCGACGTTAGAAAGTGATTTTCCGTGTCCTATGGAATGAGAGTGCCTGAGAGCAACCAGACGTTAAATGACTAACTATGCGATCTTTTCAAGCTTAAGCACTCCATAGTTGAGCTGAGACATGCGAATGAGCTCGTAACCGCCTGGATGGGAATCACGGTTAAGACAATGATGCCAAATCTGTCAGCGAAACCTTCACAAGTTAAAGGAGGGAAGCTGGAGATCTATACGTTATGAGAAAAATTATAGAAAAATGTAATTTTAGAATCAAAATAGGACCAAAAAATCATGGATTTGAATGAAAATAAACCCTATTTTCGAGAATAGCATTTATTGGTAGAATGCTAAACCATTAAATAACAGAAAACTACACTCAAACGCTGAAATATCAGAGTTACGCAGTAGAAGTATGGTGTTACAATACAAAGAAATATGTCAATAACATGATGAAAATTATTGAAATTCCAAGACGGAGGCTTAGTTTTTAGTAAAGAAGTAGTGATGCGAGAAAGCATATTAAGAATGGAAAGGGTGATAAGGAAAATGAACTACCTATGAAGGTTCTAATTTTCGAGGATGAAAATTTTTAAGGAGGGTAGATTATAACACTTGAGTATTTTTACTACATTAAAAATACAATAAGTTAAGAATTATATAAGACAAAAATACAGTTTAAGAAAAAAAATACTGTACAATAACATGAAAAATTATGCAGTATTAGAATAATACAGTGTAAGAAAGTACACTGATAAAGTTATGCAGTATAAAAATTACATTGTAAAAGTAACGTAGTGTAAGAATTGGACTGTTTAATGTCATGTTATACAAAAATTGGATTGTTTAAGTTAAAGTAGTATAGGAATAATACTGTTTGGAGAATATGGATGAATAAGGAATGCTATAAAAGTATAAAAAATATATCGACAGTTTAAAAAATACTGTCAGTATAAATTTAGACTGTACAAAGTTAGATAATATTGAAATTACATTATGTGATGGATGTGGATAAGTATTGGAGGTTATGGGACCTCATGAATTGAATGAAAAAGAATACCTACAATATAGGAAAAATACTGTCAGTATAAACTTGGACTGTGTAAAAAGTTTTGTGGGACCCACCAAGGGGACACTTTGAGAGTTTTGATTGGGCCACCACATTCACTAATGTGGCCCAACCAAAAGTGGCCAACTTACCCCTAACTAATTAGGGTGATGATTCATCATTAAAAAAAAAAGAAAAGAAGAGAAAAATAAAAATAAAAAAATTGTGAAACAATTTATAATATAAAAGACACAAAGTGGTCTCCAACGTGGAAAGAAAAAAAAAAGAATAAGAGAGAGAAGAACATGCAAAGGAAGGAAGAAAAGAAAAGAAAGGAAGAAAGGAAGAAAAAAAAAACTATATTCTCTCCAAGAAAGACCGATTCCTCTCTTATGCCTCTCTCACTCAAACTTTGGTGATTTTGCTCTTCAATCATCTAAGGAAGCAAGGTTAAGAATTCTAGAGGAAGATTAAGGAGTTTTAAGGTAAAACTCAAAACTTTCTCCATTATGAACAAGGGTTTTTGTGCAAGTTTTGATGGAATTTTTTATGATGAGGTATGGGCTTGATGTCAAGGCAATTTGGAAGCTTTCAAGTGCTAAAGAGTGAAGACAAGAACTTTGCATGGATTAGGTAAAACCCTAGACCTTTTAATTGAGTTAAAGTTTATGCTTTTTTGCACACACCAAGTGTTTGATGTATGTTATGAGCTAAGGAATGTAAAGTGGACATTATGGCATGGTTGGTTTATATGTTAGATTGATGACGATGATGATGGAAAGAAAAAAAAAAGTAAGGGTTTTGGTGAAAGTCCAAAAAGGGGTTAAATTGCAAAGAAAAAAATAAATTATCGGCAGATTTAAAAATCAGCCAAAAAGTCACCCTAAACGTTGGAATTTCAAAAAAGTTACAACACAAAAGTTGTAGAACTTGTCGAAATTGTTAGGACAACGTAGACAGTTTCTTAAAATTCTACTCGGTTTAGGAGTTATGAATTTTACAAAATTTGTTAAAGTTAGGAAAAAAAATCTTTAAGGGTCAAAAACGTCCTTTTACAAGAGGAATTTGGGTAAGGTACTTTAAGAAAATTTGATCCTCTTGAAAAATAGAGACTAATGGCTTAAAAAGATTATTTTTGGTTTCGAGGGCAAAAATGTAAATATTTTTGTGTTTCGGGCCAAAACTGTAAAATTGTGTGAAAATTAGGTTTTCACTAGGGAACGTTGGCTTCCTACACTGCTGTAGGCAATAAGTATCATAGATGCTAAGGTTTTAAGAAATTAAAGTTTAGTTAAGAAAATAATGGAAGAAAAAGAGATTAAGGGCAAAATGGTCACTTTATGAAAAAGGCCAAAACGGACCCGAAACGCCCGATGTTAGAAAACACTCCTTCACGAGAATTTTTCCGTAATATGTAAGTAATGAAATGTTAAAGTTAAGTAATGGGTTTTATAGAGTTACGAATTCGACCAAAAAACTCAATAGGGGTAAAAACGTCATTTTTACAAAAAGGGTCAAAGTGAAGTCGAACACGCTAAATTAGCATAATGTTCTTTGACAAAAAAATGTTTCGTAATACGTTAAGTATCGAAACCGCCAGTGAGACAGGAAGTTTAACTGAGGGTCGCTTAAGAACAAAAGAGTGATAACCCGATAGGTTAGAAGTTAAGTAAAAAGTACGATAATCTGGTGGGTTACGACGTTAAAAGCAATGGGGTAGAAGGTAAAGAGAACAGTAGACCGATAGTATACCAAGTTATGAAAAGAAGGAATGAATGTTCAAGGTTTAAGTTAAGTTATCAATCAAGTGGATTGATAATAAAGAAAGTTAACTAATAAGTCAGCTATCGTTTGATCAGGACACAGAAGCTGACTGATGAAAGGAAAAGGAATGGGATAGGAACGGAATAGAGAACATTAGAGCTAAGTCCAGGTAAGTTCAAACTTCACCTACAGCATGAAGTAAATGATTTTTAAATATTTATGTGTACGTTTATAAATGAGTTTGCAATTGTTATGCAAGTTTCTTTTTAAAGTATGTTTGCATTTATTATGCAAAACGTTTTAAAGATTCAAAGCAAGATTTGCAATGAATTTGCAACTATTATGTTTAAAATCTATTTGCATCTTGACATGCATAATGTTTTTAAAAGTTCAAGTTATTATTTTCAATGTATTTGAAGTATGGTTGCATGTGAAATGCACAATGTTTAAAAGAGTACAAGTTATGATTTGCAAAACATGTTTGCGTTATATGTTGCATTGTTTATGTAATAAGTTGCATTTGTTATGCAATAAGTTTCAAAATACAAGTTATGATTTACAAAATGTGTTTGCATTTTATGTTGCATTTGTTATGCAATAAGTTGCATTTATTATGCAATAGGTTTTACAATACAAGCTATGATTTGCAAGTGTGTTTACATATGATGTGATTGCATTTGATATGCATAAAGCTTAAAAGATCAAGTAAAAGTTTGCAACGTATTTGCAAAAATTATGTTTAAAGTATGTTTCGCATTTTGTTAATGCATAATGTTTTATGTTGCATTTGTTATGCAATAAATTTTAAAGAGAACAATTATGATTTGCAAATGTGTTTGCATATAATGTGTTAGTATTTGTTCTACTCACTAAAGCTAAAAAAAAAAGGTAAGAGTAAAGATAATAACAAGAAAGTGTGGTACCAGCCTCCTTGTTGTGAGGTACTAAAAGTAAAGTTAAAGTTGTGACCTCCTAGATATGAGGTACTTTGAGGTACACAAATAACGTTAAAGTTTGACCTCCTAGATGTGAGGTTAATGACCTCGATGTTCGATAGTCTTAAGTCTTCCACAAGGGAAGCATCATGTTTATGATCTCATGATTAAAGATGTTGGTGCGAACACTAAAGGTTATAAGATAAAAAAAGTTAAGAAAGAAAGGAATGTTTAAGTTTATAGAATGTGCATAGAATGCTCATAATCGAAAGTTCATAATTGAGCATAAATGGAAACATGCATTTTGATTTTACTTGTTTTCCTTGTTATGAAACGTTTATATGCTATGGAAAACATTCTGAGGAATGTTTTATATTAAGTGTTTATGAAAACATAAATGATGTTTTATGAAAAGCATTTTGAGGATTACTGCATGTTAAATGTTTTATTAAAAGCATTATGAAAAACGTTTTAGAAATGTTTTATGAAAAATGTTTATGAAAAATGTTTTTAGAAATGTTTATGAAAAAACGTTTTAAGAGAAAGGTTTTATGAGAAAAGTTTTTAAAGCATGTTTAAATGATTTGTGAGTTTATATTTGAGCTTACTGAGTAAAAGCTTATAAAAAGTTTCTTCATGCTGTAGGTAGTTTTATGGGTGACCAGTAGGACCCATTGAAGGAGCTGGGTGCTGCGGAGGACAGATGCAAGGATTTGGGTATGGATACCACTATAGTTTGCTTCCGCTACACAAAGAGCAGGTTTTCCACTATGTAATATAGTGTTTTCAAAGTTTTAAGAAAATCACAGCTTTAACATATATTTTCAAAGTTTTACGATATATTTACAAAATGTTTTTTTTTTTTTACTTATAAAGTTAAGTTTTAGTAAATGTTTTTTAATAAGTTTTAAGAAACAATTTAAAATGATTTTAAAATCAATTGTTGAGCGATGTCTTAACTTGAAATACGACAAAAGTCGCAATAGCTTGCAAGTATGTTTTAAAGGATGTCAACGGGAAAAAAATTTATTTCAGTATTTTTCTTGCTAAGTATGTAAGATTACTGTTTAAGTAATTATGTTTTAAGTAAGTAAAGTGACTACCCAAAAAGGCGGGTCATCACACTCTTCCTCCTTTATGGTGAGTTGAGAGTGATGGACTTGTTGCGATCAATTCCACCATCAAAGTATGTCTTCAAATGTTGTCCATTAACCTTAAAGGTTCCTTTCTTTTCATGATTTAGTTCAACTGCACTATGGGGAAATACTTTGTTGACCACGAACGAGCCCAACCATTTGGATTTGAGCTTTCCAAGTAATAGTTGAAGCATGGAATTATATAGTAGCACTTTCTAACCGGGCACGAACTCCTTTTGCTGGATGTGCCTGTCATGCCAAGTTTTGGTCCGCTCCTTGTTGATCTTTGCATTCTCATACGCTTCATTGCAAAACTTATCCATTTCATTGAGTTGCAAAAGGTGCTTCTCACTTGCTGCTTGCATATCCATGTCTAACTGTTTCATTGCCCAATATGCTTGATGCTCTAATTCCACCGGAAGATGGCAGGCCTTCCTTTAGACCAACCTATAAGGAGACATCCCTATTGGTGTCAAATGCGGTTTGATAGGTCCATAATGCATCAAACTTTTTAGCCTAATCCTTGTGAGAGCTATGAACTGTTTTCTCTAGAATTTGCTTCACCTCTCTGTTAGATATCTCTGCTTGCTCATTAGTCTGAGGATAGTAAGCAAGTATAGTTTGGTGCTTGACTCCATATTTCAACAAGAGAGCCTCAAATTGCTTATTACAAAAGTGTGTTCCTTTATCACTTATGATAGTTCGTGGAGTTTCGAACCTTGAAAAAATGTTTTTCTAGAGAAAATAAGGCACTACCTTGTCGTCATTGGTTTGAGTTACAACCATTTTACCCTACTTGGACACGTAATCCACCACAAGAAGGATATACTTATTGTTGTGAGACGAGGGAAACGATCCCATGAAATTGATACCTCATACATCGAAAAAGCTCCACTTCTAGAATATTCTTCAAGAGCATCTCATTCCTTCTTGAAATGTTTTCGGTTTGTTGGCATCTATCACAAGCCGCAACAAAAGCATGAGCATCTTTGAACAATGTGGGCCAATAAAATCCAGATTGCAACATCTTGGCTACTGTTCTGTTTCCTCCAAAATGTCCACCACATTCAAGGGTGTGGCAATGTCTCAGGATCTCCTCTGCCTCATTTGCTAGCACACATCTTCTTATGATTTGATCAGCATAATGCTTGTAAAGAACTAGCTCTTCTCAATAGTAGTGCTTTATAGTGGAAAAGAACTTCTTTTGTTAATATGAGAATTCTGATGGCATGATCTTTCCTACAAAAAAATTTACATAGTCTGCATACTATGGAAGAGAGCTTATAGATGTGATGACAAAGAGTTGCTCATCTGGGAACTGATCACTAATTGTTAAAATAGCGAATGAACATTTCATGTTTTATTTTTAGACAAGTTTTTTTTTTTAATTATTGACGACATCGTTCTACTAAATTATTACTATATTAATAAATTAGGATAATTTTGAAAATGTTTAACATAAAATGAACAAACTAAATATGTACATGTGTAATTGCACGTGCCTCTAGCTAATTGAGAGGCCAAGTTTTTTTTTTTTTTTTTTTAACCGACGCTCCCTAAAGCATTGCATAGTTACAATTTGCCTCCTAAATTTTTAATCTTAGTAGTTTACATCTTGAACTTACAAATTTACAGCAAACCACCCTATTGGTAATTATGTTATTTTTTTATTAAAATGGACATGTAATTTTCATATGGGTTGTTGATTGAAAACATAGAAGATAATTTTTTTTATCAAGGTTAACATAAATTTATATTTAAAATAAAGTTCATTCAAAACTTTATATTTTCCTAAAATTTAAATAAAGATCTTGAGTCACAATAAATTAGATCAGAAATACATAACAATAACCACTCCGTTATTAATCAAGATCTTTGTGCAAGCTATAAGGTAAGTTTTGGTACAAAACAAATGTCGCTTTTAATTACAACCTTTGTGTGTTAAATAATTATTTTGAGTCAGTTTGACAAAAACCGCATAAATATGTATTTTTAGTCTTTTTAATTACAACATTTGTGTGAAATAATTATTTTAAGTTAATTTGGTAAAAGCTACAGAAACATGTATTTTTAGTATTTGATTACAATATTTTTGTATAAAATTACTATTTTGATTACAACATTTACATATTGTATTTTTGTATAAAAATACATAAATATGTATTTTTGTATTTTTATGCATTTTTAGTCTTTTAATTACAACATTTGTGTGTTAAATAATTATTTTGAATCAATTCAAAAAAGCACATAAATATGTATTTTCAATCTTTTAATTACAATATTTGTGTGTTAAATAATTATTTTGAGTCCATTCGCCAAAAATCACATAAATATATATTTTAGTCTTTTAATTACAAAATTTGTATGTGAATAATTATTTTGAGTCAATTCAAAAAAAGACAGCATGAATATATGGTTTTAGTCTTTTAATTACAACAGTTTTGTGTTAAATAATTATTTTGACCATATAAATGTGTATTTTTAATCTTTTAATTATAATATTTGTGTGTTAAATAATTATTTTAAGTCAATTCAATAAAAACCACATAAAATATGCCTTTAGTATTTTTATTACAACACTCATGAGTGAAATAATTATTTTGAGTCAATTAGACAAAAACCACATAATATGTATTTTTAGTATTTTTTGTCTTAAATTATTTTAGCTTATAAAAATATTTGTGTAATTTTATCTATAGATTTAAAGTATGGAGCAAAACAGTATAAAAATAAAACCAAATTCAGAGCCTAAAAGGATTCAAAAAAAAAAAAAAAAAGCGCATGTCCCCTTCATCATGTGTCATCCTAATAACCACTTTTTTTTTCTACTCATGATTATATATTTTTTTAGAAATATTCTATGGTAGAGTGCACTATTTTTCTCCATCAATAGAGAATGGCTAAATACTGCTGGATTGAAACGCCATTGGATCAACATCCGAGGATAAAAAAAGATGAAGGACTTTCGAATAAAAATAGATTCAACCAGAAATAATTATTTTAATTTATCAGCAAAATGAAAAAACTGAATTGATCTTGTTCATTATTTGGTGATTAATGGCAATAATCCAGTGTGTTGGCATCCACAATAGCAACTTCCCAACAACCAATCACTTTTTGTACGTCCGATGAGAGACATGTGATCGACACAGACAGAACGCCAATCAATTCATTTGCAAACCAAAATGGCTTCCGCCGCGATTGCCCTAGCTTTAGCTCCTTTCATCAACAAGGTCGGTTTCGTTACTTTCCATGAATTTTCCTCATTTTCCAATAAAATTTTCAATGACCCTCGTTTGAAGTTTGTTTCTTTTTTTTTTTTTTTGAATCCACCAGAAAGAGTTGGGTCTCTCCACTTTGTCCTCATCGTCTCCATTTTCGATTCAGAGATGCAATAGAACAAATTTCTTGAAGAAGATTTGCTCGGTCATGGCGCCTTAGCTATCGGAGCGCAAGCCCGCCACCACTGGCTCGGTTAGTGTAGCACCCCGAAATTTATTAAATGATATTAGAATGTAAAATGGTATATTAATGTGCCATAATGAATATTTTAAACTTAATTTAAGTTTTGAATTTAAAGTTATTTTTCTTATCTTAATGATTTCTAATTATTTCTTATTGTTTTAAATTGATATTTTGAGTTTTAAAAACAAAACAATTTGTCAAATGACTAATTGGTCCCACGAAGTAAAACCATGTGCGGGACATGGTTTCCTTTCTCTCACTGCTCTTCCTTTCCCTCTATTTATTCTCGCTCTCCTCTCCCACTCTCTCTCTCAGCTCTCCCTCTCTTCCTTTCTCACGCTCGTCTCTCTCTCTGCCTCTCCTTCTTCCTCAATTTCTCACCAAATTTTTGATTTCCAAATCACGTCCAAGCTTCGGTACTTAGTAGATTGGAAGCTCGAGAGCTCGATTGGATGACCAAAAACACGATTCAAAGCTTAATCTAAGGTTAGTTTTCAAATTTTTAAAACTTTTTCAATATTTCAATTTTTCTTGCATTTTGAAATTTTAGCTTATTTGAAGTTAGAAAACCTTTGATCTAAGTTAGAGAAACTTAGAACAACTAGGATCTAAGCTTTGTTTGAAGAAAAATGAATTCGAATCAAGATTTTTCATTTTTCTTCATTTTTCTCTATTTTTGGATTTTCTTGGATTTTGTGTGCAAATCTTGTTTAAATGAGTTTAAAAGTGTTCTATCTTATTTTTCTATCATCTATGATTGTTTTCCATGCCTGAGAATTGAGAAAAACAGGTCAAAACGAAGATTTGGACACGGGGTGGTCGAGAACCCATGGCTGGAAAATTCTAAAATTTTCCAGTTCGGCAAGCAGAATTCATTCGTCCGGTAGGCCAAACCTGGAAAGTTCGGTCGACCGGACCTGCCTTTTCGACAGGTCAAACTGCACAGTTCGGCCGGCCGAACCAGGGAGACTGGCAAGCCGACCGAACAAGGAGAAAATTTGTAATTTTTCACCCATTTTTACTATTTTGAACCCTGATTGAAATTCTAACTTTATAAAATGATTTTATGAATGCAAATGACACACTAGGACACCATGAACTAGTTTAGCAACGTAGAATATCTTAAACTAGATACTGATAGACCTAGTTTCTATTTGAGGTCATTCGTGGTTCCGCGGAGCTAACGTATAGCGGACCGAGATTTCAGTGTGGGACACCGGCACGAGTATTGAGGTAGGACGTCTACCCTTTATTTGGCAACCAGGCTTTCAAATGATTTTGGCCTTAAAAAGGGTTTTTATCGAAATATTTTCAACGGTTGATTAACAAGGGAATTTTATCGGTTATTTTTATAAACCGTGGATTGAAGTAAACTACATAATGAACCCCATAATGAATGTAAATGAAAATACTTGGTAAATGAGTTTTAAATGATAATAGAAATGAATATAAGGGCATGATGTCATATCAGAGATGGGGTCGTGTAGCGTGCGACCTTGGGGGTAGGTCTTGAAACCCAGCTGGGCTACTACAATGGTGTTATTCATATGGTTTGCCTAGGAAAAGAGAATGGTATTCTTTCTGGTCGACCAATAATTTGTTTTGGGTAAGATTGGTTTTATTTAATTTCATTTATTCAAGTCTTTTCTTAAGTGATCTCTTGAATAATGATATTTCCTTTTTAAAAATTTAATGTTTCTTAAAATATAATTCTACTGAGCCTTTCGCTCACATTTTATCTGTTTTAAACCCCTTTCCCTTCTAGGTGAATTTTAGCGTAGGTTCAAAGAAGATTTCACAGACAGGACTTAGGAACAATAGAAGGGGCCTAGTAGGTTATTCTAATTATTATATCAAGGCATGTAACAATTTACCCTTTTCTTTTCTTGGACTGTGGTTGTAATACTATATTATCAGTACTATGTGTGTGCACAAGTTGTGAGTCAGTGGAACCCATACTCGCATCTTTTTAATGTTTTATTTCTTACTTAATGTTTGTCTCAATGATCTTATCTGTTTAAAGATTATAAATGTTTGTTTCATAAAAGATTTAAAAATTTCCACATTTTCATCATTAATTTTAAATACTTAAGCTTATGTTTTAATTAAATTTTCATTTAATTTAACTTAAATACCCCGCCACGTTACCTCCTGTACTGCGGGGCGTGACAGTTAGTTTATTATTTATTTATTTTTTTTGTTGATGGGTTCTTTTGCTTTGTGGTTTTTAATAATGGGTTTGTGTTGATTTTTTTTTTTTTCAATTCAAGACAGGGATGAGATGACGGAGAAGATTTTGGCTAGGGCTTCTAAGAAACCCCAGTTGAACCCAGGTGAGAATGCTTGCGTTAATGTTGATTTTTTGATAACCCACGATGTTTATGACCCTGGTTCCTTGAATCTTCAAGAAAGAGTTTGGACAGGACGCTAAGGTAATTGTTCTTTTAAATTTAAATGACATTACGAAGTTAAAAGCAACGGGGTATAAGGTAAAGAGAACGGTAGACCACTTTTTACTAATAAAATAAGCGCCCGTCCCCTTCATCATGTGTCATCCTAATAACCACTTTTTTTTCCACTGATGATTACATATTTTTTTAGAAATATTCTATGGTGGAGTGCACTATTTTTCTCCGCTGATAGAGAATGGCCAAGTACTGCTGGATTGAAATGTCATTGGATCAGCATCCGAGGATAAAAAAAGATGAAGGACTTTTGAACAAACATAGACTCAACCACACATGATTATTTTAATTTATCAGAAAAATTAAAAAACTGAATTGATCTTGTTCTTCCTTCCACCTCCCATCTCTACCGTCAGCCCTACACTGCCACTTGCGACCCTTTGCTTAGCCGTCTTTAGCAAGCTCTTCTTCCTCTTCCTCCTCTTTTTCTTCCTCTTCTCTTCACGGTGGCTGGGCATGTTTGGGAGTAGGGCGACGGTGATTTTTTTCAAATATGGTTCTTCCTTCCTCCTCTCATCTCCACCATCAACCCCACACCGCCACTAGTTGCTCGGCACTCACCAGCCAGTTCTTCTTCTTCTTCTTCCTCTTTTCTTCCTCTTCTCCTCTTCTCTTCTTCTCTTCCTCTTCTCTTCACGGTGGCTGGGCGTGTCTGGGGGTTACCAAGATGCAGTGGGTTGCTGGGGAGGGAGAGGTTGCCCGAGAGGAGGAGGAGCTTTTTACCCAAATTTCTATTATTTTGATTTTTTGAAATTTTGATCAAATTTAGTGTGGGACACTTTATCTAAATTTTTGTATTGCAACTTGTTCGATTTGGTTTTTAATTGTATCCCTTCGTGTGGTTGTTAATTGGTGGAGAATTTTTCGACTCCCTACGATAGACCTGCCCATTTTTTTATTCATTATTTGGTGATTAAAGGCAATAATCCAGTGTGTTGGCATCCACAATTGCAACTCCCAACAACCAATCAATTTTTGCTACGTCCGATGAGAGGCATGTGATCGACACAATCTAGATACAGAATGCCAATCAAATTCAGGAAGAATTTGAAAAAAGAGCTACCCAAAAATTTTAATTAGGGAAATGACCTTTTTTTTGTGCACAAAAATCAAGCCTTCTAGGCAGAAAAACTGCTTCAGTTTTTTTTTTTCAAAAAGATGAAAAAAACACCATGAGCGAGAAAAGGAACCTCAACATGATGAAAAAAAAAATTGAAGTAGTTTTTTTTGCTTAAAAGGCTTGATTTTTGATGAAAAAAAAAGAGGCCATATGTCAAAAAAATTTTTTGTTAAAGCCAATTATCGAAAAGCCTAATGAATTCACTTGCAAACCAAAATGATTTCCGCCGCAATTACCCTAGCTCCAGCTCCCGCCGCGATTGCCCTAGCTCCAGCTCCCGCCGTGATTGCCCTAGCTCCAGCTCCGGCTGCAATTGCCCTAGCTCCAGCTCCCGCCACGATTGCCCCAGCTCCTTTCATCAAGGTTGGATTTGTTACTTTCCATGAATTTTCCTCATTTTCCACCAAAATTTTCAATGACCCTCGTTTGAAGTTTGTTTCTTTTTTTCTTTTTTTAAATCCACTAGAAAGAGTTGGGTCTCTCCGCTTTGTTCTCGTCATCTCCATTTTCAATTCAGAGATGCAAGAAAACAAGTTTCTCGAAGAAGATTTGCTCGGTCATGGCGCCATAGCAATCGGAGCGTAAGCCCGCCACCATTGGCTTGGTTAGTTTATTATTTATTTATTTTTTCGTTGATGGGTTCTTTTGTTTTGTGGTTTTTAATAATGGGTTTGTGTTGGTTTTTTTTTCAGTTCAAGATGGGGATGACGATGACGGAGAAGATTTTGGCTAGGGCTTCAGAGAAACCCCAGTTGAGCCCAGGTGAGAATGTTTGGGTTAATGTTGATATTTTGATGACCCACGATGTTTGTGGCCCAGGTTCCTTTGGAATCTTCAACAAAGAGTTCGGATAGGACGCTAAGGTAATTGTTCTTAAACTTTTTGTGTTAGAATTTGAGTTGACTTAAATATTTGAATAATTGGGTCTTTTTGAACAGTATCTATGGTAAGAATTGATTTGAAGTATCTGAATTGTTTTACTGAAATGGCTGAAATGGTTTTGATGTCACTATAATGTTGGAGTAGAAAACGAATACTTGAGTAGTTGGTGTTAGCAATTTTAAGAAATGTGAGGAATTTATTAGTTTGTCTTCCTGATCAGTGAGGTAATGTGATTTGGAATTGTCCCTTAGGGGACATCCAATAAAATTAACGGGGAGAAGATTAGTATGCTGTACAATAGGATGGCGTGCACAAATTGAGAAATGGTTCAAATTTTCAAAAAGCTTGTAGAAAAACGTGGTTTTGGTACTTTGAAGTTGGATTCAATGAATGCTAATGTTTATTTGGTGATTAAAGGCAATAATCCAATGTGTTGGCATCCAGAATAGCAACTTCCCAGCAGCCAATCAATTTTTGCTGCGTCCGATGAGAGGCATGTGATCGACACAAGGAATGGCAATCAATTCATTTGCAAACCAAAATGGCTTCCGCCGCAATTGCCCTAGCTTCAGCTCCTTTCATCAACAAGGTCGATTTTGTTACTTTCTATGAATTTTTCTCATTTTCCACCAAAATTTTCAATGACCCTCGTTTGAAGTTTGTTTCTTTTTTGTTTTTAATCCACCAAAAAGAGTTGCATCTCTCTACTTTGTCCTCGTCGTCTCCATTTTCGAATCAAAGATGCAAGAGAACAAATTTCTCGAAGAAGATTTGCTAGGTCATGGTGCCTCAGCAATCGGAGCGCAAGCCCGCCACCACTGGCTCGGTTAGTTTATTATTTATTTATTTATTTTTGTTGGTGGGTTCTTTTGTTTTGTGGTATTTAATAATGGGTTTGTGTTGATTTTTTTTTTTTTCAGTTCAAGACAGGGATGACAATGACGGGGAAGATTTTGGCTAGGGCTTCTGAGAAACCCCAGTTGAGCCCGAGTGAGAATGCTTGGGTTAATGTTGATTTTTTGATGACCCACAATGTTTATGGCCTTGGTTCCTTTGGAATCTTCAAGAAAGAGTTCGGACAAGACGCTAAGGTAATTGTTCTTTTAACTTTAAATGACGTTACGAAGTTAAAAGCAACAGGACACAAGGTAAAGAGAACGATAGGCCATTTTTTACTAATAAAATAAGCGCCTCATCATGTGTCATCCTAATAAACACTCTTTTTTTCTACTCATGATTACATATTTTTTTAGAAATATTCTATGGTGGAGTGCACTATTTTTCTCCGTTGATAGAGAATGGGTAAATACTATTGGATTGAAATGTCATTGGATCAAAATCTGAGGATAAAAAAAGATGGACTTTTGATCAAAAATAGACTCAACCACACATGATTATTTTAATTTATCAGAAAATTTAAACAACTGAATTGATCTTGTTCTTCCTTCCACCTCCCATCTCCACCGTCAGCCCTGCACCGCCACTTGCTACCCTCTGCTTAGCCGTCTTCAGCAAGTTCTTCTTCTTCCTCCTCTTTTTCTTCCTCTTCTCTTCACGGTGGCTGGGCGTGTTTGGGAGTGGGGACGGTGGCTTTTTTCAAATATGGTTCTTCCGTCCTCCTCTCATCTCCACCACCAACCCTACACCGCCACCCGTTGCTCGGCACTCACAAGCCAGTTCTTCTTCTTCTTCCTCCTCTTTTCTTCCTTTTCTCCTCTTCTCTTCTTCTCTTCTTCTCTTCCTCTTCTCTTCACGGTGGCTGGGCGTGTCTGGGGGTTACCGAGATGCAATGAGTTGCCGGTGAGGGAAAGGTTGCCCAAGAGGAGAAGGAGCTTTTTACCCAAATTTCTATTATTTTGATTTTTTGAAATTTTGATCAAATTTAGTGTGGGACAGTTTATCTAAATTTTTGTATTGCAACTTGTTCGATTTGGTTTTTAATTGTTTCCCTTCGTGCGGTTGTTAATTGGTGGAGAATTTTCCGGCTCCCTACGATAGACCTGCCCATTTTTTTTAGGAAGATTTTTATGAAAGGGACAAAAAAAATTTGGAATTGGGTAAAAGGTCTCTCTTTTTTTGGAATAAAAAAAACACGTTTTTGTGTACAGGTAAACTGTCACAGTTTTTTAAAAAAAAAAAGAAAAATAACTGTAGCAGAATAAGGAACCGCAACAGAATAAAAAAACAAAAAACTGAAACCGTCTTGATGTCCAAAAAAGCTTTTTTTTGTGCCAAAAGCTGTCCAAAAAAAAGAGGAACATTTATCAAAAAAAATTTTCCAAAGGTCATTCATCAAATTGCCTCTTTTTTTATTCATTATTTGGTGATTAAAGGCAATAATCCAGTGTGTTGGCATCCACAATTGCAAATCCCAACAACCAATCAATTTTTGCTACGTCCGATGAGAGGCATGCGATCGACACAATCTAGCTACAGAATGCCAATCAAATTCAGGAAGAATTTGAAAAAAGAGCCGCCCAAAAATTTTAATTGGAGAAATGACCTCTTTTTTTTTTTTTGCACAAAAATCAAGCCTTCTAGGCAAGAAAACTGCTTTAGTTTTTTTTTTTTTTTTCAAAAACATGCAAAAAAACACCATGAGCAAGAAAAGAAACCTCAACAGGATTAAAAAAAAAAATTGAAGCAGTTTTTTTTGCCTAAAAGGCTTGATTTTTCATGAAAAAAAAAGAGGCCATATGTCAAAAAAATATTTTGTTAAAGCCAATTATCCAAAAGCCTAATGAATTCACTTGCAAACCAAAATAATTTCCGCCACAATTGCCCTAGCTCCAGCTCCCGCCGTGATTGCCCTAGCTCCAGCTCCTTTCATCAAGAAGGTTGGATTCGTTACTTTCCATGAATTTTCCTCATTTTCCACCAAAATTTTCAATGACCCTCGTTTGAAGTTTGTTTCTTTTTTTTTTTTTAATCCACCAGAAAGAGTTGGGTCTCTCCGCTTTGTTTTTGTCGTCTCCATTTTCAATTCAGAGATGCAAGAGAACAAATTTCTCGAAGAAGATTTGCTCGGTCATGGCACCTCAGCAATAGGAGCACAAGCCCGCCACCACTGGCTTGGTTAGTTTATTATTTATTTATTTTTTTTCGTTGATGCGTTCTTTTGTTTTGTGGTTTTTAATAATGGGTTTGTGTTGATTTTTTTTTTTTTAGTTCAAGACGGGGATGACGATGACGGAGAAGATTTTGGCTAGGGCTTCTAAGAAACCCCAGTTGAGCCCAGGTGAGAATGTTTGGGTTAATGTTGATATTTTGATGACCACGATGTTTGTGGCCCTGGTTCCTTTGGAATCTTCAACAAAGAGTTTGGACAGGACGCTAAGGTAATTGTTCTTAAACTTTTTGTGTTAAGATTTGAGTTGACTTAAATATTTGAATAATTGGGTCTTTTTGAACAGTATCTATGGTAAGAATTGATTTGAAGTGTGGCGTTACAATACAAAGAAATATGTCAATAACATGATGAAAATTATTGAAATTCCAAGATGGAGGCTTTGTTTTTAGTAAAGAAGTAGTGATGCAAGAAAGCATGTTAAGAACGGCAAGGGTGAAAAGGAAAATGAACTACCCATGAAGGTTCAAATTTTCGAGGACGAAAATTTTTAAGGAGGGTAGATTGTAACACCCGAGCATATTTACTACATTAAAAATGCAATAAGTTAAGAATTATATAAGACGAAAATACAGTTTAAGGAGAAAAATACTGGAGCATTGCTCGCTCCTTTAGCACATCACTGACATGGGACATTGGCATGAAGCAAGTGCATTTGAAATTGTGCCATGCCTTGTATGACCGGTCTCGTAAAGCACTGAGAGGGAATGAGATATGCTCACCACTGCGTCTCATTTTCCAACTAATGTCAGGTGTGCACAGCTTGCTAAGGATTGCATTATAGTCGACGTTTCCCAAGTATGTTCGATATTCATCACCCTCAATAGTGGCCAACTCAAAGTGTTGATTGATGACTTCGCGATCAATCTTCACCCAAATTCCTTGCACAAAGACCTTTCCATTCTAGCGTTGGGGCATTGGCGTAAAATTCTCGAACCACTGCAATTAAACTCGAGCCCGGCTGTTTCACAAAATCACCCCATCCACGATCCAAAATTATATCCCTGATTACCCTTTTACGTGTGTTAAGTCCCCTCTCTGTAATTGATGTATTTTTTTTTCCCAAAGAGGACTGATAGCGAGTAAAAGCGGCCTGAAAGATGAATTTGGACGTATCATACTCCTCGGATGTCAAACCCCTCGAACGTTTCCTTGGTGCTATGAGATCAATTCGCACTAATCACTCTTCAAAAGACTATCCCACCAACCTTCTCTTAGCCACTCCAAATCAACTTCTAACGCCACGAAACGACCTCGAATCCCACACTTGTAGTGTTTACTAACGCTTCTAATGTCAATATTTAACACCCAACACTTTTATCTTTCTCAGACTTTTTCTCGAACATTTGGTGTGCGTTCAATAGTTCCACCCTATAAAACTCTTCTCTACCAATGAACACTCCCCAAACAACAACAATTCTCAGATAAGGCATAAAGAAGTGGATTTACCTTTTGTGAGCAAAACCCCTCATCTTGTGCATCCCGATTTTTGAAATTTTTGTTTCTTTTCTTTTTTCTACCTAATTCGCAGGCAGTGGATGAACGTGAAATGGAGTTGTGGTGGCTCTGTGGGTGACGATTTTGGGTTGATGGAGGGGGTAGAGAAATTGATGGAGGGTGCTAGGAGAGTGGTGAAAGATCGAAAGCATGCGAGGTGGCTTTGTTTCTTTGAGCGTGGTAAGTTATGTTTTGTGTATGTCTCGGTTTTAATTCTAAGGCCTAGCTGTTTTGGGCTTAAATGCGATATAGCGCCTAGGCACTACTTCAAATTTAGGTTTTTTTTTTTTTTTTCTTCAGATATGGCACTTAGACGCCCAAGTTGTAGCACCTAGGCGCTGCTTTGATTTTTTTTTTTTTTTTTAATTAAGTGCCTAGACGTCTTCCTCTTGGGTCTTAGTACTTTGTTGTAGCATCTAGGTGCCAAAATTTAGCGCCTAGGCGCCTTTGTGAGTCTTCTACGCCCTTGTTGTCCCGAGAACACCTAAAATCACCACAAACAGGAGATGCATCATAATTAGCTTACAAAATACTAAAAATATATAACTAACACACTAATTAACATGATGAAAACTAAAATGGATAAGGATAAAGAGCTTGGGTTGCCTCTTAAGAAGCGCTTGTTTTATAGTCATCAGCCTAACTCTTTGTAACACCCGAGCATTTTTACTATATTAAAAATGCAATAAGTTAATAATTATATAAGACGAAAATACAATTTAAGGAGAAAAATACTGTATAATAACATAAAAAATTATACAGTATTAGAATAATAGTGTAAGAAAGTACACTAATAAAGTTATGTAGTATGAAAATTACATAGCAAAAGTAACGCAGTGTAGGAATTGGATTGTTTAATGTTATGTAGTACAAAAATTAGACTATTTAAATTAAAGCAGTATAGAAATAACACTATTTCGAGAATATGGATGAATAAGAAATGCTATAACAGTATAGAAAATATACTGACAGTATGAAAAAATACTGTCAATATAAATTTAGACTGTACAAAGTTAGATAATACTGGAATTACATTATGTGATGGATGTGGATAAGTATTGGAGGTTATGGGACCTCATGAACTGTATAGAAATGAATACTGACACTATAGAAAAAATACTATCAGTATAAACTTAGACTGCGTAAAAAAATTTGTAGGACCCATCAAGTGAACAGTTTGAGAGTTTTGATTGATCCACCACAATCACTAATGTGGCCCAACCAAAAATGGCCAACTTACCCCTAATTAATTAGGGTGATGATTCATCATTAAAAAAAAAAGTAAAGAAAAGAAAAAGAAAAATAAAAAAATGGTGAAACAATTTATAATATAAAAGACACAAAGTGCTCTCCAACGTGGAAAGACAAAAAAAAGAATAAGAGAGAGAAGAACGCGCGAAGAAAAAAAAAATCTATATTCTCTCCAAGGAAAACCCTAGGCCCAGCCCATCACAACCTTTTGAAACCTTTAACTATGGTGTCTATTTGTCGATCTTTGGATTTAATAAAATTACATCAAAATAAAAAGGATACATCAAACAATGTTTTATTTAAATCTAACAAATTAAGAACAAAATCTTACCAAAAGTGTCTTAATATACCACTTTTTTTACTATCACTATCCGTTTTTTTCTCTCCTTTGATCCATACCATTTCTTCTAACTAAAAAGGCTATCATACCCAATATACCTAAGAACAATAGTGCCTTTTATATTCATGAGAAATAGTATGCTTCAAACTTTCTAATAAAAATAATAAAATTTAAAAACAATACCACAAAAATACGTATTTCTCACAGTGACCCAAATCTCCATAATGTTGATGTTAAACGTGCAGAAAATACAGGCATTACGCCGCACGCATTTACATATACAGAGAGTACGCCTTTTTTCCTTTCCTCCCCAAAAGCAAATGCCTTTGGGTCCTAGTTCCCACTTTTTGTCGATCCGGTTGATGTTCGACAAGCCTATATGCTTAGTTATTACCGTAACTTTCTTATGGATTCTTTTTAGTTAGCATGATAGACATGTAAATCCTAATCTTGACTATGCTGATTTGCTGAAGAAATAGTTTTAAGGTCATATACACACACACATACACGTGTTATTAAATGAGAATGTCTTTATTTGTACCATCTGATCCTTCAGAGGGTTAGATAGCAAGAAAGGAGTCCGAAATAACAATAATTCTCACACAAAACAACAGCAATTCCTCTGGTACGAGCAAGTTTTTATTTAGCACAACACAGCCCAAATCGAGGCAATTTCTAACTCCATATCCTAAACAAGCATCCCCCCGTTTGTGTTACGTAAAAACTCAAACCACTTGTATCTTCACCACATCAAGGTACAAGTTTACTTCTCCTGATATCTAGAGTTTTTAACAGAGTTACTGCAAGAACTCTCTTGGATCAGTTACATACCCAGTCAATGCAGATGCTGCTGCTGTGTATGGGGAAGTAAGATATATCTGGCCTTCCTTGTGTCCCATTCGTCCCGGGAAGTTCCGGTTCGTCGTCGACACACATACCTGCAGTGCAAGGACCAACCTCAGTCAAAATTTACAAAATGGAGCACTCACCAAGTATTAGCGGGAGAGCAAGATTTTTTTTTTTTTTTTCAGTGGGAGCACTATGAAAAAATTTAGAGGGAATTTTTTTATTGAATGAGGATATAGTATATATCTTAGTTGCTAAATAAGGGCACAGTTTTAATATTTCTTATACTTTCGGACTAAAAAAATTCATTTTTGAAAATTTCAGTGGGGCCCAATGTGCCCACACATTTGGCTATTGTGGAAAGGCATATCGGAGCATACATGTTAAAGATTGATGCTTGACCAAGACAACCAAATTTGATCAAAATAAGCACACATCGCAAAAAAGAATTTAGGTTGATTCCTATGTTGTGCCAACAAGAAAAGTAAAGAATATAAGATAACTTGCCTTTGGTTCATTCATGCGTGCATAAGTGTCTTTTGGACCACCCAAACAAGCACCACAACTAGGACTTGCAGGTGTGTCGCAACCAGCTTCCTCAAATATTTGGGAACAAGTCTTCCCACCGGATCCGGGCACTGGAAGAGTGTAGATGTCCATCCAAACCTGTAAATTAAGTTAATTGACATATATGTCTTCCCATCATAAAGATCCTATATTGCACAAAACTTCAAGTTGAGCATGACAAACCTTTTGGGTAGCCGGGACAAGGAAAGTGGGAACTTTCACCTTTTTGCCCTGTAGATAAAACAAACACATCGTTCAGCCTAGCCCTAAAAAAGGGAAATGGGAACTCAATAAATTACATTTAAGGAAGTCATTATGGCGTCCGGCATGGGCCCCACCTCAAGCCTCCATAGGACCCACCTTACGGGGCCTCTAGACTTACTGCTCTTATTGGTAAACCGTTCCCGTGCCGTCCCGAGTACCAATGCTCTACTCGAGATGGAAATAAGAACCTCTTAAGGGAGGTTTGAGGTTCGAACCCGAGGGCCGCGAAAGAAAACCCTGAGGGGCTAGAGAGGACAGTATGGATGGGTGGGACGACACGAGAACGGTTTACCAATAAGAGCCGTAAGTCCGAGGGCCCGCAAGGTGGGTCCTTTGGAGGCTTAAGGTGGGGCCTGCGCCGAACGCCACAATAACTGTCCCCTCTGGGGCCCTCTAGCCCCTCAGGGTTTTCTTTCGCATCCCTCGGATTCGAACCTCAAACCTCCCTTAAGAGGTTCTCATTTCTATCTCGAGTACCAATTGAGCACGAAAACGGTTTACCAATAAGAGTCGTAAGTCCGAGGGCCCCGCAAGGTGGGTCCTATGGAGGCTTAAGGTGGGGCCCGCGCCGAACGCCACAATAATTGTCCCCTCTAGCCCCTCAGGGTTTTCTTTTGCGTCCCTCGGATTCGAACCTCAAACCTCCCTTAAGAGGTTCTTATTTCCATCTCGAGTACCAATTGAGCGTATTGTGGCGTCCGTCGCGAGCCCCACCTCAAGCCTCCATAGGACACACCTTGCGGGGCCCCCAGACTTACGGCTCTTATTGGTAAACCGTTCCCGTGCCGTCCTACTCATTCGTACCGTCCCCTCTGGCCCCTCAGGGTTTTCTTTCGCGTCCCTCAGGTTCGAACCTCAAACCTCCCTTAAGTGGTTCTTATTTCCATCTTGAGTACCAATTGAGTCAACTCAATTGGTACTCGAGATGGAAATAAGAACCACTTAAGGGAGGTTTGAGGTTCGAACCCAGAGATGCGAAAGAAAACCTTGAGAACTCGATTGGTACTCAAGATGGAAATAAGAACCACTTAAGGGAGGTTTGAGGTTCAAACCCGAGGGACGCGAAAGAAAACCCTGAGAGGCTAAAAGGAAGGTGGGTCCTATGGAGGCTTGAGGTGGGGCCCGGGGCGGACGCCACAATACGCTCAATTGGTACTCAAGATGGAAATAAGAACCTCTTAAGGGAGGTTTAAGATTCGAACCCGAGGGACGCGAAAAAAAACACTGAGGGGCTAGAGGGCCCCAAAGGGGACAATTATTGTGGCGTCTGGCGCGGACCCCACCTCAAGCCTCCATAAGACCCACCTTGCTGGGCCCCCGGACTTACGGCTCTTATTTATAAACCGCTCCTGTGCCGTCTCACTCATCCGTACCATCCTCTTTGGGGCCCTCTGACCCGTAAGGGTTTCCTTTCGCGTCCTTCAGGTTCGAACCTCAAACGTCCCTTAGGAGGTTCTTATTTCCATCTCGAGTACCAATTGAGTTACTCAATTGGTACTCGAGATGGAAATAAGAACCCACTTTGCAGGGCCCCCGGACTTACGGCTCCCGTGCCGTCCCACTCATCCGTACCGTCCCCTGTGGGACCCTCTAACCCCTCGTGTCCGTCGGGTTCGAACCTCAAACCTCCCTTAAGAGGTTCTTATTTTCATCTTGAGTAACAATTGAGTTACTCAATTGGTACGCGAGATGAAAATAAGAACCTATTAAGGGAGGTTTAAGGTTCGAACCCGAGGTTAGTACGAATGAGTGGGACGACACGAGAACGATTTACCAATAAGAGCCGTAAGTCTAGCGTCCCGCAAGGTGGGTCCTATGGAGGCTTGAGGTGGGGCCTGCGCCGGACGCCACAATGCGCTTAATTGGTACTCGAGATAGAAATAAGAACCTCTCAAGGGAGGTTTGAGGTTCGAACCCAAGAGACGCAAAAGAAAACCCTGAGGGCTAGAGGGCCCTAGATTGGACAGTACAGATGAGTGGGACGGCACGGGAACAGTTTACCAATAAGAGCCGTAAGTCCGAGGCCCTGCAAGATGGGTCCTATGGAGGCTTGAGGTGGGGCCCACGCCGGACGCCAGTGTCATTGATTGGAATTATCGACAGGATTTAATCAGGTTCGTTTCAAAAGGAAATTAAGACAAGTAGAAGATAGTAATAGAGATATGACGGCTTCTTACTGAAGCTAGAAAAAGTTTTGCGGCAGCGAGAAAATCCTCCGTTTTACCACCAGTACAAGATCCAATATAGACCCTATCAATTTTCACATCTTTGCACTCTCTTGCTAAAGCCCGGTTATCAGGAGAATGAGGCTGCAAAAACAGGTTTATCAAAGTAGCAGGATAAGAAAAAATATATATTAGCAGTCTGTGCAGAACACGAGATTACTGTACTGAAAGCATTTAATCATATCCCTTAGGATAGGATTTATAAGTTGACAACTAAAAATATAAACCCTCAGATAAGAAGTACGTCGAACTTTTCACCTTTGCTACCAATGGCTCCAGTTTTGAGATGTCAAATCTGTACTCAGAAAGATACCTAAACGCAAACAAAATATACTTGTGAACAGAAAGCATTTGAGAACTTTATCAACAAAATAGACAAACGTAAAAAATCATCAAAGAACTAACAAATTGATCAATTTTTATATAACTTCCAAGTGTAAAACACCTTCCAAATGATATATTTTATTGAAATCAAATATTCTACCTCAAATGGAGCATACATTTTATGACATGATATTTTATTACAAGTAGACCAGACTTTGCAAGAATATGACCAAACTTTACAATTTTTTTGGGTATTATTGTTGTATTTTTTTAAAATTTTTATGATTTAGAAGAAAAAGAACCAAACTAAACTGGCTCAAGACGACTCTTTTCTAACCTGTACTTAATTAAAGAAATTTTATGAGCATGTTTTCCCCTACATATTAGCGGCTAGAAAACCATCACAATATTGTTTCTTTCAAATATTTAAATAGGGGAAAACCATCAAAGCCCCGTCAGACCATCTCTTAGATGTCCAATTGTTTGATGCTTGTACATATGGCAGGCACTTAACTTTGACCATAAGTTACAAGAAAAGAAATAAGATAAAATAAAATGCTTCATTGATATTTTTACCCAAGGTTCATGTCAGTCCATGTTGAATAAAAAAATATATATGCTACAAATTTCAAAGTTGACACATAGAAAAGTAGAGTAAAGCCAAACTAGAAAGTCAATGGCAGATAAGAAAGAAGCAAACAAATTACAAAGAAATCAATAGATCGCATGGATTGATTACCTCGCTTGCGCATCACTAAACACAGGCTCATAGGTTAAAGAAGTTTTATCCTGTGCAGAGAATACATGAAAACTATAAACCAACCCAGACTACATAAATGTACGGCATAAATAAATAAACCAAAATGAAAAAAAATTAGACATTACCACCACAAAGGAATAGAGAACAAAAAATTGATAGAAGACCATTGGTCAGAAGAAAAGTACAAATGCTGAGGCTTCCTTTTGTGCATGTGTGAGATGTGTGGATTAAATTCTAAACGATAATCTAATCCACTCACCTCCAAGTACTTGTATGTTGTACTATCTGCGGGGACAACACCGTTCTTTCCCCCTGCTTCGACAACCATGTTGCACAAAGTCATCCTTTCCTCCATCTGTCCAGGGCAGATGATTAGAACAGTTGAAGTCTGTTATATTAAAATAGGACTAAACACTGCAACCAGATATAAGGAGTTTTAACATGTCCTTGCAATGAAAATGTTTTAGTGAATCTTACATTTAAACTTTCGACAGTTGTTCCAACAAATTCCATAGCTTTATATGTTGCACCGGCAAGGGATATTTCACCAATAATCTGCCATCATTGATCATTGAATGCAAAATCATAACCATACAACAGTAAGAAAAGGCAGAGATATTTCAGAAAATATACAAATTATTATAAGTCAACTAAAAAAAGGATAATGAAGAAAAGAACATTTGAAAAAAAATTTAGATAAGATTTGATTGAACTTACTTGCAAAATCAAATCCTTAGCCATGATGTAATCCGGCATTTCACCATCCATTACAAACCTGAGAGTAGGGGGCACCTGCAAATTTAAAGAGGAAAGACAGATAATGACATCCGAATAAGTATTGAAACAGCACAAACCTAACTATGCAGAAAGATTACACATGCCCATCTCAAGAAAATCTGATGGAACATGCATATCTAAAAAATCAAAAATGTCATCCTCCATTTTTTATCTTGTTCAACATTTTGGTTTCCTAACCTCTTATCACGCAAAAGTTTTACCTATCTTAGTCTAAGAAGAATCTTAGTAAGCTAAATCTACAACAAGTTCTGGTTGACATTGTGAACATGTATCGAGAAATACGATCAAGAACTTCCAATTGCAAATTTACAATTATTATGTCATGAGATTCAAGGATCTGATGTTGGAAAATGATAGATAGCAAAGGCGAGAGACACAACTAAAGGACATTAGAACCTTCATTACAACTAAAATGGAAGAAAATTGAGGGGAAAAAGGAACAAACCAATCAATCTGAACTTCCAATATCAAACATTGGAAAGTTAGTTTGAGGCTAATTAATTAGATGATTCTTTATTAGTTTTGAGTAATTTATAAGATTTTGATAGTTTTTTATGCTCCTTTGTAGATTTTGAGAAAAAAATATGCATATTGGCAAAGTGTAGAGCAAAATGCATCTTTTTTTCTCAAAATCTACAAAGTAGCATAAAACACTATCAAATTCTTATAAATTGCTCAAAACTAACAGAATATTAAGTTAGTATCAACTACTTAATTAGCCTCAAACTAACTTATCAAATACCCCAAACTTAAGATTTTGCTAGTCCTCAAGGAAAAGACACAAAAGAAGAACAAAGAAACGAGACGAAAAGACAGGACTACGACATAGTTTGAGCATCAATTTAATATTTTATCGCACTTAGCCTCAAAGTTTGTATAAAGTCTACAACTCAAAAGGAACTCTAACCATTGCGATCAAGTAAAAATTCAATTTAAATTCCAATCATACCATACTCCTAATTCTTTGAGTGTGTGTGTGATGCCTCTAGCACTTATGCAACTACACTCGGATTTGTTTATGTCAACAAGCTTATTGTGTAAGATCTCTAGATTAGTGAAATCTATGAACTCTATAGGCCTATTTTTCAGAGCACTCTCCACAAATATAGACTATCAGGACATCAAAGATTAATAGGACTTTATTCGGCTTGAAACATGTAGCTAAGGTAAAAAGGTGAGATAAAGGATATAATGTGGCTCAAAATTCACCCATAAACATACAATTTGTCTCAGGACCTCATAATAGCATCATTTCTTCTCTCTAAGTACAACCCCAAACTTATGTTGCACTTGCTTTGTCATTCACATTTATTTGATGTGTTCTTTTTTTTTCTTTTGTTTTTTTTTTTTTTTTTGAATGATAAATATGAATGGATAACCCCTTTGATAACGTTACTCAAAACTCCACCCATGAATGATAAATATGAATATATAACCCCTTGATAACGTTACTCAAAACTCCATCCATCCTCCCATAATGCTCGTCATCCTCGTCATTGAAAGCCGTGACAGTAGAAAAATTGTCCATGTTCAAATTCAGATGCCTGACCATGTGGTTCATCGTCTGCACCAGGTTGCAGATGTTGTCAACGATGTGGTCTAGGCGTCTGTCTAATCGATCCAAGCACTCGTGCACTGAGGCTTGACCTAAGGAGCGGGGTGGTCGTAAGAGCTAGGTGACCTAGAGGAGCTGGCCCCTGCTGCAAGCTCCGGGGCATCAATCTCTCTGTACGATGCGATTAACGAATCATCAATGACATGTCGGGGTCCCAACCATTCTTTCGTTACTTCCCAATGGACTCCAGCTTTAAGGCACGGTTCTGTAATGAGTAAGGGAAAATACAGGCCCAGGTGTGCATGTTGCACACTCATAGCAATTTGCCGAAAAATCACCCAGCCAACATCAATACTCTTCCCTGTCACAATAGCGTATAGGAGCATTGCTCACTTCTTTAGCACATCACTAACATGGGACACTGGCATGAAGTGAGCGCATATGAAATTGTCATGCCTTGTATGACCGGTCTCATAGAGCACTGGGGGAATGAAATGTGCTCACCACTGCGTCCCATTTTCTAGCTAGTGCCGGTCGTGCATAGCTTGCTGAGGACTACATTATGGTCGACGTTCTCCAAGTATGCTTGATATTCATCACCCTTAATAGTGGCCAAATCAAAGTGTTGATTAATAACATCGCCATCAATCTTCACCCCAATTCCCCGCACAAAGACCTTTCCATTCTGGCGCTCGGGGCATTCGCGTAAAATTCTTGAACCACTGCAATTAAGCTCAAACCCGGCTATTTCATAAAATTACCCCATTCACGATCTAAAATTACATCTCTAATTGCCCTTTCACATGTGTTAAGCCTCCTCTCTGCAATTGATGTCTTTCTTTCCAAAGAGGACTGATAACAAGTGAAAGTTGCCTGAAAGATGAATTTGGACGTATCATATTGTAAACAGGGATAATTTTCTGGAATTGATAAGAAAATGTATTAACTTTTCTCTAATCCAAGAGTATTTACACGGGTTCCTCATATAGGAGGAGATACAAGAGTTAAAAAGAGAAACTAAGGAAAAAATCAGAATTAACCACCTAAAAATCAGTTGATTTGCTAACTGATTTGCTGTCTATTCTATCAAATCTTTTGTCTAATCTTTTTTCCCTTTTTACAAAGTTGACTTAACCAAAAAATAAGATATTTACATAAATCACAAATCACAATCTCCTTAAAAATCTCTACTTTTCCACACTCCCCCTCAAGCTGGTTTGTAGATATCTTCCATAGCCAGCTTGCCAATTAGGTTGTTAAACTGCCTTGTAGGTAGTCCTTTTGTAAGTACATCAGCTACTTGCTCGGTGGTAGGAATGTATGGCATGCAAATCAGCCCTCTCTCAATTTTTTCTTTAATGAAATGCTTATCAACTTCCACATGCTTCGTCCTATCGTGAAGAACAGGATTGTGAGCAATGGAGATAGCTGCTTTATTGTCGCAATACACTTTCATAGGCAGTGGATTAGAGATTTTTAATTCTTCAAGAAGTCTCTTAATCCACAATACTTCACAAATTCCATGAGCAACTGATCTGAATTCTGCCTCGGCACTACTTCTTGCTACCACATTCTGTTTTTTGCTCCGCCAAGTGACAAGGTTTCCACCAATAAACGTACAGTAACCTGAAGTTGAACGTCTATCAGAAATGCTTCCAGACCAGTCTGCGTCAGTATATGCCTCTACCTGCAAATGTTCACGCCTTTTGAACAGCAAACCACGGCCAGGAGTTCCTTTTAAGTATCGGAGAATCCTATACACAGCATCAAAGTGTTCTTGGCCGGGTGAATGCATAAATTGGCTAGCCATACTTACTGCAAAGGCTATATCTGGACGTGTATGTGACAGATAAATCAGTTTTCCCACCAAGCTTTGATATTTTTCAACATTTAGGACGTCTTCAGTTTTAGCTGGTTGTAGTTTGAGGTTGGCTGGTGTCTCGGCTGGTTTGCAACCTAGAAGTCCAGTTTCACCGAGTAAATCAAGAACATATTTTCGTTGGTTTACAAAGATACCTTCTTTCGACCGAGCAAACTCCATCCCGAAAAAGTACTTCAATACACCCAAATCTTTGATGTCAAAATCAGCTGCAAGTCTCCTTTTTAATCTCTCTAGCTCTTCATTGTCGTCACCTGTCAAGACAATATCTACATAGACAATTAGGATTGCAATTTTGCCTTCAGAACTATGTTTGTAAAACATAGTGTGATCAGCTTGACTCTGACAGTAGTCACAACTCCTCACAGCCTTTCCAAACCTTTCAAACCAAGCCCTTGGGGACTGCTTAAGACCATACAAGGATTTCTTTAATCTGCAAACTTTATTTGACCTCATTTTTTCTTCAAATCCAGGCGGTAAACTCATAAAGATCTCCTCTTCAAGATCCCCATTCAAAAAGGCATTTTTTACATCTAACTGGTACAAGGGCCAGTTATGATTTATAGCCAAGGACAATAACACTCTGATTGAGTTTATTTTGGCGACAGGAGCAAAGGTTTCTTGATAATCAATTCCATAAGTCTGGGTGAACCCTTTTGCTACTAATCTAGCTTTATACCTTTCTATACTCCCGTCGGCTTTACACTTGACTGTGAAGACCCACTTGCATCCTACTGCCCCTTTTTCCTTAGGTAAATCAACAACCTCCCAAGTACCACTTTTTTTCAAGGCATTCATTTCCTCCATCACTGCTAATTTCCAATTCGGATCATCAAGAGCTTCCTGAATATTCCTTGGAACAAATAGATGTGAAATTTTTGAGGTGAAAGCCCTATGTGTGTTGGACAATTTTTTGTAAGAAAGGTATTTGGCAATGGGGTATCTAGGATACTTTGTGCAAGTTCGGGTTCCTTTCCTAATAGCTATAGGAATATCAAAATCTGGTGAGTCAGAAAGACCAATAGAAGAAGGTTTAGGAATAGGATTACCTGTGATATCTTGAGATCCAGTTCCCAAGGATAGAGGTTGGTCAGTTCCAAGTGTAGTAGACTGATTTTGACTCTTTTGATGATATTTTTTCCGAGTAAACCAGAGGCTCAGTGTTGGGTTTTTTGGAACCCTGTAGTGGTGATTCTCCTCCTGTTTCTGTCAAAATAGTACTTGGCATTCTATAATTAGGATTTCCTTCATTATTTTCAACAATTTTTATTTGTTCCTCACTTAAATCTTCGGGAATGGTAGTAGGGAGAGGAAATTTAGGTGAATTGAAAATTAAATTTGGTAAAGAGTTAGGACATAAGTCCCAAAAATTTTCTTCAACTACCTCATTCTCCCCCTGAAGAGAATTTTTGTGAAAGTATGATTTATTTTCGAAAAAAGTTACATTCATACTCACATAAGTTTTTCGTGTTTGAGGATTATAGCACTTATATCCCTTCTTATTAGGAGCATATCCTATGAAAATACATTTTTCAGCCCGAGGATCAAGTTTGGACCGGTCTTTATTGGGTATATGAACAAATGCAATGCAGCCAAATACTTTTAATGGTAAATCCGAGTATAATTTTGAAAGGGGAAAATTTTTTTTGAAGTTGTCTAATGGTGTGCTATATTTTAAGACGCGTGTTGGCATCCTGTTAATCAAATAACAGGCTGTTAACACAGCTTCTCCCCAAAGATATTTTGGGGTATTCATTGAAAACATAATAGCACGAGCCACTTCGAGTAAATGTTTATTTTTTCGCTCAGCAATTCCATTTTGCTGAGGGGTATCTACACATGTTGATTGATGATGAATTCCTTTTTCTATTAAAAAATTTCCCAAAAGTTCATTAAAATACTCGGTTCCATTATCAGTATGAAGAATACTAATTTTTTCTTGAAACTGTGTTTCAATCATACTATAAAAATTTTTGAAAAGTTTTTTCAATTTCAGATTTCTCACTCATTAGATAAACCCAACATAGACGAGTATGGTCATCGATGAATGTAACAAACCATTTTTTCTTAGAGATAGTAGTGACTTTAGAAGGTCCCCAAACATCGTTGTGTATCAAATAGAAAGGTTTTGAAGGGATATAACTTTTTTTCAGATATGTGGAACAATGACTTTTTGACAAACAACAACTTTCACAATAAAAAGAGGAATGTTCCAAACCCTTAAATAAAGCAGGAAATAAATGTTTAAGATAAGGAAAACTTGGATGTCCTAATCTTAAATGCCAAAGCATTATTTGTTCATAAGCAGAATTAGAACTAACACTACTGAAGCCCTGAGCCTTTTTATTACTGGAAACGACATCAGCAAAGTAGTAAAGCCCGTCTATTAATTTAGCACTGCCAATCATCTTCCCCGAGTTCTGGTCCTGAAATTCACAGTGAGAATCACGAAAGATTATGTGACAGTTAGAATCCTTGGTCAGTTTACTCACAGATAAGAGGTTACAGGCTAATTTAGGAACATGGAGGACTGATTTAAGATTTATATTATCAGACAATTTGACCATACCTTCTCCTGCAATAGGGGTGAAGCTACCATCTGCAATTCTAATTTTTTTATGACTTGAAGATGGTAAATAGGTATTAAACAGGTTTGAACAATTGGTCATATGATCAGAAGCTCCGGAATCAATAATCCAAGGGGTAAGATTTGAACAAGAAAGGGCTTTAGGTTCACTACCTGTTTGTGCCAAAGAAACATTTGGAATTCCAGATGGAGAATTGGATTTTAGCAGCTTCATGAGGTGATCCATCTGCTCTTTACTGAAGGGGTTTGCTTCTGCCTCATTTGCAGTGGGAATGGAGCGGCTATATCTGTCATTAGGTCTGTTATTTTTTAAATGTGGCGGCTTCCCATGTATCTTCCAGCATGTTTCTTTGGTATGGCGTGGTTTATTGCAGAAATCACACCAGACCCGTGGCTTCTCCTCAGTTTTTCGTTGGAAGGTGGTTGCTTTGTTGGCAGTATTTTCTGTATCGAGAAGAGCAGAAGTTTCAAATGGAGCAGTAGCAGTTTTCTTCCCCAACATGACATGCCTGCGGCTTTCTTCTCTTCTAACTTCGGCGAATACCTCTCCAATAGGGGGAAGTGGGGTCCTGCCTATGATTCAGCCTCGAACTTCATCAAAATCCACGTTGAGTCCAGCAAGAAATTTGTAGTTACGATGAGCCTCCATAGTCCGCCTATGATGTTCAACATCTTCCATGGATTTCCATTCATAGTCGTTGAAAAGATCAAGGTCCTGCGAAAGACGTTTTAGAGAATTGAAGTATTTGGTAACGGAATCCTCTCCTTGCCGTATTTCACCAAGCTTCAATGTTAGCTCATATATCTGAGACTGATTTCCTAAATCAGAATACATCTGATTTACACTGTCCCATAGTTCTTTGGCTGTCGAAAAACACAGATAATTGGAGCTAATGTCTTCATCCATGGAGTTCACTAACCAGGTCATCACCATTGAATTCTCTGCATCCCACGTTGCAAATGCTGGTTCTTCTGGTGCAGGCGCCTTCTTGTCTCCTGTCAAGTACCCAATTTTTCCTCTTCCTCTGATGTACATCCTAACGGATTGAGACCACCGTAAATAATTGTCACCATTAAGGCGAATGGAGGTAATCTGGACAGAGTGAGAATCAGTATTTGGGTTTTGAATAGCAGGGGATTGAAGGGGTGTCATAGCCGGTGGGTTTAATTCAGAGGAGACTTCGGACATGGTTAGGACAGTGAAGAGGAAAAAAATTGGTGACTATTCTAGAATGGCTCTGATGCCATGTAAACAGGGATAATTTTCTGGAATTGATAAGAAAATGTATTAACTTTTCTCTAATCCAAGAGTATTTACACGGGTTCCTCATATAGGAGGAGATACAAGAGTTAAAATGAGAAACTAAGGAAAAAATCAGAATTAACTACCTAAAAATCAGTTGATTTGCTAACTGATTTGCTGTCTATTCTATCAAATCTTTTGTCTAATATTTTTTCCCTTTTTACAAAGTTGACTTAACCAAAAAATAAGATATTTACATAAATCACAAATCACAATCTTCTAAAAAATCTCTACTTTTTCACACACTCCCCGGATGTCAAACCCCTCGAGCGTTTCCTTGGTGTCATGAGATCAATTCACACTAATCACTCTTCAAAAGACTATTTTTGGCGCCATTGCTGGGGACTATTTGGTTTTCGTTAATGTCAAACAAAATAACTCTAGTTTTGCTTTGAATTTGTCGTTTAGTTTTATTAATCATAGTTGTTTTCAATTCTTTGTCGCAAGAATTTTATCTAGGTGCATGCAAAGGTCTAGGAGCAATGACTTATTTCCTTTCGATTTTGAGATAGAACGCACTTGTCGAAGGAATAGGACAGAGAGAAGAGAAGCTCTCATTCAGTTGCAAGACACTATGGCTGATCCTGGTGAAATACAAAATGAGGCCAACCCACCAATGGCCTAAAGGGACTATGCCTTGCCAATTGCAACCGGCATTCAATCATTCATAAGAAGGCCAGCTACTGGTGCGAATAATTTTGAGCTTACGTCGGTGACTTTGCAGATGATTCAAGGAATCCAATTCAGTAAACTACCTACTGAAGATCCCAATGCCCACATCTCAAATTTTCCAAAAATTTGTGATACTGTCAAGTACAATGGTGTTTCTGATAACGCCATCAGCCTTCAGCTATTCCCTTTCTCTTTGAGGGATAAAGCAAAAAGCTGGTTGAATTCTTTACCTGTAGATTCTATCACTGCCTAAGAAGATTTGGTTCGCAAGTACCTGACCAAGTTCTTTCCTCCTACAAAAACAGCAAAGATGCGGATTGAGATCAACAATTTCACCCAATATGAAAGTGAGACTTTATATGATGCTTGGGAGAGATATGAAGAGCTATTGAGGAAGTCTCCCCATCATGGGCTATCTAAGTGGATGCAAGTCCACAATTTTTATGATGGGTTGATGGTTAATACCAGAACTTTAATTTATGCATCTGAGGGGGAGCATTTATGAAGAAAAATGGGGATGAAGCATATGAGTTGCTGGAGGATATGGCCACCAATAACTTTCAGCGGCCGAGTAAAAAGGCAATAACAAGGAAAGTAGCTGGGGTTTATAAAGCTAAAGCCTTATCTGCATTGACTACTCAAGTTGCAAACTCTTACTAAGCAATTCCAGAATTGCCAATTGGCGGTCAATGCCATTCAGACTCCGCAGTTTATGTGTGATTTCTGTCAAGGCAACCATCTCGATGAAGAATGTCAGGTGGGAAATCCACTCCGACAACCTCAGACAGAGCAAGCATTATTTGTTGGGAATTATAACAAACAACAGAACAATCCATTCTCCAACACGTACAATCCAGGATGACATAATCATCCAAACATTTCATGGAGAAATAATCAAAATATGGGGCAGTCTCAACAGGGATTTCAACCTCGGGAGAAGAAGATTGAGTTAGAAGCCGCTTTGCTCCAATTGACTAACAACACCGACAAGTTCATGACCGAGACTAGGACCAACTTGCAAAATCAAGCTGCTCAAATTCGGAATCTGGAAGCTCAAATTGCTCAATTAGATAACATATATGGCGGTCGACAACAAGGTAATTTGCCTAACAACACGGAAGTGAATCCCAAAAAACAATGTAACGGAATCACTTTGAGAAGCGGAAAAGAATGGGCGACGCCTCCAAGTGGTGAAAAGCCTAAAAGATTGGTCAAGAACAAGATGAAGTCATGCCTGAAGCTCAATCATTGTCTACCCAGCAGCCAGTAGCGAGTATTCCTTTACCTCAACGCCTCAAGAAGAGCAAATTGACTAAATAGTTTGCTAAATTCCTTGATGTTTTCAGGAGGCTTCACATTAACATTTCTTTCGTCGATGCACTCGAACAAATACCAAATTATGTGAAGTTCATGAAAGACATCCTATCAAACAAGAGGAAGTTAGAAGAGTGAAACTGTTGCACTTATTGAAGAGTGCAGTGCTATCATCCAGAGAACCTCAAAAGCTAAAAGATCCAGGAAGCTTTACTATTCCATGTGCCATAGGGAATTCTGTATTCGATAAGGCATTGTGCGACCTTGGAGCTAGCATTAATTTAATGCCTATATCTATTTTCAGAAAGCTTCGATTAGGCGAAGCTAGACCTATAACTATTTCTTTGCAGTTGGCTGACAGGTCCATTAAGCATCCAAGGGGAGTTATTGAGGATGTTCTCGTCAAGGTAGACAAGTTTATATTCCCGGTAGATTTGTGGTCCGAGAAATGGAGGAGGACAAAGAGATCCCTATCATGTTAGGGAGGCCTTTCTTGGCAACCAAACGGGCACTTATTGATGTTCAAAATGGAGAACTAAGGCTTCGGGTACAGGAAGAAGTGACTTTCAATGTCTTAAATGCTATTAAGTACCCGGGAGCTAGCGATAGTTGCTTTTGTATTGATGAGTTGGATATCTTAGTTTCTCAACACTTTGGCAAATCAAAAGACCCTTTGGAAGCAAGCTTGACTCATCCTACTCCATCTACTCTTGAAGATCATATCATAGAGATTGTTAATTTGATGAATTCTTTCGCTCCCGACAATCGGAGGTACTTTGAAACTTTGGGACAAGGCCTTTCTCAATCAATTCCTTCAATTGAGAAACCACCTACTCTTGAGCTCAAGCCGTTACCAAATCATCTACGCTATGCATTCCTTGGTGATTCATCTTCTTTAATGGTAATTATTTTTTCTAGCCTTTCTAACGAAGAAGAAGGCAAGTTGCTACAAGTGCTTAGAAGATATAAGCCAGCTATTGGGTGGTCTCTAGTAGACATTAAGGGGATAAGTCCAACCATATGCATGCATCGGATCTTACTGGAAGAAAATTGCAAGCCATCGGTAGAAGCACAACAGAGACTCAATCCTACTATGAAGGAGATGGTTCGCATGGAGGTGTTGAAGTGGTTAGATGCAGGAGTGATCTGCCCGATCTCCAATGGCTCATGGGTAAGCCCAGTGCAAGTAATGCCAAAGAAGGGTGGTATGACGATGGTGAAAAATGAGAATAACGAGCTAATTCCAACAAGGACAGTCACTGGATGGAGGATTTGCATAAACCACCAAAAATTAAACAAAGCCACCCGTAAAGATCACTTCCCTTTACTCTTTATTGATCAAATGTTGGATCATCTTGGAGGTCATGAGTATTACTGTTTTTAGATGGCCACTCAGGGCATAACCAAATAGCCATTGCATCGGAAGACCAAGAGAAGACCACATTTACGTGTCCTTATCGTACATTTGCATTCCATCATATGCCATTTGGCCTTTGCAATGCGCCAACAACCTTCTAAAGATGTATGATGGCAATTTTTTCTGACATGGTGGAGCGGATTATAGAAATCTTCATGGATGATCTCTGTTTTTGGTGACTCCTTTGATCATTGCCTGGCTAATTTAGAATTGGTTTTGGAGAGATGTGAACACACCAATCTTGTGCTTAATTGGGAGAAGTGCCACTTCATGATAAAAGAAGAAATTGTCTTGGACCACCGCGCTTCATCTAACGGGATAAGAGGTTAACCGAGCTAAGATAATGACAATTGAGAAGCTACCACCACCGACCTCAGTAAGGGGATTCGAAGTTTTCTTGGTCATGCGTGGTTCTAAAGAAGATTCATTAGAGATTTCTCCAAGCCTCTTTCAAATTTACAGGTGCAAGGTGCTCCTATTGAGTTCAATGAGTGTGCCGATTTTTTTATTCATTAATTGTTGTATTTTGAAAATGTTTTGTAGATTAAAGGCAATAATCCAGTGTGTTGGTATCCACAATAGCAACTTCCCAGCAACCAATCAATTTTTGCTACGTCAGATGAGAGGCATGTGATCGACACAATCTAGATACAAATGCCAATCAATTCATTTTCAAACCAAACAACCCCCATGGCTTCCTCCGCAAGTGCCCTGGCTTCAGCTCCTTTCATCAAGAAGGTCAGTTTCGTTACTTTCCATGAATTTTCCTCATTTTCCACCAAAATTCTCAATGACCCTCATTTGAAGTTTGTTTCTTTTTTTTTTTTTGAAACCACCAGAAAGAGTTGGGTCTCTCCACTTTGTCCTTGTCGTCTCCATTTTCGATTCAGAGATGCAAGAGAACAAATTTCTCGAAGAAGATTTGCTCGGTCATGGCGCCTCAGCAATTGGAGCGCAAGCACGCCACCACTGGCTCGGTTAGTTTATTATTTATTTATTTATTTTCGTTGATGGGTTCTTTTGTTTTGTAATTTTTAATAATGGGTTTGTGTTGATTTTTTTTTTTTTCAGTTCAAGACGGGTATGAAGATGACGGAGAAGATTTTGGCTAGGGCTTCTGAGAAACCCCAGGTGAGAATGTTTGGGTTAATGTTGATATTTTAATGACCCACAATGTTTGTGGCCCTGGTTCCTTTGGAATCTTCAAGAAAGAGTTTGAACAGGACGCTAAGGTAATTGTTCTTTTAACTTTTTGTGTTAGGATTTGAGTTGACTTAAATATTTGAATAACTGGGTCTTTTTAAACAATAGCTATGGTAAGAATTAATTTGAAGTATCTGAATTGTTTTACTGAAATGGCTGAAATGGTTTTGATGTAACTATAATGTTGGAGTAGAAAATGAATACTTGAGTAGTCGGTGTTAGCAATTTTAAGAAATGTGAGGAATTCATTAGTTTGTCTTCCTGATCAGTGAGGTAATGTGATTTTGGAATTGTCCCTTAGGGTACATCCAATAAAAATGATAGGGAGAAGATTAGTATGCTGTACAAAAGGATGGCGTGCACAAATTGAGAAATGGTTCAAATTTTCAAAAAGCTTGTAAAAAAACCTGGCTTTGGTACTTTGAAGTTGTTGGGTTCAAGGAATGCTAATGTTTAATGGGAAGAGAGAGATTTCGTTTTAGTAACTCTCTACAACATTACATTTTTATTACGGTCATGAGTTTTAATATGCTGTCTAATAATTTGTTTCCATTGATGATACAATAGATTGCTTACCTTTTTTTTTAATGTGTGGTTAATTGTTTCGACATTAAGGTTTGGGACAATGAAAAGATTGTAATCATCCCTGACCATTATATATTTACAAGCGACGAACTTGCAAATCATAATGTGGACATCTTGAGGGATTTCTGCACTGAACAAAATATCAAGTACTTTTACGATATTACGGATCCAAGTAATTTTAAGGTATGGCTTACATAGTCACACAATTATGTGCCTTTTCTGTTATACTTTACTTTTGGTCATAATGTTGAAGGAATGCTAATGTTTATTTCGTGACTAAAGTCAATAATCTAGGGTGTTGGCATCTAGAATAGCAACTTCCCAGCAACCAATCAATTTTTGCTACGTCCGATGAGAGGCATGTGAATCGACACAATCTAGATACAGAATGCCAATCAATTCATTTGCAAACCAAACTGGCTTCCGCCGCAATTGCCCTAGCTTCAACTCCTTTCATCAAGAAGGTCACTTTCGTTACTTTCCACAAATTTTCCTCATTTTCCACCAAAATTTTCAATAACCCTCGTTTGAAGTTTGTTTCTTTTTTTTTTTTGAATCCACCAGAAAGAGTTGGGTCTCTCCGCTTTGTCCTCGTCATCTCTATTTTTGATTCAGTGATGCAAGAGAACAAATTTCTCGAAGAAGATTTGCTCGGTCATGGCGCCTCAGCAATCGGAGCGCAAGCCCGCCACCACTGGCTCGGTTAGTTTATTATTTATTTATTTATTTTCATTGATGGGTTCTTTTGTTTTGTGGTTTTTAATAATGGGTTTGTGTTGAGGTAATTTGAATCCATGGGAATGAATTTCTCAGGAATCTAAAACTCAAATTACTGCATACTAAACATAAGAATCTGTAAGATTTCTTTTCCTACCTCAAGATTACTGTATACCAAATGCCTCCTTAGATTTGTCACTAACTTTGAAAACCAAACCCCCATGGCTTGCACCGGAATTGCCCTAAACGAGGTCAGTTTCATTACTTTCCATGAATGTCATTTTCCACCAAAATTTTCAATGACCCTCCACCAGAAAGCATTGGGTCTCTCCGCTTTGTCCTCGTCGTCTCCATTTTCGATTCAGAGATGCAAGAGAACAAATTTCTCAAAGAAGATTTGCTCGGTCATGGCGCCTCAGCAATCGGAAAGCAAGCCCGCCACCACTGGCTCGCTTAGTTTATTATTTATTTATTTATTTTCGTTGATGGGTTCTTTTGTTTTGTGGTTTTTAATAATGGGTTTGTGTTGAGGTAATTTGAATCCCATGGGAATGAATTTCTCAGGAATCTAAAACTCAGATTACTGCATACCAAACATGGGAATCTGTAAGATTTCTTTTCCTACCTCAGGATTATTGTATACCAAATGCCTCCTTAGATTTGTTACTAACTTTGAAAACCAAACCCCCATGGCTTGCACCAGAATTGCCCTAAACGAGGTCAGTTTCGTTACTTTCCATGAATTTTCCTCATTTTCCACCAAAATTGTCAATGACCCTCCACCAGAAAGCGTTGGGTCTCTCCGCTTTGTCCTCGTCGTCTCCATTTTCGGTTCAGAGATGCAAGAGAACAAATTTCTCGAAGAAGATTTGCTCGGTCATGGCGCCTCAGCAATCGGAGCGCAAGCTCGCCACCACTGGCTCGGTTAGTTTATTATTTATTTATTTATTTATTTTCGTTGATGGGTTCTTTTGTTTTGTGGTTTTTAATAATGGGTTTGTGTTGAGGTAATCCGAATCCCATAGGAATGAATTTCTCAGGAATCTAAAACTCATATTACTGCATACCAAACATGGGAATCTGTAAGATTTCCTTTCCTACCTCAGGATTAATGTATACCAAACACCCCCTTAGATTTGTTACTAACTTTGAAAACCAAACAACCCCGATGGCTTGCTCCGGAATTGCCCTAAACGAGGTCAGTTTCGTTACTTTCCATGAATTTTCATCATTTTCCACCAATATTTTCAATGACCCTCCACCAGAAAGCGTTGGGTCTCTCCGCTTTGTCCTCGTCGTCTCCATTTTCGATTCAGAGATGCAAAAGAACAAATTTCTCAAAGAAAATTTGCTCAGTCATGGCGCCTCAGCAATCGGTGCGCAAGACAGCCACCACAGGCTCGGTTAGTTTATTATTTATTTATTTATTTTCGTTGATGGGTTCTTTTGTTTTGTGGTTTTTAATAATGGGTTTGTGTTGAGGTAATCAGAATCCCATGGGAATAAATTTCTTAGGAATCTAAAACTCAAATTACTGCATACCAAACATGGAAAGATTTCCATTCCTACCTTAGGATTACTGTATACCAAACGCCCCCTTAGATTTGTTGCTAACTTTGAAAACCAAACAACCCCCATGGCTTGCTCCGGAATTGCCCTAAACAAGGTCAGTTTCGGTACTTTCCATGAATTTTGTTCATTTTTCACCAAAATTTTCAATGACCCCCCACCAGAAAGCGTTGGGTCTCTCCGCTTTGTCCTCGTCATCACCATTTTCGATTCAGAGATGCAAGAGAACAAATTTCTCGAAGAAGATTTGCTCGGTCATGGCGCCTCAGCAATCGGAGCGCAAGACCGCCACCACTGGCTCGGTTAGTTTATTATTTATTTATTTATTTATTTATTTTCGTTCATGGGTTCTTTTCTTTTGTGGTTTTTAATAATGGGTTTGTGTTGAAGTAATCTGAATCTCATAGGAATGAATTTCTTAGGAATCTAAAACTTAGATTACTGCATACCAAACACGAGAATCTGTAAGATTTTCATTCTTACCTCAGAATTACTGTATACCAAACGCCCCCTTAGATTTGTTGCTAACTTTGAAAACCAAACAACCCCCATGGCTTGCTCCAGAATTGCCCTAAACGAGGTCAATTTCGTTACTTTCCATGAATTTTCGTCATTTTCCACCAAAATTTTCAATGACCCCCCACCAAAAAGCGTTGGGTCTCTCCGCTTTTTCCTCGTCATCTCCATTTTCGATTCAGAGATGCAAGAGAACAAATTTCTCGAAGAAGAATTGCTCGGTCATGGCGCCTCAGCAATCGGAGCGCATGACCGCCACCACTGGCTCGATTAGTTTATTATTTATTTATTGTTTTTCGTTGATGGGTTCTTTTGTTTTGTGGTTTTTAATAATGCATTTGTGTTGATTTTTTTTTTTTCAATTCAAGACGGGGATGACGACGACGGAGAAGATTTTGCCTAGGGCTTCTGAGAAACCCCAGTTGAGCCCAAGTGAGAATGTTTGGGTAAATGTTGATATTTTGATGACGCACGATGTTTGTGGCCCTGGTTCCTTTGGAATATTCAAGAAAGAGTTCGGACAGGCCGCTAAGGTAATTGTTCTATAACTTTGTGTTAGGATTTGAGTTGACTTAAATATTTGAATAACTGGGTCTTTTTGAACAATATCTATGGTAAGAATTGATTTGAAGTATCTGAATTGTTTCACTGAAATGGCTGAAATGGTTTTGATGTCACTATAATGTTGGAGTAAAAAATGAATACTTGAGTAGTAGGTGTTAGATTTGTTATAGCAAAAACAAAAATCCTCTCTTATATTTGAGGAAAAAAAAAATCAAACCTTCATCATTGGATATTCAATTGAAATGATTTCTTTTTCGTTGTGTTTCTAGTAAAGAGAGGAATAAATTAAGATCCATATTGCATATTTTTTAGCATCATTATTTTATTAGATTTGTTACCAACTTTGAAAACCAAACAACCCCCATGGCTTGCTCCGGAATTGCCCTAAACGAGGTCAGTTTCGTTCCTTTCCATGAATTTTCATCATTTTCCACCAAAATTTTCAATGACCCTCCACCAGAAAGCGTTGGGTCTCTCCGCTTTGTCCTCTTCGTCTCCATTTTTCATTCAGAGATGCAAGAGAACAAATTTCTCGAATAAGATTTGCTCGGTCATGGCGCCTAAGCAATAGGAGCGTAAGCCCGCCACCACTGGCTCGGTTAGTTTATTATTTATTTATTTTTTTATTTTTTTTCGTTGATGGGTTCTTTTGTTTCGTGGTTTTTAATAATGGGTTTGTGCTAGTTTTTTTTTTTTTCAGTTCAAGGCGGGGATGACAATGACGGAGAAGATTTTGGCTAGGGCTTCTGAGAAACCCCAGTTGAGCCTAGGTGAGATTGTTTGGGTTAATCTTGATATTTTGATGACCCACGATGTTTGTGGCCCTGGTTCCTTTGGAATCTTCAAGAAGAGTTCGGACAGGACGCTAAGGTAATTGTTCTCCAATGGGTTCTCTTACTATAAGAATTCGGTTTAGATATTAGAGACAATAAGGGCATAGAAAATCTGGTGGCAGACCATCTCTCAAGACTTGAACCACCAGAAGAAGGGCATAGAAAATCTGGTGGCAAACCATCTCTCAAGACTTGAACTACTAGAAAACAAAGAGTTGCAACAGCCTCCCATTGGTGATCAGTTCCCAGACGAGCAACTCTGTCATGACATCTGTAAGCTCTCTTCCATGGTATGAAGACTAAGTAAAGTTTCTTGCAGGAAAGATCATGCCACCAGAATCCTCATATCAACAAAAGTTCTTTTCCACTATAAAGCACTACTATTGAGAAGAGCCAGTTCTTTACAAGCATTATGCTAATCAAATCATAAGAAGATGTGTGCCAGAAGATGAGGCAGAGGAGATCCTGAGACATTGCCACACCATTGAATGTGGTGGACATTTTGGAAGAAACAGAACGCAGCCAAGATGTTGCAATCCGTACTTTATTGGCCCGCATCGTTCAAAGATGCTCATGCTTTTGTTGCGGCTTGTGATAGATGCCAACGAACCGAAAACATTTCAAGAAGGAATGAGACGCCCTTGAAGAATATTCTAGAAGTGGAGCTTTTCGATGTATGGGATATCAATTTCTTGGGACCGTTTCCCTCATCTTACAACAATAAGTATATCCTTCTTGTGATGGATTACGTGTCAAAGTGGAGTAAAACGGCTGTAACTCAAACCAATGACGACAAGATAGTGCTTTATTTTCTCCGAAAAAACATCTTTACATGGTTCAAAACTCCACGAACTATCATAAATGATGAAGGAACACACTTTTGTAATAAGCAATTTAAGGCTCTCTTGTTGAAATATGGAGTCAAGCACCGAACTGTACTTACTCACCATCCTCAGACTAATGGGCAGGCGGAGATATCTAACAGAGAGGTGAAGCAAATTGTAGAGAAAACAGTTCATAGCTATTGCAAGGATTAGGCTAAAAAGTTTGATGCGTTATGGGACAATCGAACCACATTTGACACCTATAGGGATGTCTCCTTATAGGTTGGTCTATAGGAAGGCCTGCCATCTTCCGGTGGAATTAGAGCATCGAGCATATTGGGCAATGAAACAGTTAAACATGGATATGCTAGCAGCAGGTGAGAAGCACCTCTTGCAACTCAATGAAATGGATAAGTTTCGCAATGAAGCGTATGAGAATGCAAAGATCAACAAGGAGCGGAACAAAACTTGGCATGACAAGCACATCCAGCAGAAGGAGTTCATACCCGGTCAGAACGTGATACTACATAATTCCATGCTTCGACTGTTACCTAGAAAGCTCAAATCCAAATGGTCGGGCCCGTTTGTGGTCAACAAAGTATTTCCCTATAGTGCAGTTGAACTAAATCATTAAAGGAAAGGAACCTTTAAGGTTAATGAACAGCATTTGAAGCCATACTTTGATGGTGGAATTGATTGCAACAAGCCCATCACTCTCAACTCACCATAAAAGAGGAGTTAGGCTGATGATTTTAAAACAAGCGCTTCTTGAGAGGCAACCCAAGCTCTTCATCCTTATCCATTTTAGTTTTCATCATGTTAATTAGTGTGTTAGCTATATATTTCTAGTATTTTGTAAGCGAATTATGATGCATCTCCTGTTTGTGGTGATTTCAGGTGTTCTCGGGGCAAGAAGGGCGTAGAAGACTCACAAAGGCACCTAGGCGCTAAATTTTGCCACCTAGATGCTACAACAGAGTACTAAGACCCGAGAGGAAGGCGTCTAGGCGCTCAGTTAAAAAAAAATAAAAATAAATAAAGTAGCGCCTAGGTGCCATTATTTAAAAAGGCGCTCGAGACGTACGCCTCGATGCACACCTCAGATCGAGGCGGTATTTTTCCTTTTCAAGGCTTGAGCCTTGAACATTTTAGAGAGGCGCACACTTTTTTCTACTTAGATGTACGCCCTAAGGCGTTTTCACCTCAAGGCTATTGAGGCATGCGCTTCAGTAGAAGGCCTGTTGGGCTTGTTTTGAGCCCAATTTTTTTCTGTTAAAAAAAAAAGCCAACCCAAGACTCAAATTGGGCTTTATCCTGATAAAAGCAAGCGAAAGATTTTAAAAACCTAGCTCTACTCTTCTTTAACATTTCTTCATTGGCAGCCCCATCTTCCTCAGCAGCGCCTCCATCTTCCAAGCCTACACCCATTTAAGCAGCAACTTGCGACTGAGTAACGACCCACTGGCAGATGCAACCTTCAATTCCGGACCTCCTCTCCCAGGTTTTTTTTCCTTTTCTTTTATTTTCTACCATATGTTTTTCCCTCTTATCTACTGCAGCAATGAATGCTGTAATTTAAGGCTGCACAAAAACTGCGCTATTTACCTTCACTTGAATGCCATTTACCTTCACCTGAATCTTTCAAAAAAAAAAGTGTAGACATGAAATAATATTGAACTAATTTGCATGTACTAGCTTTGAGTTTTTCCTTCAAAGGGAACTCCTGTGAATATAGTTGATTGGTCATGCAATGGCCAAACCGCGTGAATTATATTTCAACCGGGTTAGAGCTTGGAATGCCAAAAGAAGTGCTTATAGGATGTTGACTTGACCGATTGATCGTTTGTTGTTTTCTTTGTTTTAGTGTAACTATAACAATAGCTGCTTCAATAGCTTCCCTCAAGATAAAAAAAGGTCTATACCTCAGCATTCCAAACATCACATGCTGCTTCTTATAATATTGCTTCAATATTAAAATGAAAAAATCCATCAATTTAGATATAAAAGAAACTTTTGGCTCAAGATTTATGCATATGTTGGTTCCTTTTCTATGGTCGTTGGGGTCTAGTTCTTGTGCTGGCAAGACAAATTGACAATGTTCATGCCTTTTTCCTTGGTACTTTTCAGACCAAACATAGATAATTTTTGTAACCCTTTTGAAGTTTATTCATATTGAAGCTAGTTACTATTATTTTTAGATCTAAACTTTTTATAAGGATTTTTGCACTATATTAAAAGTAGTGATTTAGTAATATTGTCACACACACAAACATATAAACAAGTAGTGTACTGTATATAAAAATGTCCAAAACAGTTAATACTAATTTGCAATATTTTATAGTAAGACATTATATGGATCCTTCACTTTCTTTTGACCTCTTTATCATTTATAAAGTATTTTATCATTACGTAACCAAACCAACAGAAAAATAATTTTTTTAATCTTCCTAACAAAACAATCTTAAAGGACCTCAAGGTTTTGCATGATTTTTTTATCAAAAAAAAAAAAAAGCACTGCAGTGTAAGAATGTACCACATGGGGTCAGCTTTTAGATTTTACCATATATGAACAATTAATAGCATCATTGCTAGCCTATATATCATAAAAGATTCACACAAATACATATATTCATGACCAAATCTTACTCTATATGGCCCACAAGGTGTTCTTCAACAAGCAAGATCATGTCATCCTAGTGTGCTACGTGTGTTGTTTTAATGCTTGGTGGACAGTGTGTGCTACGTGTGATTCCCTTAAAAGAAGAAATAATACTCGGTGGAGAGTGTGTGATACATGGTTGTTGTTTTAATGCAGTTATACACTATATATAGCATCATAATTTGTAGTATTATCTTATCAAAACTAATTTGTAGTATTAATAAAAAGAATGAAAGTGGCCTTTCAAGACTCCAAACTAGATAAATTAATTGTTTTATGTTAATTCTGAATTTTTTCTTTTGAAATTCTCTACAAATAATTTTCCCGTAGGAAATTTAAAAAACAATTTTTTTGTGGAAAAAGATTTGTTACTTATATTTCTGTGATAGTTTTTTTGTTTGGTCTAATAGTTATTTTGTTTTTACCAAAAAAAAAAATAAGTGTACGATATAGCAGTAGCATTTCTTTTTATGATATGAAATATGAATAATAACATATTTATTTCTTTTTCTTTTAATGTATTTTTTAAATCATTTTCTCAGTTATAATGGTTGGTTGCACAAAGAGAAAGGATCCCGCTTGGAAATATGGTACTCAAATTGAACAGAATGCCAAAAAAGGCTATTTTTATTTAGAATGCAAGTTTTGTAAGAAGAGGATAATGGGAGGTGTTAAAAGATTGAAGGATCATTTGGCGGGCACACGCCATAATGTTGGACCATGTCTACAAGTGCCGGATGAAGTGAAAAAGGAATGTCTTGACTATTTAAAAGGTTATTCTAATGCAAAACAAATAGCTCATAGAAACATGGAAGAAATGATTTCTAGTGGTTCTTATTGTTAATTTTAAAACTTAAATTGGATCTATTACATTAGTATTAATTCATCCTTTTTTGTTGTTATTGTTGTAACCTAGAGCGTTGGTGGTATCAATTTCGAGATGATACACCAGAATTAAAAGCCTTTGCAATTAAAGTTCTAAGTCTTACTACTTCAACATCTGCATGTAAACGTAATTGGAGTGCGTTCAATCAAGTGCATACAAAGAAAAAGAATCGATTACATACAAGTAGAATGAACAAGTTGGTGTATGTTATGTTCAACAAGAGATTGAAAGACAGATTCCTCAAGTTGAAGTCAAGGAACAATGGTGACGAGAAATTTGATCCTGTGCTTGTTGAAGACACGCCATCAGATAATGAATGGTTAATTGAACAAATTGAAAGAAATAGGCATGAAAATAGTACGAGTGATGATGAGAATGAAGCAACAATTGAAGGGGATGCGGCAGTGAAAGTTCAAGATCATCCAAAGAAAAGAAAAAGAGTGGCTCCTCATTAAAGTCAACTCTAACAACAATAGGTAATTATAGAGAATTACATAATTATGTTATTAGCTTATTACTTCAATGGTCACACAGGTCACTCAAAATTTTATCAACATTGATGTAGGAGCTAAGAAAATGGTGGTGATTGAAGAAGAGGAAGAACAAGGAGAAGATTGGAATGATGACGATGATATTGATTTGGAAGATAATAATGATGAAGAAGATGAGGATGAGGATGATGATCGAAACTTCAATTTTTGAGGGGTTTAGACTTAAATTGCTTCTGCGTGTGTTTTGTTTGTTATGGCATAAACTAAGTGTATCTTTTATTTGTTATGACGTACGTGTTTATGAATTTTATTCAATTTTATGATTTTTTTTTTTTTTACATTCGAGGCTTATGCCTCGCCTCGATTAGACAAATCGCCTCAGTTCTCGTTTTTGCCTTTTAAAACAATGACAAAACCTTGAGCAAAAGCTTCCCAGTGCCCAGCACAAAACCGGCATCAGTGTTTCCAATTCCAGTAGCGAATTGGCCAAAAGCCCCAGCAGTGCAAGTGTGAGAATCTGTACCTAACAGGACCTGGAAATCATGGTAGAGTTTTAATTGCCATATAGAGATGTGCTACCAAACTTCTTCACAAAAAGGCACAAAGAAATCAACTAAGATTGAAGAAACTGCACCTCTCCAGGTCTGCAATGACCTTCTTGAGCAAGAGCAACATGGCATACACCTTTATAGTCCGGGTTAGCCTGCAAAGTATAAATCAAGCCCATTTCAACATTATGACCAAGAGTAAAGTATAACAGAAAATGCACATAATTGTGTGACTACGTAAGCCATACCTTAAAATTACTCATATCCATAATATCGTAAAAGTACTTGATATTTTGTTCAGTGCAGAAATCCCTCAAGATGTCCACATTACGATTTGCAAGTTCGTCGCTTGTAAATATATAATGGTCAGGGATGATTACAATCTTTTCACGGTCCCAAACCTTAATGTCGAAACAATTAACCACATATTAAAAAAAAAAGGTAAGCAATCTATTGTATCATCAATGGAAACATAAATTATACGATAGCATATAAAAACTCATGACCGCAATAAAATGTGATGTTGTAGAGAGTTACTAAAACGAAATCTCTCTCTTCCCATTAAACATTAGCATTCCTTGAACCCAACTTCAAAGTACCAAAACCACGTTTTTTTACAAGCTTTTTGAAAATTTGAACCATTTTAATTGCTACTATTTTTTAAAAAAAAATTTATCGGCATTCTTCGAGGCTCACGCCTCACCTCACAAAGGCAAAACACCGTGACGCCCAAGTCCGCCTTTTAAAACCTTGTAACTGATTACCGCTGATAAGTAGATTTTGAGTAATTGACTAGAGAGAATTTGTTGAGTACAATTTCTGAGCACATTGCATTAAGTAAGCATGTGTCATCTATTTTGCAGAGTCTCTGGATAATTTGATGGCTGAAACTCACAAATTGGGTGGTTCAACTGTAGTTGTTGATCGAGCAACACCCAAGGTAAGTTACAACGTAACTAGTTCCAAGTACATCTTTTACTGGGGATAAATATTTTCCTTTTGATTTACAACTGTTCTTTTATTGTGAAGAGCTTAATGTTTCAACACATACATGTTTTGTTAACAGAAAGATGACTTTAGGCCAATTGGAAGAATGCAACAGGGTGGATATGGTGCATATAATGCATATATCTCTGCAGCAACTAGATATGCAGCGCTTGGTGCTCCTACATGATACGACCATCCAGCATCAATGTATGGAAGTAAGTACCACTAAAGGTATACTGCAATTTATGCTAGCAATAATTGCCCATGCAATGAATTTTTCCTAGTCCTGTTCGATTAGGAGGGGAATCCACTCGAGGAATGGGAAAGAAGATCTTTGTTGGCAGGCTTCCGCAGGAGACGACAGTTGAAGTGGGTAGATTTGGCCGTATCTTAGATGTCTATATTCCCAGGGTAAGATACATTTATCTGTAATGAAAATTTTTGAGGATTTGAACTCTTAAATTTAGTGGGTAACTGATGTGCACGCCATCCTTTTGTACAGCATACTAATCTTCTCCCTGTATTTTTATTAGATGTCCCCTAAGGGACAATTCCAAAATCACATTACCTCACTGATCAGGAAGACAAACTAATAAATTCCTCACATTTCTTAAAATTGCTAACGCCAACTACTCAAGTATTCATTTTCTACTCCAACATTATAGTGACATCAAAACCATTTCAGCCATTTCAGTAAAACAATTCAGATACTTCAAATCAATTCTTACCATAGATATCGTTCAAAAAGACCCAGTTATTCAAATATTTAAGTCAACTCAAATCCTAACACAAAAAGTTAAAAGAACAATTACCTTAGCGTCCTGTCCGAACTCTTTCTTGAATATTCCAAACGAACCAGGGCCACAAACATCGTGCGTCATCAAAATATCAACATTAACCCAAACATTCTCACCTGGGCTCAACTGGGGTTTCTCAGAAGCCCTAGCCAAAATCTTCTCAGTCATCGTCATCCCCGTCTTGAACTGAAAAAAAAAAAAAAAAAAAAAAAAACTCAACACAAACCCATAATTAAAAACCACAAAACAAAAGAACCCATCAACGAAAATAAATTAACCAAGCCAGTGGCGGCGGGCCTGCGCTCCGATTGCTGAGGCGCCATGACCGAGCAAATATTCTTCGAGAAATTTGCTCTCTTGCATCTCTGAATCGGAAATGGAGACGACGAGATCAAAGAGGAGAGACCCAACGCGAGGTTCATTGAAAAATTTGGTGGAAATTGACGACGATTCAAGGACAGTAACGAAACAGAACTCGTTTAGGGCAATTCGACAGCAAGAAACGGGGGTCGTTGGTTTGAAAGGAAGGATTTGTAAAAACGACATTTTGGGCAAATTTTTTGGGGATTTGAAAAGCATTCTAAAGAAAAAATGTTTGGGTAAATAACTTTTTCTTTTTTACAATTTTAACGTAAAAAACATGATTTTTTGGTATAAAAACTGTTTCAGTTTTTTTTCTTTTCACTAGTTGAGATTTCTCTCCTCGTTATAGTTATTTTTATCTTTTTTTTGAAAAAAAATTAAAACAATTTATCTACCTAAAAAAGCATGTTTTTTATGTAAAAAAAAGAGATCATTTCCTCAAGAGAACAAATTTCTCGAGGAAGATTTGCTCGGTCATGGTGCCTCAGCAATCAATTCATTTGCAAACCAAAATGGCTTCCGCCGCAATTGCCTTAGCTTCAGCTCCTTTCATCAACAAGTTTAGTTTCGTTACTTTCCATGAATTTTCCTCATTTTCCACCAAAATTTTCAATGACCCTCGTTTGAAGTTTGTTTCTTGTTTTTTGAATCCACCAGAAAGAGTTGGGTCTCTCTACTTTGTCCTTGTCATCTCCATTTTTGATTCAGAGATGCAAGAGAACAAATTTCTCGAGGAAGATTTGCTCGGTCATGGTGCCTTAGCAATCGATGCACAAGCCCGCCACCACTGGCTCGGTTAGTTTATTATTTATTTATTTTTTTTCGTTGATGGGTTCTTTTGTTTTGTGGTTTTTAATAATGGGTTTGTGTTTTTTTTTTTTTTTTTTTCAGTTCAAGACAGGGATGACGGTGATGGAGAAGATTGTGGCTAGGGCTTCTGAGAAGTTGAGCCCAGGTGAGAATGTTTGGGTTAATGTTGATATTTTGATAACCCACGATGTTTGTGGCCCTGGTTCCTTTGGAATTTTCAAGAAAGAGTTCGGACAGGACGCTAAGGTAATTGTTCTTTTAACTTTTTGTGTTAGGATTTGACTTGACTTAAATATTTGAATAACTGGGTCTTTTCGAACAATATCTATGGTAAGAATTGATTTGAAGTATCTGAATTATTTTACTGAAATGGTTTTGATGTCACTATAATGTTGGAGTAGAAAATGAATAGTTGAGTAGTTGGTGTTAGCAATTTTAAGAAATGTGAGGAATTTATTAACTTGTCTTCCTGATCAGTGAGGTAACGTGATTTTGGAATTGTCCCTTTAGGGGACATCCAATAAAAATGACAGGGAGAAGATTAGTATGCTGTACAAAAGAATGGCGTGCACAAATTGAGAAATGGTTCAAATTTTCAAAAAGCTTGTAAAAAAACGTGGTTTTGGTGCTTTAAATTTGGGTTCAAGAATGCTAATGTTTATTTGGTGACTAAAAGCAATAATCTAGTGTGTTGGCATCCATAATTGCAACTTCTTAGCAATCAATCAATTTTTGCTACATCCGATAAGAGGCATGTGAATCGACACAATCTAGATACAGAATGCCAATCAATTCATTTGCAAACCAAAATGGCTTCCATCGCAATTGCCCAAGCTTCAGCTCCTTTCATCAACAAGGTCAATTTCGTTACTTTCCAAGAATTTTTCTCATTTTCCACCAAAATTTTCAATGACCCTCGTTTGAAGTTTGTTTCTTTTTTTTTTTTTTTTTGAATCCACCAGAAAGAGTTGTGTCTCTTGGCTTTGTGCTTGTCGTCTCCATTTTCGATTCAAAGATGCAAGAGAACAAATTTCTCGAAGAAGATTTGCTCGGTCATGGCGCCTCAACAATCGGAGCGTAAGCCCGCCACCACTGGCTCGGTTAGTTTATTATCTATTTATTTTTTTTCGTTGATGAGTTCTTTTGTTTTGTGGTTTTTAGTAATGGGTGTGTGTGATTTTTTTTTTCAGTTCAAGACGGGGATGACGATGACGGAGAAGATTTTGGCTAGGGCTTCTGAGAAACCCCAGTTGAGCCCAAGTGAGAATGTTTGGGTAATGTTGATATTTTGATGACCCATGATGTTTGTGGCCCTGGTTCCTTTGGAATCTTCAAGAAAGAGTTCGGACAGGACACTCAGGTAATTGTTCTCTGACGGGTTCTCTTACTCTAAGAATTCGGTTTAGAAATTAGAGACAAGAAGGGCACAGAAAATCCAATGGCAGACCATCTCTCAAGACTTGAACTACCAAAAGAAGGGCATAGAAAATCTGGTGGCAAACCATCTCTCAAGACTTAAACTACCAGAAGAAAAAGAGTTGCAACAGCCTCCCATTGGTGATCAGTTCCCAGATGAACAACTCTTTGTCATCACATCTGTAAGCTCTCTTCCATGGTATGCAGACCAAGTAAAGTTTCTTGCAAGAAAGATCATGCCACCGAAATTCTCATATCAACAAAAGAAGTTCTTTTCCACTATAAAGCACTACTATTGAGAAGAGCCGGTTCTTTACAAGCATTATGCTGATCCAATCATAAGATGTGTGCCAGAAGATGAGGTAGAGGAGATCCTGAGACATTGTCACACCCTTGAATATGGTAGACATTTTGGAGGAAACAGAACGGCAGCCAAGATGTTGCAATCCGTATTTTATTGGCCTTTGTTGTTCAAAGATGCTCATGCTTTTGTTGCGGCTTGTGATAGATGCCAACGAACCGAAAACATTTCAAGAAGGAATGAGATGCCCTTGAAGAATATTCTAGAAGTGGAGCTTTTTGATGTATGGGATATCAATTTCTTGGGACCGTTTCCCTCATCTTACAACAATACGTATATCCTTCTTGTGGTGGATTACGTGTCGAGGTGGGGTAAAATGGCTATAACTCAAACCAATAACGACAAGGTAGTGCTTCATTTTCTCTAGAAAAACATCTTTACATGGTTCAAAACTCCACAAACTATCATAAATGATGAAGGAACACACTTTTATAATAAGCAATTTAAGGCTTTCTTATTAAAATATGGAGTCAAGCACCAAATTGTACTTGCTTACCATACTCAGACTAATGGGCAAGCGGAGATATCTAACAGAGAGGTGAAGCAAATTGTAGAGAAAACAGTTCATAGCTCTTGCAAGGATTAGGCTAAAAAGTTTGATGTGTTATAGGCCTATTGAACCTCATTTGACACCTATAGGGATGTCTCCTTATAAGTTGGTCTATAGGAAGGCCTGCCATCTTCCAGTGGAATTAGAGCATCGAGCATATTGGGCAATGAAACAGTTAAACATGGATACGCAAACAGCAGGTGAGAAGCACCTTTTGCAACTCAATGAAATGGATAAGTTTCGCAATGAAGCATATGAGAATGCAAATATCAACAAGGAGCGGACCAAAACTTGGCATGACAAGCACATCCAGCGGAAAGAGTTTATACCCTGTCAGAAGGTGCTACTATATAATTCCATACTTCGACTGTTACCTAGAAAGCTCAAATCCAAATGGTTGGGCCCTTTTGTGGTCAACAAAGTATTTCCCTATAGTGCAATTGAACTAAATTATGAAAAGAAATGAACCTTTAAGGTTAATGAACAACATTTGGAGCCATACTTTGATGGTGGAATTGATCGCAACAAGTCCATCACTTTCAATTCACTGTAAATGAGGAAGAGTTAGGCTGATGACTATAAAACAAGCGCTTCTTGAGAGGCAGCCCAAGCTCTTCATCTTTATCCATTTTAGTTTTCATCATGTTAATTAGTGTGTTAGCTATATATTTATAGTATTTTGTAAGCTAATTATGATGCATCTCCTGTTTGTGGTGATTTCAGGTGTTCTCGGTACAACAAGGGTGTAGAAGACTCACAAAGGCGCCAAGGCGCTAAATTTTGCCACCTAGATGCTACAACAGAGTACTAAGACCCGAGAGGAAGGCATCTAGATTCTCAGTTAAAAAAAATTAAAAAAAAATCAAAGTAGTGCCTAGGTGCCATTGTTTAAAAAGGCGCTCGAGGCACGCCTCAAATCGAGGCGGTATTTTTCCTTTTCAAGGCTTAAGCCTTGAATATTTTAGAGAGACGCATGCTTTTTTCTACTGAGGCGTACACCCTGAGGCGTTTTTGCCTCAAGGCTATTGAGGCGTGCGCCTCAGTAGAAGGCTTGTTGGGCTTGTTTTAAGCCCAATTTTTTTTCTGTTAAAAAAAAAAGCCAACCCAATACTCAAATTGGGCTTTATCCTAATAAAAGCAAGCGAAATATTTTAAAAACCTAGCTCTACATTTCTTCTTCAACATTTCTTCATCGGTAGCCCCATCTTCCTCAGCAGCGCTTCCATCTTCCAAGCCTACTCCTATTTGAGCATCAACCTACGACTGAGTGACGACCCACCGGCAGAAGCAACCTTCAATTTCCAACCTCCTCTCTTAGTTTTATTTTTCCTTTTCTTTTATTTTCTACCGTATGTTTTTCCCTCTTATCAACTGTAGCAATGAATGCTGTGATTTAAGGCTGCACAAAAACTATGCCATTTACCTTCACCTGAATCTTAAAAAAAGACGTATAGACATGAAATAATATTGAACTAATTTGCATGTACTAGCTTTGAGTTTTTCCTTCAAAGGGAACTCCTGTGAATATAGTTGATGGGTCATGCAATGGCCAAACCGCGTGAATAATATTTCAACCGGGTTAGAGCTTGGAATGTCAAAAGAAGTGCTTATAGGATGTTGACTTCACCGATTGATCGTTCGTTGTTTTCTTTGTTTTAGTGTAACTATAACAATAGCTACTTCAATAGCTTCCCTCAAGATAAAAAAAGGTCCATACCTCAACATTCCAAACATCACATGCTTTCTTATAATATGGCTTCAACATTAAAATGAAAAAATCCATCAATTCAGATTTATGCATATGTTGGTTCCTTTTCTATGGTCGTTGGGGTCTAGTTCTTGTGCTGGCAAGACAAATTGACAATATTCATGCCTTTTTCCTTAGTACTTTTCAGACCAAACATAGATAATTTTTGTAACCCTTTTAAAGTTTATTCATATTGAAGCTAGTTATTATTATTTTTAGATATAAAATTTTATAGGGATTTCTGCACTATATTAAAAGTAGTGATTTAGTAATATTGTCACACACACAAACATATAAACAAGTAGTGTACTGTGTTTAAAAATGTTCGAAACAGCTAATACTAATTTGCAATATTTTATAGTAAGACATTATATGGATCCTTCACTTTTTTTTACCTCTTTATTATTTATAAAGTATTTTATCATTACGTAACCAAACCATCAGAAAAATAATTTTTTTAATCTTCCTAACAAAACAATCTTAAAGTACCTCAAGGTTTTGCATGATTTTTTAATTTAAAAAAAAAAGCACTACAGTGTAAGAATGTACCACATGGGGGGTCAGCTTTTAGATTTTACCTCATATGAACAATTAATAGCATCATTGTTAGCCTATATATCATAGGCAGATTCACACATATACATATATTCATGACCAAATCTTACTCTATATGGCCCACAAGCTGTTCTTCAACAAGCAAGATCATGTCATCCAAATGTGCTACGTGTGTGTTGATCTAATGCTTGGTGGACAGTGTGTGCTACGTGTGATTCCATTAAAACAAGAAGAAATAATACTCAGTGGAGAGTGTGTGATACGTGGTTGTTGTTTTAATGCAGTTATGCACTATATATAGCGTCATAATTTGTAGTATTATCTTATCCAACTAATTTGTAGTATTAATAAAAAGAATGAAAGTGGCCTTTCAAAGACTCCAAACTAGATAAATTAATTGTTTTATGTTAATTCTGAATTTTTTCTTTTGAAATTCTCTACAAATAATTTTCCCGTAGGAAATTTAAAAAAACAATTTTTTTCTGAGGTGGAAAAAGAGTTGTTACTAAATTTCTATGATAGTTATTTTGTTTTTCTCAAAAAAAAAAAGTGTGTGATATAGCAGTAGCATTTCTTTTTATGATATGAAATATGAATAATAACATATTTATTTCTTTTTCTTTTAATGTATTTTTTAAATCATTTTCTTAGTTATAATAGTTGGTGGTGCAAAGAGAAAGGATCCTGATTAGAAATATGGTACTTAAATTGAACAGAATGCCAAAAAAGGCTATGTTTATTTAGAATACAAGTTTTATAAGAAAAGGATAACATGAGGTGTTAAAATATTGAAGGATCATTTGGCAGGCACACGTCATAATGTTAGACCATGTGTACAAGTGCCGGATGAAGTGAAACAAATAGCTCATAGGAAAATGGAAGAAATGATTTCTAGTGGTTCTTATTTTGGAAGTGCTCAAGAAGCAGCAAGTTCTTATCCCGGTGATAGCAGTGGTGCTTCTTCAAGGGGAACTCGTGGACCTATAGACCGATTTGTTGCACAAGTAAACGATGAGAAGAATAATGATTCTCAACCACTCCCTCCGACTTCTACAAAAAAACTTCGAAATGCGGTATGTTTAGACATTGCAAGATTCTTTTATGACAATGCAATTCCATTCAATGTGGCAATGAGTCCCTCATTTCTGAATTCGCTCTGTTGGAAATTATGGTCGAGGGTTGAAACCTCCTAGCATGTATGAGCTTCGAACATAGTTGTTAGATGAGTAAGTAAAGACCACACAAATGATGGTTGATGAAGTGAAGAAGACATGGCCTGAAACAGGGGTAACAATAATGTCAGATGGTTGGTCGGACATCAAACAAAGGGGTGTAATCAACTTCCTTATCAATAATCCTTATAGTACTGTGTTTTTGAAATCTATTGATGCTTCTGCTCATGTTAAAGATACACAGTTGTTGTTCAACATGCTTGATGAAGTTGTTGACGAAGTGGGAGAAGATATTGTTGTTCAAGTGATAACAGATAATGCAAGTGCATGCAAGGCTGCAGGAAGGATGTTAATGGAGAAAAGGAATAATCTTTATTTGACTCCATGTGCTGCCCATTGTATTGATTTGAAGCTTGAGAGGCTTGGACAATTACCACAACACAAGAATGCTTTGCTCAAAGCAAAGAAGGTAAGCAAGTTTATTTACAACCATTCATGGGTGTTAAGTTTGTTCTGGAAGCATAGTAACAAAGAAATTGTTCGACCAGCCGTCATAAGATTCGCCACTGCTTTTTTGACTCTACAAAGGGTTAAAGAGTTGAGACAACCTTTAAAAGCTATGTTTGATTCTGAAGAATGGAGTCAAAGTTCATGGGCGAAAAAAACAAGAAGGAAAAGAAGTGAAGAACATTATTTCTAGAGATGTGAACTTTTGGCGTGGTGTTAACTATGCTGTTAAAACCACAGGTCCTCTAGTAAAGGTTCTAAGATGGGTTGATGGTGAAAAGACTCCAGCAATGGGTTTTATCTATAAAGCTATGGACAAGGCAAAGGAAGAATAACAAAGGAATTAGGGGGACAAGAAGCTTCTTATAAGGAGATTTGGGACATTATTGATGGAAAGTGGGAGCGTCAGTTACATCATAATTTGCATGCTGTTGGGTACTACTTGTATCCTCAGTGCCATTATGACAAGAACTTCTATTTATATAAAGAGATCAAGACAGGTTTATATAAATGCATGGATAGGCTTGTCCCTAGTGAGGATTATATGAAGGTTGATGCTCAACTTGAAGATTTTGATTTGAAGAAAGGAATGTTAGGCTTTAAAGCAACACAAATGTCCTACACAACATGTTCTCCCAGTAAGATTTGACCCATTTATTGTTAATTTTAAAACTTAAATTGGATCTATTACATTAGTATTAATTCATCCTTTTTTGTTGTTATTGTTGTAACCTAGAGTGTTGGTTGTATCAATTTAGAGATGATACACGATAATTAAAAGCCTTTGCAATTAAAGTTCTAAGTCTTACTACTTCAACATCTGCATGTGAACATAATTGGAGTGCGTTCAATCAAGTGCATACAAAGAAAAGGAATCGATTGCATACAAGTAGAATGAACAAGTTGGTGTATGTTTTGTTCAACAAGAGATTGAGACAGATTCCTCAAGTTGAAGTCATGGAACAATGGTGACGAGAAATTTGATCCTTTGCTTGTTGAAGACACACCATCAGATAATGAATGGTTAATTGAACAAATTGAAAGAAATGGGCATGAAAATAGTACGAGTGATGATGAGAATGAAGCAACAATTGAAGGGGATGAGGCAGGTGAAAGTTCAAGATCATCCAAAGGAAAGAAAAAGAGTGGCTCCTTATTAAAGTCAACTCTAACAACAATAGGTAATTATAGAGAATTACATAATTATGTTATTAGCTTATTACTCCATTGGTCATACAGGTCACTTAAAATTTTATCAACATTGATGTAGGAACTAAGAAAATGGCGGTGATTGAAGAAGAGGGAGAACAAGGAGAAGATTGGAATGATGACGATGATATTGATTTGGAAGATAATAATGGTGAAGAAGATGAGGATGAGGATGAGGATGATGATTGAAACTTCAATTTTTGAGGGCTTTAGACTTAAATTGTTTCGTGTGTGTGTTTCATTTGTTATGGCATAAACTAAGTGTATCTTTTATTCGTTATGACATGTTTATGAATTTTATGATTTTTTTTTTTTTTACATTCGAGGCTTACGTCTTGCCTCGATTAGACAAATCGCCTCAGTTTCCGTTTTTGCCTTTTAAAACAATGACAAAACCTTGAGCAAAAGCTTCCCAGTGCCTAGCACAAAACGGGCATCAGTGTTTCCACTTCCAGTAGCGAATTGGCCAAAAGCCCCAGCAGTGCAAGTGTGAGAATCTGTACCTAACAGGACCTGGAAATCATGGTAGAGTTTTAATTGCTATATAGAGATGTGCTACCAAACTTCTTTACAAAAAGGCACAAAGAAATCAACTAAGATTGAAGAAACTGCACCTCTCCAGTTCTGTAATGACCTTCTTGAGCAAGAGCAACATGGCATACACCTTTATAGTCCGGGTTAGCCTGCAAAGTATAAATCAAGCCCATTTCAACATTATGACCAAAAGTAAAGTATAACAGAAAAGGCACATAATTGTGTGACTACGTAAGCCATACCTTAAAATTACTCAGATCCGTAATATCGTATAAGTACTTGATGTTTTGTTCAGTGCATAAATCCCTCAGATTGTCCACATTACGATTTGCAAGTTCGTCGCTTGTAAATATATAATGGTCAGGGATGATTACAATCTTTTCATGGTCCCAAACCTTAATGTCGAAACAATTAACCACATATTAAAAAAAAAGGTAAGCAATCTATTGTACCATCAATGGAAACATAAATTTTAAGACAGCATATTAAAACTCATGACCGCAATAAAAATGTGATGTTGTAGAGAGTTACTAAAACGAAATCTCTCTCTTCCCATTAAACATTAGCATTCCTTGAACCCAACTTCAAAGTACCAAAAACACGTTTTTTTACAAGCTTTTTGAAAATTTGAACCATTTCTCAATTCGTGCACGCCATCCTTTTGCACAGCATACTAATCTTCTCCCTGTATTTTTATTGGATGTCCCCTTAGGGATAATTCCAAAATCACATTACCTCACTGATCAGGAAGACAAACTAACAAATTCCTCACATTTCTTAAAATTGCTAACACCAACTACTCAACTATTCATTTTCTACTCCAACATTATAGTGACATCAAAACCATTTCAGCCATTTCAGTAAAACAATTCAGATACTTCAAATCAATTCTTACCATAGATATTGTTCAAAAAGACCCAGTTATTCAAATATTTAAGTCAACTCAAATCCTAACACAAAAAGTTAAAGAACAATAACCTTAGCGTCCTGTCCGAACTCTTTCTTGAAGATTCCAAAGGAACCAGGGCCACAAACAACGTGCGTCATCAAAATATCAACATTTACCCAAACATTCTCACCTAAGCTCAACTAGGGTTTCTCAGAAGCCCTAGCCAAAATCTTCTTTGTTATTGTCATCCTCGTCTTGAACTGAAAAAAAAAATCAACACAAACTCATTATTAAAAACCACAAAACAAAAGAACCCATCAACGAAAATAAATGAACCAAGCCAGTGGTGGCGGGCCTGCGCTCCGATTGCCGAGGAGCCATGACCGAGCAAATCTTCTTTGAGAAATTTGTTCTCTTGCATCTCTGAATCGGAAATGGAGACGACAAGAACAAAGCAGAGAGACCCAACGCTTTCTGGTGGAGGTTCATTGAAAATTTTGGTGGAAAATGAAGAAAATTCAAGGACAGTAACGAAACAGACCTCGTTTAGGGCAATTCCGGAGCGAGCCATAGGGGCTGTTTGGTTTCAAAGTTGGTAACAAATCTACTAATGACTAAAAACACAATGAAAAAAGAATCATCTCAATTGGATATCCAATGAAGAAGTTATGATTTTTTTTCTCAAATATAAGAAAGAGGATTTTTGTTTTTACTGTAGTAAGGATATCCGAGTATCAAAAGTTTAGGGGGAATAAGAACTTTGAAAACTTTAGGGTCTGTTTGGTAAATAGATTCAAATTAGTGATTTAATTTGAGTTAGTGTGATTTGAATTAGAATTTGAGTTAGTGATTTGAATTGTTATCCGAATTGACGTTTAGATGTGCATTTAAGTTTAATCTGAGTATGTAATAAAATTGAAATTTGTATTTAGCGAGGTAGTAAAAATAGTTTTTGATTTATCAACAAATCTAATAAAATCTTAATGTTAATGATCCTAAAAAATATGCAATATGGATCTTAATTTATTTCTCTCTTCACTAGAAACACAATGAAAAAAGAATCATCTCAATTGGATAACAAATGAAAAAGTTATGATTTTTTTCCTTAAATAAAAGAGAGATAATTTTAGTTTTTACTGTAGCAGAGATATCCAAGTATCAAAAGTTTAAAGGGAGTCAGAACTCTAAAAACTTGAATTCTTGATACTCAAAGGATTCAGATTTTGGGGGAAACAAACATGTATCCAAATGATTCTTAATACTCGAATTTAAATTTTAGTCTAAAAAATCTAAAGAATTTTCGAAATAAACGAGCCTTAGATTTATGTTACTTAAAGGATTCAGATTTTCAAGGAAACAAATACGTATCCAAATTTAAATCTATTGAATATAAATAATACTTGAAACAAATAGACCTAAATTGATTAGCATTCTGTGTCAAGATTGTGTCCATCACATGCCTCTTAGCGGACGTAGCAAAAATTGATTGGTTGCTGGGAAGTTGCTATTGTGGATACCAACACACTGGATTTTTGCCTTCAATCTACAAAACGTTTTCAAAATACATCACCAAATAATGAATAAAAAAAGGGTAGGTCTATCGTAGGGAGTCAGAAAATTCTCCACCAATTAACAACCACACGAAGGGATCAATTAAAAATCAAATCGAACAAGTTGCAATACAAAAATTTAGAAAAACTTTCCCACACTAAATTTGCTCAAATTTTCAAAAAATCAAAATAATAGAAACGTGAGTAAAAATCTCCTCCCCCCTCTCAGGCAACCTCCTCCCTCACCAGCAACCCACTGCATCTCGGTAACCCCCAAACACGCCCAGCCACCGTGAGGAGAAGAGGAAGAGAAGAAGAGAAGAGGTGAAGAGGAAGAAAAGAGGAAGAAGAAGAAGAACTAGCTGGTGAGTGCCAAGCAACGGGTGGCGATGTAGGGCTGATGGTGGAGATGAGAGGAGGAAGGAAGAGCCATATTTTAAAAAAATCACCGTCCCCCCTACTCCCAAACAAACCTAGCCACCGTGAAGAGAAAAGGAGAAGAAGAAAAAAGGAAGAAAAAGAGGAGGAAGAAGAAGAAGAACTTGCTAAAGACGGCTAAGCTGAGGGTAGCAAGTGGCGGTGCAGGGCTGATGGTGGAGATGGGAGGTGGAAGGAAGAACAAGATCAATTTAGTTTTTTAATTTTTCTGATAAATTAATATAATCATGTGTGGTTGAGTCTATTTTTGTTTCGAAAGTCCATCTTTTTCTACCCTTGGATGTTGATCCAATAATGTTTAAATCCAATCATGTTTAGTCATTCTTTACCAGTAGAGAAAAATAAGGCACTCTACCATAGAATCTTTCTAAAAAGTATATATAATCAATAGTGGAAAAAAGAAGCGGTTATTGGGATGACACATGGTGAAGGACACGGTCGCTTATTTTCTTTTTGAATCCTTTGAGGCCTTGAATTTGGTATTTTTTTTATACTGTTTTGCTCCATACTTTAAATCTATAGATAAAATTACACAAATATTTTTCTAAGCTAAAATAATTTAAGACACAAAAAACATACCGTGACGACCCGTCTATGTAGCCATTACTTAACCTGAACATAATCATAATCTCAATATACTTTAACATAAAGTACTAAGATTACAGAATAAAAATTTTCCTTTCAAATACATTGTAAACCTTTACTTAATCTTTATAATTTTATGCATAACAAGTGAAAATATATTTTAAAATTAACTTGTATAACATTTGCAAACACATTGCAAGTCATAACTTGTATTGTAAAACTTACTGCATAACAAATGCATCATAAAACTTATAACTTAAACTGTAAAACATTATGCATTAACAAAATACAAAAGTACTTTTAACATAATTATTTCAAATGAATTCTTGATAATAAAGAATTCGTGACATATAATCTTGAAAGAAATATCAATCATTTCTCAAAACATAATTTCGTAAACTAACATATTAACATTAATTTCTCAAAAATGAAAAAAAATCACATAATAATCATTATGATTTAACATAATCATAATTCGTAAAAATTTAACCTTTACATACCTCATAACGTTAATATCTTAAAACATATAATAATAAAATATCTTTAAAACTTTTCTTTTAAATATAAAGTAATTATTTAAGAATTACCGCCTTTAAAACATTCCTTAAAACATACTTAAAAACTATGACGACTATTGTCGCATTTCAAGTTGAGACCTCACTTAACCAATGCCTTTAAAACCCTTTTTCAATCATTTCTTCAAAATTTAATAAGAAACATTTACTAAAACTTAGCTTCAAACTTAACTTTATAATTGGATAAAACGTTTCGTAAAATATAACTTAAACTTTGAAAACATTTCTTAACTGCATCTTTCTTGAACTTTGAAAGTACTATATCGAATAATGGAAAAATAACATTTTCTTTCGGCAACGGAAACATACCATAGTGATATTCATACTTATCTCCAACATTTGTCCGTCGTTTACCACTGCCCAACAAATGTCGCTGACAGGTTTTTTTACCTACAGTATGAACATACTTAAATGAGTTTTCTCTCAGTAAGTAGGAAATCAGTCTCGCAAAACATAATTAAAAATCATTTTAATAAAAATATGCATGAACATTTTATGCTTTCTTGTCAACTTATTTTATGCTTAATTATGAACATCCTATAATCATTCATTCCTTACTTTAGCTATTATCCTTGTCCCATAACTTTCCTTATCTTATTAACGTTTGTGTTCGTACTAACATCATTAATTATGAGATCATAAACATGATGCTTCCCTTGTGGAAGACTTGAGATGCTTCCCTTGTGGAAGACTTAAGACCATCAAACTCCGAGGTCATCTTTAACTTTACTTTGAGTATTTCACAATTAAGGAGGCTGGTACGACACTTCTTATCACTTTCACTTGCCTTATTGTGTGAATGCAGTATGACTTAGCACTGCATATCATCACAATTATGTAAATCATAAATCGTAAATCGTAAACATACTTAATTTGAGAGTGACTAAATAATATGATTTAAATATTGCATTCATCACGCATTAATCATAACATCATTGTAATATATCATATTATGACATAGCATATCATAATAAATCATAACATAACACCCATTCTAACATAAAATAGTGTAACAATCACTAATAATGCATTTTCATAATTTTTATAAAAGCATTTAAAACAATTTATTTTAAAACGGTTCATACTGTAGGCGAGATTCCTACTTACTTGGACTGCGAGCTAAGCGAGTCTAGTTGTACCTCGCTGCATCACAGTATGCGAAGCATCCTCTACAGTGCCCCTTGAGCAACCATGAATGGCTAGGAATGCTTCTTAGAGACCATACATTACAGAAAATGTCATTCTGAACTCCATTATTACAGTTTAAATCTCCTCGATCTGTGTACAATTGATACCAAATATTTTCATCAAAGTGGAATTAGCTCGAACGGAGGTCGCCATCGCATTTAGAGCATCAAAATGAGTAGGGAGGCAGTCTCGGATCTTCGATCGGAGGTCCGGATCTCAAAATCCCAAAGTCACCGTTTACCGACGTTGACCGACTTTGACCGGCGTTGACCAGACTCTGTTGGCAGCTGGGCTCAGGCCTACCCCCCTAATTTGACCCTTTTAAGTCCAATGGCGATGTCAATTTCATCTAATTCTACCTCTAACATAGCAGGTCGAGCTCGACATTGATGGCAAAAATAGAGACTCCGATCTTGATTCTCTGGCGGTAGAAACCTGAAATTCGCTGAGGGCTTTTGCTACCCATCTTCCTCTGAGTGTTTCGCCCATGGTTGGGCTCCTCAACATCGTGGCCCGCAACGTTGGCCCGCAACGGTGGTTCGTGGTCGGAGCAATCCGACTGCTATTGAGATGCAACCATGGGTGGGTTTTGTTTTTCTCATCACGGTGGTCGTGTAGGAACAAGAATCACGTTGATCGGACGTCAGATGACAAAGATATCTCACCAAAAAGTTTGAGTTTCTCTGCCACTTTGGGCGGCATGCGCGGCTTCCTCCGGTGGCTTTTTGGGTGGCATGGCACCTCGTTGGACTCAGCTCATCGAGAGCTTTCCATTGGTGCAGGAGGTGTCAAAAACGGATGTCGAAATCTTGACCAAGATTTGAGGATAGAGAGAGAAAATGTAGAGAAAGTAGAGAGAGAAAGAGTGTAGAGAGATTTGGATTTTTTTTTTTTTTGCATTTTTATAAAAAATTTGTGATCTACACAGTCTAATTCTGTGTCGTGTTGGATTGATCAAATTTGATCTGTAACCATAACTGTACACTTAACTGTACTCTTACTGAACCGATATCATATAAGAATTTTCATATAATTATGGTAAGTTGAGAAATTTCACTTTTATCACATAATCTCAATTTAAATCTTTCAAATTGAGATTCTTATAAATGCCACCACTATGGCTCATATATGAAATTAATGAATCATAAACTTTTAGTTTAGCTCATTAAAAATAACTATTTTAATATACTATTATAACATTTCAAATACCTAACCAAGAAATTTTGAAAAAATCCTTAATTAATCACGTTTATTAATTTTTAGATTTTTTCTAGTCGTTACACATACTAAAGATACATATTATGTGGTTTTTGCCTAATTGACTCAAAATAATTATTTCACTCACGAGTGTTGTAATTAAATGACTAAAGGCATATTTTATGTGGTTTTTACTAAATTGACTTAAAATAATTATTTAACACACAAATGTTATAATTAAAAGATTAAAAATACACATTTATATGGTCAAAATAATTATTTAACACAAAAATGTTGTAATTAAAAGACTAAAACCACATATTCATGCTGTTTTTTTTTTTCTAAATTGACTCAAAATAATTATTCCCATACAAATGTTGTAATTAAAAGACTAAAATAGATATTGATGTGGTTTTTGGTGAATTGATTCAAAATAATTATTTAACACACAAATATTGTAATTAAAAGATTGAAAATACATATTTATATGCTTTTTTTGAATTGATTCAAAATAATTATTTAACACACAAATATTGTAATTAAAAGACTAAAAATACATACTTATGCGGTTTTTGTTGAATTGACTCAAAATAGTAATTTTATACAAAAATATTGTAATCAAATACTAAAAATACATATTTATGTAGCTTTTACCAAATTAACTTAAAATAATTATTTCATACGAATGTTGTAATTAAAAGACTAAAAATACATATTTATGTTGTTTTTGTCAAACTGACTCAAAATAATTATTTAACACACAAATGTTGTAATTAAAAGCGAAATTTGTTTTGTACCAAAACTTACCTTATAGCTTGCACAAAGATCATTGATTAACAACAGAGTGGTTATTTTTATGTATTTCTGATCTAATTTATTGTGACTCAAGATCTTTATTTAAATTTTGGGAAAATATAAAGTTTTGAATGAACTTTATTTTAAATATAAATTTATGTTAACCTTGATAAAAAATTTATCTTCTATGTTTTCAATCAACAATCCATATGAAAATTATATGTCCATTTTAATTAAAAAAAATAACATAATTAACAATAGGGTGGTTTGCTGTAAATTTGTAAGTTCAAGATGTAAACTACTAAGATTAAAAATTTAGGAGGCAAATTGTAACTATGCAATACTTTAGGGAGTGTCGGTAAAAAAAAAAAAAAAAAAAAAACTTAGACCTCTCGATTAGCTAGAGGCACATGCAAGTACACATGTATATATTTAGTTTGTTCATTTTATGTTAAAAATTTTCAAAATTCTCTTAATTTATTAATATAGTAATAATTTAGTAGAACAATATCGTCAATAATTAAAAAACAAAACTTGTCTAAAAATAAAACATGAAATGTTCATTCGCTATTTTAACAATTAGTCATCATAAAGATTTTTTTTTCTTTCTAAAATTGTACCCGTTTCTAATATGTTTTACAAAATTTGATTAGTAAACAAATTTGTACATTATTAATATCTTAATTTTCAATTATTTAAAGTATATATATTTAGGAGCTAACAAAGCCTTCGATAAAAATTAATGAGAATAAGTGTAGAGAAATATAGTAAGAGAGAAAAGTAAACAAATGGTCATTAGAGTTTTAACAAAGAAAATAAAGATAAAAACTTGGTGTAAAAAAACATAAATTGGGCTTAAACTAAATCTTATAAGATAATTTTCTAAAATACCTATGTATTTGATGAAACTATAAATGTGTATATTTTTTTAAGGCTCAAATAATTTATTTATGCTTTTATTTCTTATTAAATCCTTTAATTAATAGCATTTTTGTGTTAATAGGTATTTTTGTATCTTAATGTAAAAATGTGTTTAAAAATATATTTTTAATGTGGTTTTATGTTTAATAATATTTTTGGTAATTTTTAGAGTTGTTTTGGTGTGTTAAATATGTGTTTAGTTTGTGAATAATCAAACCATAAAAATAACAAGTGATTATTTTATTTTGAGTCTTAATATATTTGATAGTATGTTTTAAGCTTGTAAATATGTTCTATTATATTTTTAGTAATTTTAAAAAATATTTTCAAGCCTTAAAAATTATATCTATATCAAGCCGAAAGAGATCGAAAAATTTTAAAAGTTTGTAATTAATTTTGTGTGTTTTAATATAAAATAAATATTTTTAATAAATGTTACGCTTGTAAAATAATTAATTTTAATGTGTTTGTGAATTTTAAATTTTAAATCTAGAAAAAAAAAGAAAAAAAGAAGCAAAACTGTATAAAAAAGGACAAAATCGTACATTAAAGCAATCAAAAAGAATAAAAATTTGAATTTTAAAATTATTCTGGACACGTGGCATAATTTTAGCCGTCGGATGCACAGCTTAGTCAATCGTGACCGTTGGATATCTGCACTCGTCAGCCCTGGGTCTGCCACATGTCAGAGCTGACGCGTGTCAGTGGGCCCCAGCCATCAGATGCTTGTCCAATTGTCTGCACTTCGTTTCACATGAGCTCCCGTTCGTAGCCGTCGGATGTGCATTGCAGACTGATCTTACGGCCAGAAGTAGTCAAAAGTCGTACTTTTGTGCTAGAAAGCTGACTTCATCCACAGCGTCCATTAGGTAGACAATGCGCGATACATGGGTCTTTTTTGTTCGTTCCATATGCGCGAAGCACCAGATAACAAAGGAAAAAATGCACGATGACAAACGCGTATCAGCATTAAAAAAAAAAGAAAAAAGAAAAAAAAGACAAGTTCGACGTGGTTCTCGTGAACGTGGAGCAGGTTTAACTAAATATTAAATATTAATAAAAAAATAATAAAAATATATATTAAATAGTGGATTTCTCCACTACAAATAGGGGTTTCTTCCCCCTCATTTGCACCCCTCCTTCTCTCTTCTCTTTCCTTCCGTTTTTTCGGTATCCCCTTAGGTTAAAAAAATAATAAAATAATATTTAAATTAGTGTAGAAAATCTGATGAGGTAAAGAGATGATCTTGTATACATAGTACTCTGGTATAGATTTTAACTTTATATCTGCTTTGTAATGTTTAAATTTTTGTGGAATAAATTATATCTTTATGTTTTTAATAATTATTGTTAATGTCATTATGCTGCTCAATTTTTACATAAATTCAGTTATACTTTCTTTATGTAATTTAATTGTGTTGCATAATTAATATTAACAATACTAAAGTTATGCTCATTTATCAATTTGAGTTTCTATTGCATTATAGACATATACTGACACAATAAATGCTTAGTAATTCTTGATTTATTGTAGACAGAGATTGACATAGTGTATTCTTAAACCATTTAATAAGTCAAGGTGTTGCTGGAATTAATGTAATAATTTATTCCATAAAAATATAATAATTTTGATTTGTTATTATCTTTTCTATCTTAAAATTATGTTTATTATAATTATAGTGACAGTGGTTATAATTTTAATAATTAGTGCACCAAAGCATTAGTGAGAGATGATATTGTCGCTCTCGGTTAACTTATAAAAATAGTAAATGTACTTGCAACTAAAGAGAAAAGATATAATAGATCAAATGCCTTAGAAAATTATTAATTAGAGTTAAAATTTCATATCAGATGCGAAACATACAAGGGATTCTCATAGCTTCATCGTTTTAATTTTATGCTTTAAATTTTAAATAAAAAAATCACAAAAAAAAATATTTCTTTTATTTTAAAACTTGTTTTAAACAACCACTTGCCTTTTTTGACAGTTTATTTTTAACAATTTGTCGAGGTACAAATTTTCACCTCCCTGTGGATACGACAACCTTTTTATACTACAAGCGTCCTCCATTTAAGAGAAACATTTTGGGGTGAATCGAGCCGTATTCTTTTTGAATTTCATGTTTCTCCTTTTATTATGCAATATGATTGGTATATTCTATGTTATTAATAAAATCTTTAAATTAACATATATTAAATATTATTTTGAACTTATATATAACTTTGTTTTTAAATAGAAGATTTATCAAAATACATATTTCAATTAAAACATGCATTTTAGTTGGATGTTATACAAATATAATTAAGTATAATATATTTAATAAAAATGCTTTTGTCAGGAAAAATTAAAATAAAAAATTTAGAATGTATATAAGGAGGAAAAAACGTTTAAATAAGGACACTTAAAAAATAACTTAAGAGTAACAATTTTAGGGAAAAAACTATTTATTAAGGTCACATTTGATGAAATAACATTCAAAACGACTATAAAGATCAATATAGGATTTTGGGATTAAAAAAGCAACAAAATAAAGGTGGGGGGTTGGTGGAGGGGGAATTTATAGTTAAAAAAAAAACCCAAAACGACAAAATAACTTGATCAAATTTTTGAATAGTAGCAAAAAATACTCTTACTTTTAAAATCGTAATCAATATATAGATATATAAGAACTTTTATTTTAACCGTTAGATTATTTTTTGACAGTATAATGTGTGGGTGTTCATGTCAAAACTTTACAATATGTAATATAAAATTGTTTCTAATAATAGATCAAATTATTAAAAAGTTAATCTAACAACTAAAACAACAGTTCTTACTAGTTGAGAAAAAGTATAGTTCCTGTTATAAAAATTCTTTTTTTTTTGTGTCAAAAATATAAAAATCACTCTAAAATTTATTACTAGTGTCAACTTCTCCCCTAACTTTTCAAAAATGTTAATGACATGATCCTTTTTCATGATAGAAGCGTTTTTCCAATGACTTGCCCTGAACTAACAATATTAGTCCCTGCAGAGCAGGATCTAACACTATTTAGGTTTTTTGACACATGTAATGATGTTTTTTTTTTTGTCTTTTTGCTAATGGGAAAGCTTTAGGACTCAAATTTTGCACTTTTTTGGCTACCAAAGATGACAAACTGGTAAACATGGAGCGGCTACAATGAAATTTGATATGCGTAAGGCATGTTGATGCTCTGTTGTTGATCAACTCTACGTGCGGTTGCGCATGGTGGTTGGATTACCTACTCAGCTCATCTCGGTTTCTCAAGGTGTACCTGCAACAAGAAGAAGGAACGCCTTGGAGATTAGGGGGACACTGGTGTGATGCTAGCCAAAGGCTCTCCGACGCTCAAATCAGGTACTTGTTCGATCGAGATCGAGAATAGGGTTAGGTGAGAAAGTCCACATTACCTTTTAAGTGGATTAAATGCTCTCTATTTATAGGCCACCACTTAGACCAGGTGTGAAGTGGGTTTGACTCGTGACCCGAGTGTCCTATCAGGTGGTCATGTGCTAGGTGACAAGTGTCATAAACTGGTGGTCAACCCCTCATCTAAAGGTTATGGTGAGGCCATGTGTTAGCCATTAGGAATGAGTTGTTGCCTGGTTGTGCAGGCTATGTCAATCCGCCTCGACCACCTGTTTTTCCCGAGGAGACAATATCTTGTGTGGTGGTAGTGCAGGCCCTAGGGAGCACCTTGGAAGAAGTGTTGATCAAAGGGGAATCTTGTGGATGTCCAAAAATGGCTTTATCAGAGCAGGGTGGCCGGATAGTTGAGGAGTGTTCTCCAAGAACTTGCTGCCGAGCATACCCCCAACAATAGCCCCTCAATGCACTTGGTCGATGCTTGGCTTGGTGCACTATGCCCGAGGGCTGGTCGGCTAAAATGGTCTTCGGTATCGCGAGTTTCAAGGGCAGTTGGTCAAGCTCGGCTGACATGTCAGCCCGCTATTGGCTGTTTCTTTGATGAGAGCCATCATTGCTTCTCTTCAATTTCTACACTCAATCTCCATCTATAAATAGGGGAAGCCCTCGGCCTATTTTCACATTCCTTGCTTGCGAATTTCTGATAGTTTTGCACTCTAACTATCGAGCAAAGACTTGAGAACTTTGAAGAACTTTCAAATCCGATCAATCAATCCCGAACATGTAATTCTCAAATACGAAATATGAGTGACCCAAGTGATTCCCAAAACCAATGAGTGAATGTCTCATGGTCAAATGAGAGTACCGAGTCCAACTAACCAGGCTCCAAGAAGGGGGAAGCATTGAGAGGATAGCCGAGCAGGAGGGAAAGGCTATTATCTGAAATGAAATGTATGTTGCTTAGTCACTTTGGTATGAGAATATTTGAAAAGCCTTTTATATTTTAGGTATTCAAGTTCTCTATGATGAAGCTTATTGTATTCTTAGATTGTATTAAGAAACCTATATTGATCTTCTTTTGAAATGTATGGATAAAAGGTGACGCTCTTAAAGTCTCCATGTCCTTGTAGTGATGGTAAGAGAGATCAGATAAAGTAGGCTCTTATGTGTCTATCTTTGACAACCTAAGATATGCCCAAGTATACACGTCCTTTTAATTTATTTTCTATTGACATGCAGATTTAATACTTGGATGAATTGTTGTTGTTATTGATTTTTTGGGAATGGGGTACCAAATAGATAAATATTGGCAAATAAACCAACACTCTTGATATAGTTGGATCTTGTGACGCCGGTTATGTAGGCTGTATAGATGACATAATATCCACATTTGACTATATTTTTTGTGATGGGAGGATGAACTTTTTTATTGACAAGTGTCTAATAGACACTCATAGCTTCCTCTCCTATGGATATGGAGCATGTGACATGTTACCAGGCTACTTATGTCATGTAGTTGTGGAATCTTGTTTCAGCATGGGAGTAGTTGACTCCATTTCTGGCAACTAAAACTGTTTATGATAGTTCTGTAACAATATCTTTCTCTTAGAACACTAAGAGCATTCGATCAAGTACATTGATAAATGAGTTTCGTTTTGTTAAAGAAAAAGATGCAGAAGGCCTCATTGTTATTGAAAACATGTCTACAATCAATATGCTTGAAGATCTGCTTAAGGCTTTCTTATTATGTGTTTGAAGAATATGCATTTCACTCAGGATTGTATGGAGCCTATAGTTGTATTGAATTAGTGGGAGTTTAGTGTCTATTATGTGCGACATATTGTTATTGATAAAGATTGCCTATGTTTTGTATATACATGTATTTTTAATGGATCTTTGTCACTTTATACATAATATTATATTGACACGTATGTTTGATTAGTATGACATGTTTGCAAAAGAGACATTGGTTATTACTCTCAATTTATGCATCGTTGGTGTTAGATCCATATCAATTGTTATTTGTCTCAAGATGTTGCCATGTTTTCATGAATACTGACTCCAATTATGTGTAATCCTTGCATCCTGTCGATACAGTGTTATGTATAATTAGTTTGGCTATATATTTGTTGTACGAGATTCTTGTTAGTGAATATTCAATGGTAGAATAAATGCTATAGAATGATTATGTCGTTCAAGAGGAACATTGTTGGAATATTTTTTGTATAGACTTCCATAATCCTAATAATTCACTGTATGAACCAAAGTATGTTATGGACAATTTTGTTAATGTATGTTAAATATCGGGTCACAATGGAATGAGCACAAGTTTATTGACTAGCTTGAGGTCCATGGACTCTCTCCTTTATAAGCGTGAGAAAAATACATAGAATGCCTCTCAAGGATCCTTATTAAAAGTATCATCTTCTTCTTTACTTCTCAAAAGTGCCCTTTTAAAGTTATTTTCTTTTCAATTTGGTTTATTAATTTACTTTTATATCCTTAGTTCAAAGTCGAAAGAAACCTTAACTGACTTTTCCATAATCACTCTCTCTCCTCCTCTGCTTCGTGTCTCTCTTCTCTATGCTCGCCCCTTCTCACTCCTCGAGCAATCCAACCGTGATCTCTTGGTCTTCAAGTTCAAGTCCGGCACCGTCATCGCCCTAGTCCTCTTCGTCGTCTTTAGGCTCCTTAACTCGCTCTTTGAAGGGAAAGTCATCGCGAAATTGCCGTTCAAGCCGTTCGGATAGGTGATGAAGATGAGCCACAGAGGCTTGCAAGAAGACGATTCGACCGACTGTTCCATGGCGTTCCTATACTTCCTATGATCTATTGGCATCAAGACGAATCTGCAGAAGTTTCTAGGATTTTTGCTACCGAGTGGTACCAGTGCTAGATTATTCCCAATGCCCGATCCGAAAACCAGTTGATCATATTCACAGATAGACAAATACTCTGTCACTTTTAACTTTTTTTTTGTTCTTTTTCTTGTATTTGGAATTGCGAAACTTAGTTATGAATTTTCCAATTAAGAGCCTTTTTTTTTTTTTTTTTGGTGAAAATTCATACTTGGTCTCTTTGGGGGAATTTGATAACTGGGCTCGGGAGAATTTTTTTTGGACAAATAGACCTTTTTTTTTTTTTTTTCAGTTTTTGGCATTAAAAAAATGGTTTTTTTAGACATCAAAACGGTTTCAGTTTTTTTTTTTTTCCAGCATGTTGAGATTTTTTATTCTGTTACAGTCATTTTTCTTTTCTGTTGAAAAAAACTGAGACAGTTTACCTGCATAGAAAAACGTGTTTTTTTTATTTAAAAAAAAAAGAGGCCTTTTGTCCAATTTGAAATTTTTTTTTGCCCTTTCATCAAAATCTTCCGGTCTTCTTTTCTCTAATAGAGGTTGGGGTACAATGAGATAGTGAAAATGTATATTTTTTAAAGTTAAATAATATTATTTTATATTAATATTTTTTGTTAAATTTTTTAATTAATAGTATTTTTATGTTAATTGATATTTTTATGTTTTAGTATATAAATATGTTTAAAAATATATTTTTATTGTGTTTTTATGTTTAATAATATTTTTTGTAATTTTTAAAATTGTTTTGTCATGTTAAATATATGTTTAGTTTGTAAATAGTTAAAATGGTAAAAATAATGTGTAGTACTTTTATTTTAAGTCTTGAAATGTTGTAAATAAGTTTTTGTTTGTAAATACGTTCTATTTTATTTTTAGTAATTTTTAAAAATATTTTTGAGTCTTAAATGATATTTGGGATAAGGTTTGTTAGTTTTAATTAAAAGTTTTTATTTATTTTTCGCGTGTTTTGTTTTGAACTGTCACATTTTTTTAACAATTTTGGATCTGGTTTTACCATGTTTGTATTATCATTTCTGATTAATTCTATATTAATAAAATTACCCGAGATATATGCAACATGGAATTGTTGTTATTGCTTTAGATTGCCTTATAATTGCCTGGAAGATGAAGGACTTGAATTTCTTTCACAAATTCAGAAAATATGGTTCAGCTCAGGCAAGTGCTTGGAGGTAATTTGCTTGAGCGATGTGATGCTGATCGTTGCTTGTTCCTCAATGATCTCCCTGGTTTTTATTTTTTATTATTTTTTTATTTTTCTTGATGGAATCTCTCTGGTTTACATTGTAACTCAGTGGGAAAAATCTTATGCAATGTTAGTGATCTGGTGTACTTGTTGGCATGAGCGTACATTCGATTTCGATTTGAAATTATCACATTGTTGGCATAGGCATCTAGCATGTAATTGTTGGCGTTCATCTATGATTATATATTTATGAAATTTTGATCGGTTAATCTTGTTGGATTTTTACGTTTTGTGGTTGCATCAACTACAAAATTGAAAAATAATATACTCTTGATTATGGTGTAATGTTTAAGTACGTTATGGCTAGGATATGTTATTCACAAGCTCTCTTTTTCGTAGATTTGGTTGATGAACTTTAAAAATGAAGATTATGGATAGGTATTGGCTCCATTTGCTTGAGAAAAGGTTTAAGAAAGACTAGCGTTTATGGTGTTTTTGGTTGCTTCGGATCATTGTGTGTGTGCATTTAATTTTTGTAGTTGGATCTATGTTTGTCATTGAGGATAAGATATGTGGACATTGTTGTCTTTTTTGTTATAAGTAGACGTTGGACAAATTCACTGGAGCTACGGATTCTTTATAATTTGGTTGTGGATTTTTTTCTTCAAAATAAAAAGAATAAGATATTTTGATAGATTCCGCTCTGGAGTATGACGAGTTCCATAATGGAATTTGGTTGGTTTTGAGATGAAATCTGGCGGGTTCCTTCCAAGTTACATTCTCACACTCACGCCTAAGACCGGAGGTGGTTGGCTTTTCTTTGTTTCAAAAAAAATATATTGAAATCTAGTAGGTCCCAGCTTTGGAACCTACTAGGTTTTGTTCCGGCACCTCATGTCGGCTACCGAAGGCAGTTAGTGTTTTTTTGTTTGATGCAACCTGAGGCGGTTGTTGATTTTTTGTTTCAAAGAAAATATGTAAGAATCTAGTAGGTTCTACTTTAGAACCTACGAGATTCCAACATGGCATCCCCTGTTGACGACCAGAGGCGGTTGGTACTTCTTTGTTTAAAAGTAAATATATTGGAATCTGGTAGATTACACTTTGGAACTTACCATATCTCAATCTGGCACCTGGCGTTGGCTATCGAAGGCGGTTGACGCTTCTAAGCTTAAAAGAAATTTTGTTGGAATCTAATAGGTTCCACTTTGAAACTTGGTAGGTTACAATTGTTTCAGCGATCGGAGGCGGTGTTCTAAGACGAAACCTAGCGGGTTCCACAATAGAATCTAGTGGGTTCCAAAATGAAACCCGGCAGGTTTTATTTCGACATCTCCATGAGTGAGTGGGACGAAAGGTAATTTGTTCTTTTAATAAATCCTTATTTTCTAATAAAGAGACGGTTCGAGTAAGTGGTCTATGCATTTAGGGTGTGTTCTTATAAATTGCCCTTTAAGTATTTTACTCGGCCATTGAACCGAGAACCTCTGTAGCATAATTGATAGAGCCCAACAAGCCTTCAAGTTTTGAGCCCATTAAGCTTAGGATGAATCACCTCTATGTGTGTGTGTCGTGCGTTTTTTTTTTTTTTTAGTGGAGAGGCCATTGTAGAGGAAGGTTCATGGCCCAAAACAGCAGCAGTTTTTCAAAGGCGTTTTCTGGCCAATTAACGATGGCACTTTGAGGTAACCCACGAAACGTGTTTTTTGACATGCTCCAACTCTAAATGGTTATTGTTTGATGAGCTAAAAAATCAACAATTAATTCATAAGGTCAATTATTTAAAACTAACAACAACATATATTTAAAAATTCCAATTGTTGCGTAACCTCCTCAATTGTCATCGGGGAGCATTTTCATTTGCGGTCTTCTGCTTGAACATTCCTTTTGTTGTTGCCAATGGGGATTTGGTGGCTCTTTCATTTTTCCCAAATTTGTTTATCTTTAATGTGGTCTCTAGTCATAATTTTTCCAAGATCATGCGCTCGTTTTTCCTTTCTTCGGATTTTTTCTTTATTTTTTTTTTGGTTTTAGTTATTTATTTTTAATTAAGGGTTTTGACGAGGCTCCGATACGGGTAAATTCGATTGAATTATTAGACCCTTTTAGGAGTATTTCGTGGTGGAGGTAGATGTATAATGTTTTATTTTAATGTACTAAGTTTCTATCATTTTTTCTTTTATTTTAATAAATTTGAGTGGAGAGCTTGGTGTGGGATAAGTTATTTTAATGAGTGTTATGGGTCCTTGTGCTAGTTTCTTGCTTCGTCGATTGAAAAGAGAGAGAGAAAAAAAGGCCCCAGGAATTTTTTTTTATCTTTTATTCTGAGGCGAACATGTGCAAAAATACAAAGAAATCTGAAGACCGGGGCCAAAACATGAGTTTCGAAGCACTTCTAGCAATGCCCAGTTAGCAGCCAACTGCCATATGATCTCCTATTTGCCGGTTGTCCCTGCGTTAGTGCTTAGTCAGTGCTAAATTTCCTTCCCTTTCCTCTTCTTTAACGCATACGGCCGGGATCAATTGCCCAAAAGAAAATATGTTGCCCAGCTGGAGTTCATTGTCCTACAATTCTCTCTTGCTGCTCTTTCCAAAGAAATAATAAAATAAAAAGGCTGGATTGTCAATTTGCAAAAAAGCTCACCTGAATTCCTTCACCTGCTCATGTAGTAGGCTTTCTAATTTGTCTTCATTTGCTTTTTTCAGTATTTATTCTTGTTGTCATGTCTACGTAAGAGGCGTGCAGCTTTTGATGAAGAAAAGAGTTCAGTTTTTTAACATTGGTTCCAGAATAATCTAGAAAATTAAAGGTAGAACCTTGGATTCTATAAAAGGAACAGAAAAAGGATTTACATCAACCTATTCCCTAGTGGTACAAAACTATGCAAAGAGTAGCATTTAATTTGTGGAAACTGGGAATTATTTTTTCAAAAAATTGTTAGATAAGATAAAAACAAAAAGAAAAGTCGTAGGGTTAGTTTAAAGAAAGGTAAAAATAAGACCTGGTTAGGTTTTTTCCTAGTGAAATCAATCTCTATTAAAATATTTACAAATCTTCTTGATCTTGATAAAATTTGACTTTAGTGACTAATGCATGAAGACAATATCTAATGCCATTATCGATTTAGACATTGATCCAAAATTTCCACAAAGAAACTATGTAACAAAGAGAGTGAGGAAACAACATTGGTAAATCATTGCTAAAAAACTTAACAAAATGATTAGCAGGAAATACTATTTTGTTGTATAAAAATTTAGTAATTGTTGCAATTTATTTATGTAAATTATTTTTAAATATTTTAAAATGATAAGGAATTGCCTTATTTATAGCTGACAAAAAATCCACTTTATTCGTTGACTGCCTAATGCTAAAATACTGATTTGAGAGTAAAAAGTAATTTTCCCTAGGGGAAACAATAAAAACGTGCACGAAAAAAGTTTTCAGGGTCTAAACTGATGGCCAAAAATAAATTAAAGTTAAAATTGTTTTACAGGTACAGCGACTACAGATGAGAAATTGCATTTGTTGTACACATTAATAAGTACAATTCTAAAAAATAATTTATCTCTGAACATAAATATCTAGCCTCAAGTGCTAAAGATATTCAAATTTCATTTACCAAAATGACTTAAATATTGAACGTCCTTTATATATACATATATATATATATATATATCCAATGCCAGAAAGCCATATAGGTTACATTAAAATATTGTTTTGTCATCCTAAATGTTAGGTTATTAGGAGTGTCATGCATACACTTGATAGTCCTTGATTGCTGCGCTTAGTTTGTCTTTCTTTCGCCTACTTTCTTTGTTTTCTGCTATAGCCTTGGTACTCTTCTTCCTGTTTCGTAATGAAAGTCCACCTTTGGCAATAAAGAAATTAAAATATTAACAATGAGTTTAGCATGTAACTTGATTGTGTTTAAATTAATCATTTTTTGTGAATGAACGGGGCCAAAAAGGACCCAAAAAAAAAAAAAAACACAAAAAACAACAAACGACACAATCTTGGGGTAGAGACCTCAATTATGTCTTCCTTTGGAATTCTACGTAGATCAAATGGAAGATCACCAGTAAAGAGTTATCGATGTTCCTCAAGCTACGGCTGAGTTAGTAAACCAATCAGCTGCTCTATTACCCTCTTTGTAGATGTGCGAAATAGACACAGTCCAGTCCTTCTCCAACGAACTTTGAATGTCAACCAACAGTATAGTGAGTCTCCCTCTAACTCCAGAAAAGTAGCGGATGAACTGAATGCACGTGAGAGAATCCAATTCAGCATCGATCTTTTTGAAACCATATGCCCATGTGAGCTCCAATCCAGTAACAAGCACCCAAGCTTGTCATTTACACAATTGAGTCAAGTTCTCCATCAAATCATGACTTATCCTATTTTTTTTATTTAATATATATTGCGAACTTCCTTTACTATAATTTCAGCGTCAAATTAATATAAACCTTAGATGGTGTTGAAAAAAGAATAAAAAAAGGTTTAATCTTATCTGCTCAGTAAGAGGTAACCTACCAGAAGGACAATACTGGCTTCTGATTTCACCATTCTTGAAATTTATGTAGAAAACTAATTGTTTTGGGGGGGGACAGAGAGCCAAAAAAAAGGGCCCTAACAAAACTTAGAAGTCACCTCTCTGTCTTTTTTCTTTTTCTAAGCAACTTTTCTCATACATGAGTCCGTGAAAAAAAAAGACTGCCCGCGGCTCAAGAAGTTGAATTACTTCTAAAGCAAATTTTCTAATTAATATATATATATATTTTTTATAGAAAGACTCCCCTAATTATTACTATCTTATCTTTTTGTATATATAATATCTACTTCTTAATTGTTGCTTATCTAACAATCGGAGCCTTCATGCTCTTGTGGTATCGTTGAGAGGCTCCTGTTATGGGAGGCCAAACTTTTTCAATTAATCCAATAATTATGTGAAAAATCCTAATTTTTCTACAACACTCTTAATAGTTTCCTCAATTATTCAGCTTTTATACGTCTTATCAGTAGAAGAGTCCAAAATAAGAGGTGAGATTGATGGATTATAAAGCTCTTTGATTCCGTTGGGTCCCATATCTGTTTTGTTTACTGTTAGTCTCTTTGTCCTTTGTTTAGCGCTATCCTTGCTGGCTTACATTAATCTGTTTGTTTATTTATTTTGTTGGTTGAATGAAAGAGAATTAAAAAGGAAAAAAAACAAGAAAAAAAGGAGAAAGACAGAAGACATTAAACAGACCTGAATTATGTAGTTTTGCAGTTGCAGATGATCAAAAGCTGACCGCCGAGAGACATGGACGCATTTAATTACGCTCCATCCGGACTCTACAAAAAAAACGAATTTAGACTTATCCAAAAGTCATATAATTAGATTCAAATGTTATTCAAAGGTATCAAAATTTTGGGGGAAAAAAACCTTAAGATTCAAGATATGCAATACTTTTTGCATTTCCCGTTAATTTTTATTTATTGAATCCTATTAAAAAACTGAAAACAATTGTAAATTTAGGCTAAATTCACCCTTATCTCCATGTGGAGATCGAATCGGTTGGAATTGCTGGAAAGCCAAATTCTCAACAAAGAGTCAAAAAGTATTTCCGGTTAGAGATAGCTTTAATGCTCAACTAACAAATACCAAAGCATTTTCAGGCAGTTTCAAACTCTGAAACTTAAATATTAGATGTCTAAACATGAAGCTGCAAGGAAAATATTTTACCAGATTTGTGTCTGCTTTAAGGCCTCACGTATGCCTGACATAAAAATTAACCTCTCCCCAATGCTTTCACATATGCCTCCTGGGAAAAAAGTGAAGTAAATTCTGTAAACAGTGGCTCAAGAAAACATGCACCAAGTATAACCTCTAAGTTGAATTACTTCTGAAAGGAAAAAAAAAAAATAACATTGTACTATGCTTTGTTCTTGACGGTAGAATTGTGGATTCTTGATAATGGACCAAGTAAGTAGGTTTTTGGCAAACATTCGCCATCAAAGCACTAATGGCTAATTATCTCAAAACTATTAGAAGTTGTCCCTTTTGTTGACTCTCCTTTTTCTTGTTTTTTCTTTTTTTTTTCAAATTTTGTAATTCCTGTGAGGTACTGCTGGAATTGTCTCTAAACTAATTGATATCATTGTCATCATCTCCCTTTAGATAATGAATCATCTCTCTTTTGATCTTTTCTTTCATTCATTATCGGTTAATGATACGAAGAAGTCCAAAAGTAAGGCAGCATACTCGGAGTATTAGTCGATATTGAACTACCACAGAGAAAGACCATTGAAGCTAAAATAAGCAAAAACTGTTTTCATTCTCAAAATCGGAGAGTTTTAATCAACCATTAAATTAATTAAGAATAATAGTCCATTCGATCATTCAGTGTTAGAATAAAATCATTATACCAATGAATTTTACTGAATTACCTTCTGGAAAATTTCTTCATCACACACTGCTTCGTTGTGTCCTTAGAAGTCTTTCTAACATCCAAATTTAGGTCATCGAGGTTAGAGCAAGGTTCAAAGTCACTTGCATGGTTCCTGGTTCTAGTTACAGAAGAAACATAATATAAAAATAAGAAATTAACAACCAGAAAAGTAATAGTTCAGAAAAGAAACAGTCATAATTCTCATTCTTTTGCCAAACTGAAAATGTAATGAGTTACAAAATGACAAAAACATAATTAGTAATAGAAGGCTAGGATAAGTGGAATACCTCTCATGTGACAGAACTTCGTCATTAGCTCCATCAGATGATGGCCTTGGAGTTGTATGAATACTTGTAAAGTCTTGATCGCCATTACCATCCGTCCTAGAAATATTATATAATGCATTATGGAAAAAGAGTAAGAAGGGGAAGGCGGCCGGTAGTGCAAGGGATTGGGATTTCTTCCTCCATGAAATGTCAAAAAGAGGCAGAACAAAAAGGACTAAAACACCAAAATGAAGAAATTCCATGAGAAAATTACAATAATAGAATGATGAGAAAAAACAAAAAGGGATTTATTATTATTAAGAAAGCAATTAGCGAGAAGACTTACAGTCTGATAAGTGAACAGTCTTGTGTTGTTATCACCGTATAGATCTAGGCTGTCCTGTTTTCATCATCAAAGATAAAACGATAAAGATTGGTTTTTTGGGAGGTACAAAAATAACACATCATTTGGGAATTTTTTTGCCTTAGCCTTAGAGTGATTTGGAAATAATTATATTTATAACTACCTGCCAACCTGCTTGAATGCCGTTTAGATCTTCACCAAAAGAACCCCCAAGATCCAAAGCCGAGACAAACTAAACCATAGCAAAACCCACAAAGCATATAAAGTGTACAACTCACAATTAGGACCAAAAACGTCAGCAACAAATTAAAAAGAGGAAACAAACTATAAATACGTTTCCCCCTTTGTAATATTGATTAAATAGCATATGACAAACAAATCTACATGCATATGACAATATCAAGGGAAAAATGAAGAAACAGAAGAAACAGAAGCCTAGCCAAAACAAAGCAGACTGAAAAAGAAGAAGAAGAAAAAGAACAACAACAACAGACTGATAACAGCGTATAAGAAATCAAATAGAAGTTTCAGAGAAGAAGTTGAAAATTTTACACTAAAAAAATACTTGAACAATTTGTAACATGGTTGACCCAAATTTCTTCAACTTCAAGCTCGTTAAAACTCTTCAAGCACTTCACCGCCCTACAACGAAGCAAGCCTATAGATGCACTTCATCCCATCAGCACAATTTACGGAAGATGAAGATAAGAAACGCACAAACACCACAAACTGTTTATTGAATAGTGAGAGAGGGTGAGAGAGAAAAGTGCTTATGACCAACCTAGCAGAAGAGTACCTCAAGAGTTGCATAAGCCGTCGAGAAATCAGAATCCGTCTGTTTCGACTATTATTTAGAGTTATTAACAGAGAGTTGAGTATCAAAAATATTTTAAAATCTATGTAGCAGATTATTTTCTTAAAAATTTAAATCATTTGAATATGAAAAATACAAGATTTTAAAGTTTTTATTTTTTTTTAAATTTTTGATATTTTGATATATTATTACAATAAAAATTAAAATTCTTTCACTTATACTTGAAAGAAAAAATCATAACTTCTTTATTTGCTATCTAATTAAGATATTCTTTTTTTATTGTGTTTCTAGTGAAGAAAGGAATAAATTAAGATTTATATTGCATATTTTTTAAGATCATTAACATTAAAATTTTATTAAATTTGTTAATAAATCAAAAACTATTTTTACTACCTTTTTAAATGTAAATTCCAATTTTATTCTATACTCAGACAAAAACCTAAATGCATATTTGAACACAAATTTGAATAACAATTCAAATTAGTAACTCAAATAACACTAACTCAAATCAAATCGTTAATTCGAATCCATTTACCAAACGTACCTTAAGAGTTCATTTGTTTCGAGTATTATTTGGACTCAATAGACTCAAATTTGAATTTGAGTATCATGAATGCTTTGGATACGTGTTTGTTTTCTCGAAAATCTAAATCATTTGAGTATCCAAAATCTAAGTTTTTAGAGTTCTCATTCTTCCTTAAACTTTTGATACTCGAATATCTTTGCTACATTAAAAACTAAAATTTTCTCTCTTATATTTGAGAAAAAAATCATAACTTCTTCATTTGATATCCAATTAAAATGATTCTTTTTTCATTGCGTTCTTAGTGAAGAGAGGAATAAATTAAAATCCATATTGCATTTTTTTAGGATCATTAACATTAAGGGTCCGTTTGTTTCAAGTATTATTTGGACTCAATAGACTCAAATTTAGATTGAGTATCAAGAATCATTTAGATACGTGTTTGCTTCCCCGAAAATCTGAATCTTTTGAGTACCAACAATCCAAGGGTATGTTTGTTTCATGCATTCTTGAATTCAATGTACTAACAAATTTGGATTCGAGTATCAAGAATCCTTCAAATACATGTTTGTTTCTCCTAAAATCTGAATAATTTGAGTATCAAGAATCCAAGTTTTCAGAGTTCTCATTTCCTCTAAGCTTTTGATACTCAGATATCTTTGCTACAATAAAAACTAAAATTCTCTCTCCTATATTTAAAAAAAAAACATAACTTCTTCATTTGATATCCAATTGAGATGATTCTTTTTTCATTGTGTTCCTAGTGAAGAGAGAAATAAATTAAGATCCATATTGCATATTTTTTAGGATTATTAACATTAGATTTTATTAGTTTTGTTAAGAGAGGAAAATAAGATAGCTTTTTATTGAATAAATTAGATATTTAAAAGTTTATAAGAATAATTCAAATATTGAAAATAAGAAACTAAATAATTAATTGTAACTAATTGGATAACAAAGATGAAAGAGAAACAAATTTTAAATTATTTTGATGATATGTTAATTAATATCTTCATTTTTGTCGATGGTGTGCTAAATTGCACTGCTCAATTATTTATTCAAAGGACCGGGTCCCACAAGAAAGTCCAATCATCAGCCTACTTGTGTGGTGCGCAGAACGTCCAGAGCACGCGCCCATAATTTTATTCAACTAACCAGCTCATTTTTAACAACCTGGCCATCTGTATATATGTTCCATCACATCACTTCAAAACACGGATGCATTCCATGCCATATATCTTAACAACCGACCCAATTAATTTTACCTTGGCCCACTTTTTTATTTCTTTCTAAACCGTGAAAATTGAATGTATTATAATAGCCTGTTCGGCACTTTATACATCCCAAACATCATTTTATAATATAGACAAAACAGAAAAAATGCACAAAATCAACTTGTTCGACGTAGATGGAAACTAGTGGAACGGACAAAGAGGGATGGCAGCAGTGGCACCGTGGAACGGACAAAGAGAGATGATTTTGAGGGGTAAGAAGAAGAAAGCAGAGAGCGAAGAAGTAAGACGGGAACAGAGAAAAATAAAATAAAAATAAAAAGGAGAAGGCTGCTGGCAGGGCAGGGCAGGGCAGGGCAGGGCAAAAGGTTCTAAACCAGGGGAAAACCAAGGGTAAAAAAGTAATTCAACCTCCTGACAAAAAGAGTAAACAGGGAATATATCAAGGACAAAAAAGTAAAACAACATGAAAACAGAACGGCTTAATGGGAAAGATACTGTACGTAGCACAGTGATTCCCACTCTTCTTTAGTATATATAATAATATGCACACCTGTCTGAAAAATAGAAGAACAATATAATAAGACAAAGCAAATTATATTCAGTAGTATTATTAATCTCCAGGGAGAGACAAATCAAAGGAGGACATGGAAGAGCTAAGAAGGGCAGCGGTCGCTTACTACAACAACAGCTCTCAAAACATTAAAGACATGGCCTGGAACTTCTTCAAATCAATGGACACAGACGGTGATGGCAGGATTAGCTTGGCCGAGTTTACCCAGTTCCTTCATTGGAACGGCTACGACTGGGTCGACCGGAGGTGGTTCCACCACCTCGACGCCAACTGCGACGGCGGGCTCGACTTCTGGGAAGTCCTCACCTTCTACTACGTTCTCAAGACCAGAGGCGTCGGCTGCGCCCAATGCCGGACCCAGCTCCACGGGCTCTACTTCACGTGCGTTAAGTGCTTCGACGACGCCCGCCCCTTCGATCTCTGCACCGATTGCTATTCCCGTCGCAACTTCCGCCACGAGCACGGCCTCTTCTTGGATAGCTACGTTCTGCTGAGGAGCAAGTTGGGGTCCTCCGGAGAGGATGTGAATTTGGTACGTAACCAACCTTGCTAATTATATTGATTTTAATTGGATTAATTTCATACAAAGCCATGAACTATGTCTCTATATGTACCGTAATTTAATATGCCCTTTAATATCTTGTATCAAGTTATCCTCCGATTTTTTAAAAAATAGGAGTCAAAGTTAACACACATTAAAATTAATAATTTGGGAGGCAAGTTAATTTGAAATCGAATAGTTCAAAGGACACTTATAAAATTATAAGCAGTGTCACGTCATAATTTTGTTAATGTTATAAATAGAGAATGTTTCTTGAGCTAAACTACATACTTAGATTTGAAATGTTTCCTTTTCAAAATTAAAGAATTCAAAGGGCGCTGATAATTCATTAACATTTATGGGGACATTCTTTTTAATTCACTTTTGGGACTTCTTTTTTTTTTGGGCAGAATAGTAAATTCGAGATGGAATTATCTATTCAATTGTTTTACTTTGCTGGTAATTTGATAGGTGAATGTTTGTAAGCCTTAGGATTATCATTAAATTATGAAATAATTGTATTAATTCTTTTACTTGTATGCATAAGATAAGATTATGAGTGATGTAACGTGTTAAAATCCAAGAGTACTAGTATTGATGTCTCAAATAGTGTATATTTAACCATATTATTAGACATGTATTATAGTAATTTAAAAAGTTGAAGTGCTTTTCAACTAAAATTTTCATATTATAATGTTTGAGTTTATTAACTGACACGTCATAATATTATTAGTTAGACATAATTTAAAACACAAAAAGTTAGGCATATGATCTTAATCCAAAAATGAGATAGGTGATCTGAATACAATACAGAGTGAGATCTTCATATCAAATTTTTATATCCAAAATGGTGTCAACCAAACATATTATGCCACATTATTTAAAAATTAACTGACTATCCCACACTGAAACTTATGCAGGCAATCACTCAACCAGCTCAAAACAGAGTTAATTCTGCCTTTGCCGTAAGTTTTTCTTGTTAATATTATCCTACTTAATTAGCGTGTATATAAGGCAACCTGAAATATTGTTATCATATCAACGAACATTTAAGAGAACTCATAACATACTAGCTAGTGGATTGTGCAGCTGTTGTAGTACTGAACATGGCACATTATGCCTCTTATTCTCATTAGAATAATAATACGTTGCATTTTAAAAGAATTTTCATTCGCAAAGGCAAAAATAAAAAAAATAATATATATATTGATAAATACATTTTTGCAGCTAGCTAGTTTCTCTTTGATTAATTTGTTTTATTTTAAATTATTGCCAAGGACAGTACTACACTTAATTCTGAAAACTAGCGCTTATATTGCACAAATGATGTCACATTTCGTAGTGCCCTAGTGTAAATATCTGGGATCCTAGTATTACTTTAATGTATGCTATTTTTTTTCTTTTGGAAAAAGTAAACTACCCTGCAGTTAATAACTTATGATTTGATCTTGTTAATTTCCAGAATTATTGGCTTACAGCATTGGATATGGCCCTCAGTGTCGTGAATATTGCCACAACTCTCGCATCTGGATGTAGCATCATGTGATATTACAAAATTTTTAGCTATTTGTCTTGCAATGCAGAACAATGGTGTTAAACGTTGAGTGTACCACAAGATATTATAACTTTAGCTACAAAAGGATCAATTTGTAACTAAAATTATGGATTGTAATATTGTTGAAGTGAAAGAACACACCATATTTATTGTTGACGGGTAAAACTCATCTAACAAGATTCTCTCAAATTCCTCACTGAAATAATCACTCACATACAAAGTAAATAAAACAACAAGCACACAAGAATTTAGAGGGATTCATCTCAATTGAAGGCTACGTCTACTACTGGTTTTTTTGGGGTGTAGAGTTTCACTATGAGAAAATATGAGTACAAATGATTTGTGTCAAGAAGTGGACTTAGAGCACACGTATGTATATGAATAACAAATCATAATATATACATATATACAAACACATATATATCAAATATTAAATAACAATCACCTGGATAAACATAGAACGAAAAGCATTAATCAATTAAATATAAGAACATAAGATTATCAAATTCATATAATCACACATAATTTTATTTTGGACATTTATATCGTCAGAGCATATTTGGACCACTCACTGCAAGAAGAATTAAAACATTGGTTGCTTATAAACTTCCTAATCATAAAATATCATGAAATCAAGTAATTCACCTATTTTGCCTATAGGTTATATAAACACTATTTTATTTCCTAACCTTAGGTGATGCTAATCACGGGTGTTACAAATAATTATGACAAAAGGTAAATATAGCATTATAAATAACATTATACATTCGAGCGTAAAATAAAATAATACATCAAATATATATGTTGGTTTCATATTTTTTATAGCAAATATAATATTGGCATTTAGGTATACATTGAAGAGATTGTCTTAGGTTATGATTTCTCAAATAAAAAGACTGATGAAGTCAATTGCAATTAATCCCACCGCCCATCCCAAGATTCAAGTGCTACTCGGACGACCAAAAGTCGGTCAAGTCTAACCATCATATTTCCAAATCATCAAATATATATTCACCGTTCAATCATTACATTGAATAAGTGCATGGATGGTGAAGATCAATTCAGAATTCTTGTTACACCTTTACATACATGTTTGTTGATTAGTTTCCTAGTCCAAAACTGATGGAAGTCGCTGCACATTTTTCAAAATTTCTGGAGATATCTATGTTGAAAGAGCACCCTTGTTTGGGTTGAAATCGAGTTATGTTAGGGCTCATCATTCATACGACACCGATATTTAGGCCATCAAGTAGAATCTTAGTTTTCATCTAGACAATTTCTCTAATAAATATCAAAAAAATAACAAGTAAGATTTTATCTTTTAATACTCAAATATGTAGAGAAAAACAATTTAAAAAAAAATCTAACAGTTTCAGTAATGAGAGAAAAATATCAACACATGTTGCAAATTTCACATGTTAACAATAAAAAAGAGAGCGAATCAAACTGTATTCTCTTTTGTTTGGTGTTAAATATGGATCAAGGAATTGTTTAGTTGGGGTTAACTCTTAAATGCATGGTTGCACTTATATTAATTTATAACGTGATTCTAAACCGTTGATGTCACAGTTTCAGTTTTTTACCCATTAATTAAATAAAAGCACCCATAATACATATAATATATCTTTCCCTGTTTTGACAATTATGAGTTTGTTCGTTTGTTGAATAATTTATCGGACAAATTATTTTAATCAACAAGTGCCTATGATAAAAATTTATGTTTGTTTATATCAATTTTCAATTAGTTATAAAAATTAATTAACAACGATTCATGAAACTTTCTACCAAAGAAAACTATTCCTTTGAACCTTCCTAGTATATGGACAAAATATAGACTTTTACTTTGTTCCACGACAAAGTTAATTATGGGACCATTATAATCGTTCTCACTATAAGAATGAAGCTGAAAGACACAAGACGTCTACTTCTTCTCGAATATTATTTTTTCCTTAAAAAAAATAGAATTATTAGCATTGTTTATGACATTTTGGTTTTTAATTTTTAATGTTAACATATTACCCCTCAAGTTTTTTTTTTTTTTCGACAGCTTTAGTTTCTAACACCAAAATTGACAGAAAATTTCTAAAATTTAACAAGAATAACCACATGATTACTATTACATAATAAAAGAATTTAAAAAAAAAAGTATAAAATATTTTAGTTTTCATGAGGTTTTAAGAGTGATAAATAGAACATTTTGCACTTAGTGTGTTAATTGTTTGTAAAATTTCATATCACACCCAATGGATACACAATTACTTTTATCAATCAATTAATTTATAGAAACTTGTCAATTTCAGCGTGCAGGTTTAGTTAAGCGACTTATCCAAAGATATGCCTGTCACAATATTGGAAACTGCAGAGAAGTGTCTTGGTTGCACTGCGACAGAACTAACGGAGCATATTACTAATTAAGGTATTTTCTGAAACCTTTAATACTGCTGTCAATATTAGTCTTACGCAACTGCATTTGTATTAATGCTACCATCTAACTTTAAGATATGATGGATAGAAAACCTTCAAAACATCACCAACTTCTCAAGCTTCAAACGATACATCATCCAACTCAAGGTTTCAACACGCAAATTTTTGTTGGAAATTTATTGGAACCCAAACAACAAACTCTCTAAAGTACCTTTGATTCTTCTCGTCCTCACTCTTAGAAGTTTTTACTTCTTTTTGATGCAAAATGAAAGAAATCATCCTTATTTATACTAGTGGCACCTCCTTAACTAATGATTAGGAATGTGCCAACGCACTTTTGATCTAATCGCTACAATTCACTCTCTAGAATTCTCCCACTCTAAAATATTTAAACATTTTGAAAGGATACTTTAGAAAGTCTTTCAAAAAAATGGGCTTATTGGCTAATTAAATTTATGCCTAATAACTAAAGTTTAAGCCCACGCATTTATTATTGGTTCAAATCAAGTTTACCGTTCAACAACCTCTTAAACTTGATTTGTCATTCTAAGTAAGCTTCTCATCTTGGTAAAGTCTTCATGCTTCAGTGGCTTGGTAAAGTCATTTGGCCTTGGGAGTTAACATATTCTCATTGCACATCCTTTCTTGTAATGTACTAACTTATATTTTTATTATAAATGAGGCATGTGGCATGTGGCATATGATTAAAAAACTTTGTTCTTTAATGTATACTTGTTGAAAGATTAACAAGTTAGTTATTTGTTGCACTTTCGCTGAAAAATTAGCAATTATTAAATATATTTGCCAAGAAAATAGATAAAATGATTACATAGTATATCTGTCTTGAAAATAAATTTATAGCCTTGAAAATATCAAAAATGCTAACATGTAGACCTAAATTTTTGCCAATTAAAATAATAAAATACGTTGTTGATTAAAAAAATACAGCTCAATTCTATTTATAGGTATATATATAAGTATTATGCGTCACTTTCCTAACAAAATTTAATTGATACATGTACCGCGTGCATCACACATGCTTACTTTACTAGTGTTTGCTTAAAAACGTACACGTGGAATTTTGATAAATGCATATTTTAATATTTATTTAACAAATATCATATATATTTATTTATAGCATAACTTAACACATAATATAAATAATAATGTGACATAAATTTTTTTAAGTGACATAAATAACAATAACTTTTAAAAGTTTAAAAAATAAGACATAACATCTAATTTTATCTGCATTATATTTGTCGAGAACGTGTGCGTTTGCGCAATTAGTGGTGCTCGCGTGCTCACGGCACCAAGTCAACTGCGACCAATTCTTGATACAAGGGCGTTAGGATTATTAATAGGTGCAGCGTAGAGAAGGAGACAAATAAATGAGTTTCCAAGAAAACATCGGCTGTCTATTATGTAAAGAGAGAAACACATTAGCTGGAAAATTTAAGAATATTCAACTTGTTTTCTTCCCAAGTTGGTGAATTAACGATGGACGAATTAGCTATAAACCTTAGAAAAATCCACCTATTATACATCAAACTCTTACTCTTCTTTAATCAACTTACTTCTATAGAGGCAGGCAACAAATTAAAACAATTGGGGATATACTACTTTACATATAGTTGTATCTACACAAAAGATCAACTCTGCAGAGAGAAAGAGACATCAAATTCATATCACAAGACCACAATATGGAAGAGCTTCGCCTAGCCGCAAGGGCACACTACCAAAATAGCTCAACACACCTCCAAACCTTGGCCATCAATTTCTTCGAATCCATGGACACCAACCGCGACGGTTGGGTCAGCTTCAACGAGTTCACAGAGTTTGTAACACCCCGAAATTAATTTGATATTATTGTAATGTAAAATGATGAATTAGTGTGCCATAATTAATGTTTCAACATTAATTTGATCATTTGGTTAAATTTTGAATTTTAAGTTGTTTTGTTAATTTAATAAAATTCTAATGATTTCTTATTGTTTTAAAATGTTATTTTGAGTTTTTAAAACAAAACACTTTGTAAAATGTTAAAATATTCCATTTTACAAAAAACGTGGACGGCACATAGTTTTTGCACAGTAAAACCGTCCACTGTTTCACTCTATTTATTCTCTCTCCTCTCCCTCTCTTTGGCTCACTCTCATTCTCTCTCTCTCTCTCTCTCACCCGTGGTTCCTCTCTCTCTCTCTCTCGTTCTCTCTCGGTCTCTCTCTTCTCTCCCAATTTTTCCTCAAATTTTGAATCAAAATTCGAATCCAAGCTTCGGGTTAGCAAGTAGGAAGCTCAGGGACCTGATTTGGCAACCAAAAACTTGGATTTAAAGCTTCGATTCGAGGTTAGTTTTGAAATTTCTAAACTTTTTCAAAGTTTTGATTTTTTGTGCATTTTTGAAATCTAAGTTTGTTTGAGCTTAGAAAACCTTTGATTTGGTTAAAGGAACTTAGAATACCTAGAATCTAAGCTTGGTTTGAAGAAAAACGGATTCGATTTAAGATTTTTCATTTTTCCTCATTTTCTCCGATTTTTGGATTTTTTAGATTTTTGTGTTAAATCTTGTTTAAATGAGTTCAAAAGTGTCCAAACATGTTTTTCTATCATCTATGATTGTTTTCCATGCTTGAGATTTGAGAAAAACAGGTTAGAATCAAGATTTAGATTTTGGGAGAACCAAAACCCGTGGCTGGGATTTCTGGGTTTTTCCAGTTCGGCAGGCCGGATTCATCTGTCTGGCAGGCCAAACCTAGAAAATGTCCAGCCGACCGGACTTGATTTTAGACAGGCCGAACTGCATAGTTCGGTCGGCCAAAGCAGGGCGTCCGGTAGGCCGGCAGGGCATAGGAAAATTTTGTGATTTTTCACCTGTTGTCACTGTTTTGAACCCCGATTGAAATTTCAACCTTGTAAAATGATTTTAAAGATACAAATGGCATACTAGGACATCATGAAATGGTTTAGTAAAATAGGATGTCTCGAACTAGATATTGATCGACTCAGTGTGTATCTAGGATCGTTCGTAGTTCCGCAGAGCTAACGTATAGCGGACTGGGATTACGGTGTGGGACACCGACACGAGTATCGAGGTAGGACTTTTACCCTTTCTTTGGTAACCCAGTTTCAAATGATTTGGCTTTGAAAAAGGGGTTTCTATAAAAATATTTTCAACGGCTAATTGAAAATGGAATTTATCGGTTTTATTTTAATAAACCGTGAACTGAAGTGAACTTCATAATGAATGTAAAGGATAATACTCAGTAAATGGGTTTGAATAATGATGAAAGTAAACTTAAGGGCATGATGCCATAGCAGAGATCGGATCGTGTAGCGATCGACCATGGGGGCAGGTCCCAAAACCCAGCTGGGCCACTACGGTGGTGATATCCTTATGGTTTGCCTAGGAAAAGAAAATGATGTTTCTGGTCGACCGAATAAACTGTTTTGGGTAAGAACGGTTTTATTAAACTTATTTATTCAAGGTTTCTTTTAAATAATTCCTTGAATAATGAGACTTTTCTTTAAATTAAATTGATTAAATATAGTCCTACTGAGCCTTTCGCTCACATTTTATTTGTTTTTTTAAACTTCCCCCTCTAGGTGGATTCCCATTTAGGTTCAGAGAGGACTCAACGGACAGAACCCAGGAGTAGTGGAAGGATTAGTAGGTTATTTGTATTATTTGAACAACGCATGTAATATTTTAAACTTTCTTTGTGCTTGGACTGTAGTTGTATTATTATTATATTGTCATTACTATGTGTGTGCACAAATTATGGGTCAGTGGGACCCATACTCGCGGTTCTTTATTATTATTTTATTATTTGCTTAATGTTTATGAATTCGTTTATAAAATGTGTTTTGAAACCTTCGTACTTTTATATTCAATTCAACTCCTAAATACTTGATTTTAATTAAATTCTCCTTTTAATTAATTTAAATAATCCGCCACGTCACCTCCCGTACTCCGGGGCGTGACAGAGTTCCTCCGGCAGAGCGGCTACGATTGGGTGAACCCGGCCATGTTCTCACAACTCGATGCAAACAACGACGGCAGTCTCGATTTCTGGGAGGTCCTCACTTTCTACTACATCGTCAAGACGAGGGGCGTCTGGTGCATCGCCTGCCATGCGCAGCTCCACGGCCTACACTTCACTTGCGTCAAGTGCTTCAACGGCGGCCAAGACACCTTCGATCTCTGTACTAGTTGCTATGGCGGAAAACAGTTTCAGCACGACCACAAGCTTTTCTTGGATAACTATGTTTTGCTAAGGAGCAAGAGAGGGACTGTATGTAACAATATATTCTTCTACAATATAAGTTTTGTTGTTGATATTGTTTTTTTGGGTCATCATTTTCCTCATCATACACATTGTAATATTTTGCGCAGGCATTTACGCAACCAAACTTTGCACAGGCAATTACGCAACCACAAACTAGCAATGAATCAAGCTGGGTAAGATTCATCTCTGATCTCTCCTTTCCTACGCGCGCGCACAAATATATATATATATATATATTACAAACAATATATATATATATATATATATGCAACTAAATAATTAGTCGCCAAGGGTTTATAAGACCACAAAAAATTTGGTCAAAAAATGTGGACCCTTTAGCGACCAAATTTGGTCGCTGTTTTTAGGTTTCCATGATCAAATTTGGTCGTAAAATCTTGTCCTATTTCTACCAAAATTTGATCGTAGAAAACGTACGTCTTTCAATGCCCTCTGGAGGGGATGTGAATTTGGTATGTAACCAACCTTGCTAATCATATTGAATTTAATTGGATTAATTTCATACAGAGCCATGAACTATGTACTTTTATGTACCCTAATTTAATATATCCCTTTAATATTTTGTGTCAATTTATCCTCTGCTCTTTTAAAAAATGGGGGTTAAAGCTAACACACATTAAAATTAATAATTTGGGAGGCAAATTAATTTGAAATCAAATGGTTCAAAGAACACTTATAAAATCATATGTAATGTCACATCATAATTTTGTTAGTGTTATAAATAGAGAAGGTATTTTGAGTTGAAGTACATACTTAGATTTAAGATGAATACTTTTCAAAATTAAAGAATTCAAAGGGCGCTGATAATTCATTAACATTTTTAAGGGCATTCTTTTTAATCCAATTTTGGGACTTCTTTTTTTTGGGCAGAATAGTTAATTCGAGATGGAATTGTCTATTCAATTGTTTTACTTTGCTGGTGATTTGATAGGCGAATGTTTGTAAGCCTTAGGATTATCATTAAATTCTAAAATAATTCATGTATTAATTCTTTTACTAGTATACATAAGATAAGATTATGAGTGATGTAACGTGTTAAAATCCTAAGTGTTAGCGTTGATGTTTTAAATAGTGTCTATTTAACCATAATTTAAAACACAAAAAGTTATGTGTGATCTTAATCCAAAAACGAGATAGATGATCTTAACAAAGAGTGAGATTTTTTTTATCAAATTTTTATATTCAAAATGGTGTCAACCAAACATATTATATCACATCATTTAAAAAATAACTGACCTTCCCACGCTGAAATTTATGCAGGCAATCACTCAACCAGCTCAAAATAGAGTTAATTTCAATTTTGCCGTAAGTTTTTCTTTTTAATATATATAGCAAGCTGAAATACTGTTGTAAATATATATATATATATATATATCGAGAGATAAATTGTTGTGGCTAGGTAGTTTCTCTTTGATTGATTTGTTTTATTTTAAATTATCTCCGAGGACAGTGCCACGCTTATGTCTGAAAAGTAGCGCTGATATTGCACAAATGTTGTCACATTTAGTAGTGCCCTAGTGTAAATATTTGGGGTCCTACTACAACTTTAATGTAAGGTTTTTTTTTTTTTTTGGAAAAAGTAAACTACCCTGCAGTTAATAACTTATGATTTGATCTTGTTAATTTCTAGAATTATTGCCTTCAAGCATTGGAGTTTGCCCTTAATGTCGCAAATATTGCCACAACTCTTGCAACTGGATGTAGCATCATGTGATGTTATAAAATTTGTAGCTATTTGTCTCGCAATGCAGAACAATGGTGTTAAGCCTTAAGTGTGCTACAAGAAATTATAGCTTTAGCTACAAAAGGATCAATTGTAACTAAAATTTTTTAGCTTAAATAGTATAAACTCCATATATGGATTGTAATATTGTTGGAGTGAAAGGACACACTACATTTATTGTTGATGGGCAAAACTCATCCAACAAGATTCTTTTAAATTTCTCACCAAAATAATCACCCACATATGAAGTAAATAAAATAGCAAGAATATAAGAATTTAGAGTAATTCATCTCAATTGAAAGCCACGTCCAACATGAATTTTCGCGAATAGTAGGGTTTCACTATGAGAAGATAAGTACAAAAGGTTTGTGCCAAGAATTGGACTTAGAGCACAAACGCATAAATAAATAACAAATCGTAATATACACATATACACACACACACATATATATCAAACATTAAATAATAATCACTTGGATGAACATAGAACTAAAAGCATTATTCAATTAAATGTAAGAGCATAAGATTATCAAATTCATATAATCACACATAATTTTATTTTGGACATTTGTATGGTCGGACCATATTTAGACCTCTCATTGCAAGAAGAATTGAAACATTGGTTGATAAGAAACTTTCTAATCATAAAATATCATGAAATTAAGTAATTCATGTATTATGCCTATAGGTTATATAAACCCCATTTTATTTCCTAACCGTAGATGGTGCTAATTACGGGTGTTGCAAATAATTATGACAAAATGTAAGTATAACATTATAAATAGCATTATACATTGAAGCATAAAATAAAATAATATATCAAATATGTATGTTATTTTTATATTTTTTGATGATAAATATAATATTAGCATTGACATATATATTGAAGAGATTGTGTTAGGTCATGATTTCTCAAATTGGAAAAAGAATAGAAAAAGACTATTGAAGTCAATACCAATTAAGCCCACTGCCCATCGCAAGATTCAAGTGCTACTCAGAGGACCATAAGTCGATCAAGTCTAAATCATCACATATATATTCACCGTTCAATTATACCACTGAATTAGTAGGTGGACGGTGAAGATCAATTTAGAATTCTTATTACACCCTTACATACATGTTTGTTGCTTAGTTTCCTAGTCCAAAACTGACGAAAGTCGCTGCACGTATTCCAAATTTTCTGGAGATATCCATGTTAGAAAGAGCACCCCTGTTTGGGTTGAAATCGACTGATGTTGTTGCTCATCATTCGTATGATGCCTATGTTTAGGCCATTAAGTAGAATCTCATTTTTCATATGGGCAATTTCTCTAATGACTACGAAAAAATAACAAGTAGGTTTTTATCTTTTAATACTCAGATGTGTAGAGAAAAATAATTTTAAAAAATCCAACAGTTTGAAAAATACGCTACTGATAAGGGCTCTTATCATATAAAGATCATGTAAGATATAGACAATATTTCGTAAAAAATGTAATTAATAAAGTGTTTTCTAGACTGTGTTGAATAACAACAAATGTACAACAAAAAAATAGTGTTTAGTATTTTTAATTTCAACCAAAACTTTTGGTTGTTTTAGTCTACAGTGTAAAGCTCCACAAGCTATAGTGTTAAGAAAAAGTGAGCTTCAATGTAAAACTCTCACATGCTAAAATTAATAGTTTAAACCAATGTTCCCAAACACCCTAAAGGATTGCCGTAAATTGCAAGAATTGTCTAGTTTGTGTGCCTATATATGCAAGCAATGTTGTAGCAACCAATCCGACAACAAGCCCAATAAATAAATAAATGAATCTTTTTTTAGGATGTTTGGAAGAGTTGTGTGAATAACCATTTTTCGTTTATAATATTATAGATACTTTGAGCTTTATATTGTAGTTATTTTTTCCTTTACTAGTTAAGTGCCACATCCTGTGCATGCAGAGAATAATTCTATAGATTCTATCCATGTGTTAAATTTTTTCTTGTACTATCTTATGCAGTAAAAAATAGGATTAATTACAAAAATTTATCTTAAACTATAGCCTTTATGATACTTTGCTCCATGAACTTCAAAATGTAACATCCATTCCTCCTGAAGTATAAACTGTTAACAAAAATTGTCATTTTGTTAGAATTTTAATGGCAAATTAACAGATGATTTTAAAATTAGGGATATTTTAGCAATTCTAGTTATTAAATAATAAAAAAATTAAAACTATAATAAAAATAGTCTTCATTGATGATTAAAACAAAAAAAAAATCAATTAAAAACACACTACTATCCAAATCCATTTTTTTTAATACACTAGAATTTTTTAAAAAAATTTATTAACTTTTTTCACACTCAAAAAGTATTTTAAAATTTAGAAAGTATAAATACTAATAAGAAATTCAAAAATATGAAAGAAAATTTATTAATACTATCATGGTTTTTTCCTCTTTGCAATTTTTTGCTATATTGAATACATATATGTTATATTTTTTTTTTCATTTTATAAATATATATATAACTTTTAAATTTCAAAATATTTTTTGAGTGTGAAGAAAAAAAATTTTGAAGAAAATTTGAAATATACAAAAAGGATTCCAATAGTATAATGGTTTTAATTGATTCTTTTTATTGATTTTTTTTAATCATCAATAAAGATCAATTTTATTATAGTTTTAATTTTTATGGTTATTTTTATAACCAGAATTGCTAAAATTGTAATGATCAAGAAAATTTTATTAACAAAACCTAATATTTAATTGGGTTTAATTAATGAATTTACCCTTAAAAAATTATGATTTCTGTAAAATTATAATTTTTGTAAAAATTACGATAAAGTATGAATAAACGGCATTGATTGTAAATTTTAAGGCAAATGTGATACAATGTTGGATATGGTAAAATACAGATTTTATGAGTTTAATTACTTAAAAATTTGTAAATAATATCCATAAAATGAATTTTATATCACGATTAATTGTAAAATTGTGATATAAATGAATGAGAGATTAGAATGTAAATTAGACATAGAGGTTATCCAAACCCTAACCTAGGGTAGAAAGGATGCCAGAGCAGTATAAGAATACTGTTAAGTGAAAACGCAGATCAAGAAATGTCATATTTGGCCTTCAAAAGTAAACGAAAAGTAAGTCAAATATTTTTATACAGTCTAAGGATAGAAAGTACACGATTTGACCATGGTGGTATAAGAAAAATACTGCGTGACGAAAAATTACACTGTGCAAATTATTGGGTCCCACAAAGTGGACACCCAACCAAATTTGATTGAGCCACCAAGCTTGAAAATGTGGCCCAATAGCATGACGCCACCTAGGGGTATACTCATGGGTTACCATGAGTCATCAAAGTGGATAAGAAGCATTAAATGCAACTTATCACAAAAAAATTTCTTCTTCTTCCTCAAGAACCCACGGCAGCCATAGCTAAAGCTTCCAAAAATTTTCTCAACCCCATACTTTGCAAAAACAACCCCAAAACAAGTTTTAGAAGCAAGCTCAAGGATTTTTCACAAGATTTAAAGTAAAATCCCAAACTTTTTAGCAAGTTTTCAAGGGATTTTTCATGGGTTAAAGGGGAAATTAATCCATGGTGCTTTTGCATTAAAATGAAGGCTAGGAAAGAGTTCAAGGAGCCTTGGAAGACTAGAAAACAAAAGAGTGCTATTTGGGTAAGTTTTAGATTTCAAAGTTTTGAAATTTTATGAATTTTGTTTTGATTTTTATTCTTTTAAACCCATGTGGGTTCTTGAGTATGTATTTGATGAAACTTCATGTATATGTGATGTATGGCATGTTTAAGTTGTGAAATTTTGGTTTATAGTGCAAATGGTAATTTTTGCAAAAAGTATTGTTTTTGTAAATTTGATGTTAGTATTAGTAAAAATGATGTTTGAGCATGAGAATGATTTGAATAAGGCATGGAACGGTTTCTGCAAGGGGAGATTTGCAATTTTGAAATGGATTTTTATAAAAACACCCTAGGGACTAAATTGAAAGAAAAAGTTCTTTCTCAACAGAATTGAAAAATGGCCAAAAAGGCCTATGTACAGTAAGATTTCACAAAAGTTAAAACATGAAAGTTGTAGATCTCGACGAAACGGTTAGGTATTTTAGAAAGTTCATTAAAAATCTCGACCGATGGTGTGAAAAATTTTAAAAAGGGCAAAAACGTCATTTCCCAAAGGATTTTGAACATGGTACTTTGAGAAAAAATGATCCTTGAGAAAAATAGCAAATTTTGAAATAAGAAGGACAATTTTTGCCCTGGGGGTAAAATTGTTAAAATTTTCAGTTTAAGGGCTAAATTGTAAAGTTTTATAGAAAAAATAGGCTTAGGTATGAAATAAGGAGATTCGAGCTACTAGGGCATGATTTTAAAGTTAATATGTGGCTATTTTTGTTAAGAAAACGAAATCAAGCACGGGTAGGTCAAAAGGGGCCACGGAGGGCAAAATTGTAATTTTGGCTTGAATAACCCAAATCGTTCAGAAATGTTTCAAATGGAAAAAGAAAATAATTAGAAAGATTTTCGCCCTTCGTTAGTAACGATAGGGTAGAGTTAGATAAAAATAAGAAAATCAATGACTTCCGGAGTTGTATACAGTTATGCAACTCAATATATTAATTAACGAATGTTTTGCATTGAAACAAAATAGAATATCGGCTAATGGCTTTGAAATTGACCAACAGGATCCTGGAAGTCTAGGACAAAGGAAAATCAAGGTCGATTTACGTGATACACGAAATCAAGTAAGTACCATTCCCACTTACAGTATGAAAATATAGGTATAAAATGTATGTTCATGTATACCTGAGTATATATTAAGGTGTAAATTTATGAGTTTGCTATAAAACAAATACCTAGAGGTATAGTATGGATACCAATGAATATACAATTAAAATACCTGAGTGTATAACATGTTATGTATTAGTATGTACAATATATTACGTACCTGTGTGTACAATGATGAATACCTATATGTATAGAATGTTACGTACCTATGTATATAATGATGAATATTGTGTGTATATAAAGTAACTACTTATGTGTACTATGCTATGCAAACGAATTTATGTGTCATGGATAACATGTGATTATCACATCCTGCATGGTATGTCAACCATAATAAATAGACTGGTAAATATGTCACCAGAAATTAAAAAAAGTGTCGTACTAACTCCTGACTCAATGAGAGTTTAAAGGATATAGTATGATCATAGTGTTACGTAGACCTAAATGAAATTGCGCAATGGTACGAACACTTGGGCCCTAGTAAAGATAAGAAATGATGAAGATAAGAAAAGTTTATAAAAAAAGCATAATTGACTCATGCATTTATTCGAATGTTCATGTGGGATTTATGGGACTTACTGGGCGTTAACTCATTAAGTATTTCATGCTGTAGGTATTCCGACGAGAAGGTCAAAATAAATCTTAATAATGAGCTGGCGGACAGATGATGTGTGCAGATCGGGTATGGACTCTGCCATTGAATGTTTCCGTTGTGTATGTTTTAAGTTATTTTGAAATGAAATGTTTAAAAGAAAAATGTTGTAAAAGTAAAAGTAATAATTATGTAAATATAAGTGTGTGAAAGTATTTTAGGAGTTACCAAAATTAATGTAAGTAAATTATTTATTTTAGTTCCATAAAAAAAAATTTCCAAATTTTTGCCTTAAAGTAAGTAAGAAAGAGTTTTATCACAGCCCGAAAAGGTAAGTTGTGACAAAAATACCCCTAACTTTATAATTATTTATCAATTTTTTATTAAAATTCTTATAAAATGACTATTTTTATTAACAGTTCATACTTGATGGGGAAATGGATGTTACGTTTTAAAGTTCAAGGGTAAAGTATTACAAAAGCTATAATTTAAGGAGAATTTTTGTAATTAATCCAAAAATATATATTTGGATAAGTTTTATTTAAGAAAAATTAGCTCCATAAGTAGAGAGTAGATTTTTATAAGAAGTAATAATTGAAAAAGTTGCGGAAGAAAGTTTAAAAAGAAACATTTGAGAAAAAAATGTTTTGATAGACTAATTAATTAGGAACATGTTTGTAAAAATTACTTAATAGGTGCAACTGAAGGGGAAAAAAAAAGCTATTTGAAAAAATCAACTATAAAAAAGCCTTTAACAACAAGAAAAAAAAATAGAGTAAGGATGCATTTGTAGAAAAATACTTTAATAGAAATAAAGAAAAGAAAAACAAATGGCCCCTTTGATAGTGTTTTTAAAATAGGTGAAAATGGTTTTCTTTTAAAAAATAATTTTTTTAAAAAAATTATGTTGAAAGTATTTTTGAACTTTTTGTCTTAAAAAATATACAAAAATATTTTTAAAAACTTTCAAAATAATATCAAACAAGGCCAAAGTATTTCAAAGAGTCAAATTGCATAAAAAAAAAAGTTTATAGCAAGTTATGGAAAAAAAAGTAATAAGAAAAAGGAAGTAAAATATAGACAAAACAAAAGAAAGAAAAAAACAAGAAAAGAGAACTAAAAAGAAGAGAAAAAAAAAGAGAGGTACTGCAACGTGGCAAAAAGAGAAAGGGTTTTTTTTTTTTACACTACTTTATATGATAATAGATATAATTGTTAAAAACTTTACATAATTATTGGTAATTGTTAGGTAAATTGGAGAGCTCAAACCCTGTCAAATAGAAGGTTCGCGTACACATGGTTTCATTTTCTCTACAGTAGTTACTCTCTTCCCTCTTGTCCCACCCCTTGTCAACTTGTTTCTCGTTATTGCCGACAAAGCCCAAGTGAAAGCTCACGATTTAGACTCTCACACCCTCACGTATGCCCCTGAATCGTGGGAGGACGCAAATGGGAAAAACTTGAGCTTGAAGTTTTGGGCAGCTTTTGGGCAGATTATTGTAGCAACCTTCTGCCCAAAGGTTGTTACAGTAGTAATTTACGTGGCCTTACCTATCTCGTTACTCCAGCTTCTTTAGACTCCAAATATATATATATCTTCTATTTCACACGACATGATAAACCACCAAAACACCAAATACTCCTTTTCACCACGTTAATCACACAAACTCCCCTACTAAGCCTCTCTCACAATTTTCTTTTATAATACTAAGCAGGTATTTTTGCCTTATTATCTTGTTTGAACATATGATGAATTAATTTGAAGTACATATGTCATTTGGTCCAGGGGAAAAAAAGTTGCACAAATGCTGCTGGGAAACGGGAGGCGAGCAGTTCTGCTAGTACGATATTGAAGGATGAGACCAAAAAAGTAAGTTCTTCTACAAACACATCTCATCTGCCAGATTAACCTTTAAATTGAGAAATAATTAATAAAACTAGGGGTTAATTAGTTATGTCATTAACCATTATTTTCTCAAATATATGTATCTGCAGTCCAAATATGGTCGATCTACATCATCTGTCACAACGGTTCTTATGGGCCCGTCTCCTGCATCTTCTTCTTCTTCCCCTTCATCCCAGTCAAACAAACAGGATGCACACAATTCGATATCCAATGCAATTGTGCCAGCTATGAATCAGCAATCCAGACAAGCAAGTTTTAATTGTATTTTTTTTATTCTTCAGTAATAATTTATAAACATATAAATTAGACCAGATTTTATAGAAGTAGAAAATATTTTTGGCTTTTAATCTTATTTTCAAGATTTATGTAGACGTCGCTTGAATGTTTGTCAATTATCTTGCGCAGACCAAGATGCAGACAGCAATCCAGTTCGGGCAGCTGGTAGCAAGCATAGGAGGCATTGTAGTTGCATCCCAAACATGTACCATTCTATGAAGATGTTTATTGTTTTGTAGTTTTTTTTTTTTTTAATTTTGCTTTTAGTTACCACCGTATTGGACTTATGAATCAATGGACTTCCTGGCTTTTTTATTGTAGTAACCGGTAAGATAATTAGTCAGATTTTTTAGAGGATTTTCCCTTTTATTTGGCAATAATATGTCAGCCTCTTCTGTATATTTTGTATTTCTTTTCTCAGCGAATAAGATGAATAAAAAAGTTTTTTCTTCCATTGTTTCCAGATAATATCAGAGCCGCATCTAGGCTCTTAAAAAATTTAATACTAAAATTTTTTTAAAAAATCTTGAATCCCTTAAAATCTATGAGCGTGAATCCCACTAACCAAACCACCGAAACAAATTGAAGACAAATCTCTAAAAAAAAAGGAGGCAAATGATATCATTGAACACAAATCTCAGAGCCCCTCATTATCACCGCCGGAACCGCCGCGTCCATAAACAACCGTGAACCAACGACTCCTCCTTTGATTGACGAAAGAAAGACGAACTACAGAACCGCCGTGCTTCACTGTGTATCGCCATAACCCGCACCTTTCCATACTCTAGATCAATCGTGCCCATACAACCGCTGCATCGCTGAACTAACCTTGTTGAAGTTGTTCTCAGCGTTGCTACTTGGTCCTAACTGTTAGTGATATGCCGTAGGCTAATTATGTAATGATCATATTTTAGCTTCGTTACATTTACATTTTATTAATAAAGAGGCATTTTCATTATTGTTTTTTATTCTAATTCCTTAAATAGTTAATTCTGTTTAAGGTCATCAAGTATGTGACTTGATAGTAAAACTCTTAGGTGAAAATTAAATTCTATTCTAAATTATGTTAGACATGTATGCCTTAAGGAGTAAAAATATAATACGTTTTTGGAGACATTTTTATATCTATAAAGAATTTATTCATTTATATATACCAAATCTTGTCATCTTTACGTTCATATATGTTGAATGTATGATAAGCGAATAGTAGTCTGAGACTGTCAATCTAAACCTTTAAGAATTGGGCATATGATGGACTGATTATGCGGAAGACACGATTCTTAAGGTGACGGTCTAAAATATATGATCCGCAATCGAGGGAATAAAGTTGGGCGCTTTATTCATGAAAAGATTATTATGTTGTCTATATTCCTTTTGGGAGATGGTTTGTCTTGACTATCGGAGTTGGACTCCGTGAATAGAAACATTGGCGCATTGTCATAGGTGACGATGTGTTGGATCAGGACATAAAGTGAATTGACTTGGATTAATAATTCTGTCTCGACAAATCGATTCACTTTAAACAATCATTTGTATTGTATCTTAATCCTGAGATGAATAATGGGCCCGTTGTCTCGACTTGTATCTTTTGATGTGCCAAAGGGTGACACCCACATCTTAATAGTGGTGTGCATGCCGGTACGTTGGAGGCATGACTCTTGATAGCGTAGACTTGTTATTCATAGATATGGAATCCATAGCTCCTCTTTAGGAGTAATGATATCCTTTTATATGCGTTGTCCTGCAATTGAAAACTGGAGCGCTCAACCATTTGGATACATAGGTGTAACCGAATGGTATACTATCTTTGGATAGTAAGTTTTCTGATGGTGAGATAATGAAACGTAAGATAAAAATAATCAGGAAGGTAAGACAGAACTTGTCCTTAAGCCGATTATAGATTATCATATGGGGATGCGAAACACATTGATATGTCATGAAGACTTAGCTGTACGAGCTTCGTAATTCTATAAAGTTAGAGAGTGCAGCTCCAAGCTTTTAGTGGAGTAGCGTTGGAGTTGATAATTGTGCAATGTATATTTGGGATATTGGGTTTCATAATTATCATGAGCTTGAACTTTATAGGTCCATTTTGGTCCCCTTTGCTAGCTCACAAAATCCTGTAACGACACGGCGTGCCTTTTCAATAATTGGTGACTTATGTCGGATTTATCAGATTGGTTTAAAATTTGTAAGAATCAAATAATTCATGTCTGTTTATCGGTTGAATTAATTTTGTAATAAATTAATTTAAGATAAACTTGTTGAATTATTGGGATCGGACAATTCTTGTCTGTTTATCGGTTGATTTAATTTTGGATAAATTAGATCAAGATAAACTTGTAGAATTATTGTGAATTGATTTATTTTCTTAGAGATTATCTTGATAAAGTTTGTTTTGATCAGATAACTTTCTATTGGGTTATTTGAATCAAAACTGAGACTTTATCCTATAGAATCTCGAGTAGAAAATAAAAGATTCGCGGAGATCTTTATGCGGGAGTTTGGCCTGCTGAATGACATGTTCGGCCTATCGATGGGGCCTGTTCGGCCTGCCGATCAGCGAGTGATAAGATTATGCGTTTTCACGCGGATCTTATCAGATATTGATCTGAACTTGATTCTGTTTTGAATTTTTGAGACCTAATCTGATAAGGACTGACCCCAAGACCAATAGGTATAAAAAGGAAGTGAGTTTCATGATTTACTTAGATCAATATTGAGAGATTAAGAGTGATACTCTTCAAGTAAGCATCTGAAAACTCCCTGAGAGCTTTTGTTCACAAATCACGAACACTAGCTTTGGGTTCTCTCTATTGGTTGGAAGGAGAGTCACCGGTGGAAGAGCTGTACATGTGAGCCCACACTCACTCCGATTGTGGATAGAGAATAGTAAAGAAGACCAGTTAGTTGAGGCTTTTCGGGAACGTTACTTATCTACAAAGGTTGTGAGGTTCTTCGGCAAACGAGGTTAGTAAGATCTGTTTAATTTACACATATAACATGTCAAGCTTGTGTTTTAGAAAAATACTCTGATGTTAAATTTTTTTTTAAATTTCGTTGCGCACCTCTCACTTGTTTTTCCAACAATTGGTATCAGAGACTAAGGTTTTTATATAAATTTATAAGTTTTTGATCATGTTATATATGTAAATTTGGTGATCTTAATCTCTCCTATGCTTGAATTTAATTTTATAGAGAGATGGCACTCTAGGTTTCTATATTAATATATGTTGTTATGGATTATATGGTGAATGTTTATTAATTAATTATGGTTGATTAAATTGTTATTTAATTATTTATTAATTAATTAATACCGGTTATGGTTCCTTAGATGTTAGAATGTGTATCTAGATTTTTTATGTAATTAGATGGCGGACTATCATCTCCGTCTAGGAATTGTTATTTAATTTAAAATTTATAACAATTTTTGTAATTAAATAATTATTCGGAGAAGATGGATCTAGGAGACGAATCTAGAAGACGGATTTAGAAGATTGATGATGGCACACCCAGGTATTTCCTGAGTCTCTGATTTTATGTTTTTGAATTGTTGAAAATAAAATTGATGAATTGCATTAAAATTATATTTTCTGAAACAAGGGATTTCTGCTCGGTCGGCATGCCGGACATCACAGTTCGGTAGGCCAATGGTTACAGATCGACAGGCCAGACGTGTGGTCCGGTGGGCCGTCAGTGGAGCAAAAATTGACTGGCTCTGCTGGTAGGTCAAACTTTCATGGGTTGGTAGGCCGATCTTCTAGATCGGCAGGCCGATGAAGCATGACCGGCAGGCCGATTACCTAGATTTTTGAGACGATTATAAGAAACATTAAATTTGGATATGACTAGAAATATGAAGTATTTGATTCATACAGGATTGAAGACTTGGAGATGGGAATTATATGCAGAATGATACAACTTGAGGATTCAAGGATGAAGAATCGATATATGTCTCGATTATTCTCTTGTAATCTTAGTTTTCTATTCTCTAGGGTGGAACCATAATATTACGGTTATTATTATTTTGCTTGTAGTTTTGCTTGATTGCTTTGCTTGTCTGCATTATAATATGATTTGCCATGTATATTGATAACATGTCATATAGAATAGGAAGTGCCACTCATATTAAAATTGTTCATGCATAATTTTAAAATAAAACCTTGACTTCAATAGATTGAGTGGGAAAAGGTTTTCAAAGAGAGAACCTAAGGCCTCCATCGTTGGTCCATAGGAAGAACATGGTGGTCCCGACCCCTAGGAAGGGATTTCTATCATGTACCAGATTGGATCTCTGAGAGGATAAGGTATTTTAGCATAATTTATGGTTGCACACCCCTAGGTGGTGATTATAAACCATGGATAAAATATTGAAACGATGGTTATACACTCACGTTAATTTTATTATTAACCTCCCCTAGGAGCTTTGTTAATAAAATTGATGGCCAAAGAAACGATTATTAATGTATGCTGGATCATACGGGTCTTGGATGACATATATTAATTAGGAGGGGATCCGTGTTCCTGATTGAATTTAACATGACTCCCCTAGGAGCTTGTTGAATTCTAAGTTGGGAATTATCGTTGTAAGGTTGTGATATTTTCAAGGTTTTGACACATAAACACATTTGTATGATTTTACATGATTGTGTTATCTTACTAAACTATTATATGTTTGCTTATATTTGGTATATGATTCTTTATTGTAGGTTGAAAATGTCTAAAAACGCTTTATCATCGAGACTTGACAAAAACCAATTAACCGGTGAGAATTACAATGATTGGAAACAGAACCTAGATATTGCCCTGTCCTTTGAGAAACTGAAATATGTTCTGACAACCCCCTGTCCTCCCGAGCCTACGAGAGACTCATCTAACGAGCAATTCCAAGCGTATGACCGTTGAAAGATGCTAATGATCAGGTCTGTTGCTATGTTATGGCTAGCATGAACAATGTGCTGCAGGCTCAACATCAGGATTATGAGACTGCGAAGTAGATCTTGGATAATCTTGAGGACATGTTTGGAGGCCAGGCCATAACAAAGTAGCAAGGGACGCTTCAGAAACTTTTGAACTGTAGACAAAGGCTGGGGATATCTGTAAAGGAGCACATGATGTCGGTCATGGGTTACCTCGTTGAGGCTCAAACCAATGGAACCGACATCGATGCTGAAACTCAAATGACTATGGTCTTTGAGACTCTGTCTAAGAAATTTATTCCATTTAGAGCTACTTTTAATTTAAGCAATAGACGGAATATGACCTTAACAGAACTGATGAAACAGTTACAGGAGTTCGAACTGCTAATCAGGGAGTCTCCTGCTGGTGGTGAGGCTAACATGGTAGCTGCTTCTGGTTCCAATTCTAACTCTGAAAATAGAAAGAAGCAACGGGCCAAGAAAGGGATATCTTCTATTCCTGCTAACACCAAGAGCAAGAAGAAGAAGAAAAAGAATCCAAAGAAGCTTAAGTGCTTCTTCTATGAAAAGGTCGGGCATATTAAGAAGCATTGCAAGGACTTCCTTTCTAAAGGAGGTAGGTGTGATCTTCTATATTTAGAAACTTGTTTAGTTAAGGAATCCAGTGACATCTGGGTCATAGATTCTGGTGCAACTAATCATGTTTGTGTTTCTCTGTAGGGGTTCAAAGAAACGAGAAGTCTACTACATGAAGACTTCACGCTTCGAATGGGCGATGGATCCTTGGTCTCAGCGGAAGCAGTGGGAGATGTCCATCTTTATTTTGATAATTATAGGAATTTATTTTTGCAAGATTGTTTTTATGTTCCTAAATTTAAAAGGAATTTAATTTTTGTATATTATTTATTTAAAGACTCCTACGTGGTATCTTTTAATGAAAAAGTGGTGATTTGTAAAAACAAATCTTTTATTTGTTCTGGATGGATGCAAAATAATCTATATTTTATCAAACCTAAGTTGGACTTATTGCTTGATGCTGAGATAAATGATAATAACTCTAACGACTTAAAACTTCTCACTCTAATAAGACTTATCTTTGGCATTTGCGCCTTGGTCACATTAACCTGAATAGGATTCAAATGTTGGTAAGGGATGGACCTTTAAGTCACTTAAAGGTGGAATCTATACCTCAATGTGAATCTTGTTTGGAGGGTAAAATGACCAAAAGACCATATGGGTCTAAAGGCAATAGGGCGAAGGGGTTCTAGAACTTGTGTATAGTGATGTTTGTGGACCGATGAACATCCGGGCACAAGGAGGGTATGAGTACTTCGTTACTTTTATTGACGATTACTCGAGATATGGGTATGTGTGCCTGATGCACCACAAAAGCGAAACTTTTGACAAGTTCAAGGAGAACTTTTGACAAGTTCAAGGAGTTTCGGGCTGAAGTGGAAAAGCAATTAGGTAGACCCATAAAGGCACTTCGATCGAGGTGGAGAATACCTTTCTGATGAGTTCTTGGGACACTTGTTAGAGAATAGGATTTTGTCCCATTTGACTGCGCCGGGCACTCCGCAGCAAAATGGCATAGCAGAGAGAAGAAATAGGACTTTGTTGGACATGGTCAGGTCCATGATGAGTTATTCATCATTACCTTTATCCTTTTGGGGATATGCACTACAAACTCATGTTATCTTTTGAACACTGTGCCTTCAAAATCGGTCCCTAAAACTCTTCACGAGTTGTGGACAAGAAGGAAGACATCCTTAAACCATATTCGCATATGGGGATGTCCGGCTCATGTCCTGTTTAAGGATCCGAGTAAGTTAGAAGCACGTTCGAAAGTTTGCATGTTTGTAGGATATCCTAAAGGGACAAAAGGGGGTTATTTTTATAACCCGAAGAAAAATAAAGTCGTGGTTTCTGCTAATGCAACTTTCCTTGAGGAGAGTTACATGGACGACTTTAAACCTCGAAGCAAAGTGGTGCTTGAGGAGTTAAGGAGTGATCAGATCACTCCGGAGGTTCCGAATGAAACCGTTCCGATCAGTGTAGAAAAATCAAACAAACCTAAACAACAACCTTAGGGGCTTCTACGTAGTGGAAGGATCGGGCGTCAACCTGAAAGGTATATGTTCAATGGGGAGGTCTTCTTGGCTAAACCGGATGAACATGACAGGGATCCTTATACTTACGCAGAGGCTATAGAGGATGTTGATTCAAGACTCTGGACAGGGGCCATGAACATAGAGATGAAGTCTATGGAGACTAATCGGGTCTGGGAGCTTGTGGATCTTCCCGAAGGGGTAAAACCCATAGGGTGTAAGTGGATCTACAAGAGGAAAAGAGGAGTGGATGGAAAGGTCAAAACCTTTAAGGCTAGACTGGTAGCTAAGGGTTATATGCAAAAGGAATGAATCAATTATGAGGAAACCTTCTCGCCTGTAGCCATGCTTGAGTCCATCCGGATTCTCTTGTCCATAGCTGCAGCTCTCGATTACGAGATTTGACAGATAGATGTCAAGACGGCTTTTCTGAATGGCTATCTTGATGAGTCCATTTATATGGAACAACCAGACTGGTTCAAGGTCGCGGGTCAAGAGGGTAAGGTTTGTAAGCTGCTAAAGTCAATCTATGGACTTAAGCAGGCTTCCCATTCTTGGAACATAAGATTTGATCAAGTGATCAAGACTTATGGGTTCTCACAAAATGTGAATAAACCATGTGTTTACAAGCACATTAAAGATGGGAAGGTGGTTTTTCTACTACTCTATGTAGATGACATTATGCTAATTGGCAATGACGTTGGGGCATTGTCATCAATCAAATTATGGTTGACCAAGCAGTTTGACATGAAGGACTTGGGTGAGGCTAATTTTGTTCTCGGTATCTAGATATTTCGAGATAGGAAGAACAAAATGGTAGCTTTGTCATAGGCCAGTTACATAGATAAAATTCTCAGGAGGTTTGCAATGCAGGATTCCAAGAAAGGTGGGCAACCATCTAGGTCTGGAATTACTCTTTTTAAGAAAGACTCTCCAAAGTCTTATGAAGAAAGAGAATACATGAAGAAGGTGCCTTATGCTTCGGCAGTGGGTAGTCTCATGTATGCCATGCTTTGCACACGACCGGATATAAGCTATGCGGTCAAGATTGTAAGTCGATTTCAGGCGGATCCAGGACCGAACTATTGGGTTGCGATAAAGTATATTTTCAAGTACCTGAGAATGACTCGAGGGTATATGCTTGTGTATTCGGGTGAGGACTTAACTCCTCTAGGATACACTGACTTGGATTTTCAATCCTGTCTGGATTCTAGGAAATCGACTTTGGGGTTTGTGTTTACTCTGGGCGGCGGTGCCATCAGTTAGAGAAGTGCGAAGCAAGATTGCACTTCGATCACAACGATGGAGGCCAAGTATGTGGCAGCTAATGATGCTTCGAAAGAAGCAGTGTGGCTCCGTAAGTTTCTTGGGGATCTTGAGGTAGTTCTTGGTATAGATAAGGCGGCATCACTGTATTGTGATAACAGTGCGGCGGTAGCTAATGCTAAGAAACCAGGATTTCACAAGAAGAGTAAGCATATTGATCGGAAGTATCACGTGATTAAGGACTTCGTTGAGGGCGGGCATGTCATGGTGCAAGATCGCGTCAGAGGACAATTTAGCTTATCCACTTACGAAGACACTTATTGGGAGAGTCTTTGAGAGGCATGTGGAAGCTATGGGGATGTGAAATTTGCTGTATTTACTCACTTAGTGCAAGTGGGAGATTGTTAGACATGTATGCCCCAAGGAGTAAAAATGTAATACGTTTTTAGAGATATTTTTATATCTATAAAGAATTTATTCATTTATATATACCAAATCTTGTCCTCTTTACGTTCATATATGTTGAATGTATGATAAGCGAATAGTAGTTTGAGATGTCAGTCTAAACCTTTAAGAATTGGGCATATGATGGACTGATTATGCGGAAGACACGATTCTTAAGGTGACGGTCTAAAATATATGATCCACAATCGAGGGAATAAAGTTGGGCGCTTTATTCATGAAAAGATTGTTATGTTATCTATATTCCTTTTGGGAGATGGTTTGTCTTGACTATCAGAGTTGGACTCCGTGAATAAAAACATTGGCGCATTGTCATAGGTGACGATGTGTTGGATCGGGACATAAAGTGAATTGATTTAGATTAATAATTCTGTCTCGACAAATTGATTCACTTTAGACAATCATTTGTATTGTATCTTAATCCTGAGATGAATAATGGGCCCGTTGTCTCGACTTGTGTCTTTTGATATGCCAAAGGGTGACACCCACATCTCAATAGTGGTATGCATGCCGATACGTTGGAGGCATGACTCTTGATAGTGTAGACTTGTTATTCATAGATATGGAATCCATAGCTCCTCTTTAGGAGTAATGATATCCTCTTATATACGTTGTCCTGTAATTGAAAAACTGGAGCGCTCAACCATTTGGATACATAGGTGTAACCGAATGGTATACTATCTTTGGATAGTAAGTTTTCTGATGGTGAGATAATGGAACGTAAGATAAAAATAATCGGGAAGGTAAGACAGAACTTGTCCTTAAGCCGATTATGGATTATCATATGGGGATGCGATACACATTGATATGTTATGGAGACTTAGCTGTACGAGCTTCGTAATTCTATAAAGTTCGAGAGTGCAGCTCTAAGCTTTTAGTGGAGTAGCGTTGGAGTTGATAATTATGAAATGTATATATGGGATATTGGGTTTCATAATTATCATGATCTTAAACTTTATAGGTCCATTTTGGTCCCCTATGCTAGCTCACAAAATCCTGTAGCGACACGGCGTACTTTTTCAATAATTGGTGACTTATGTCAGATTTATCAGATTAGTTTAAAATTTGTAAGAATCAAATAATTCATGTTTGTTTTTCGGTTGAATTAATTTTGTAATAAATTAATTTAAGATAAACTTGTTGAATTATTGGGATCGGACAATTCTTATCTTTTTATCGGTTGATTTAATTTTGGATAAATTAGATCAAGATAAACTTGTAGAATTATTGTGAATTGATTTATTTTCTTAGAGATTATCTTGATAAAGTTTATTTTGATCAGATAACTTTCTATTGGGTTATTTGAATCAAAACTGAGACTTTATCCTATAGAATCTTGAGTAGAAAATAAAAGATTTGTGGAGATCTTTATGCGGGAGTTTGGCCTGCCGAATGACGTGTTCGGCCTACCGATGAGGCCTGTTCGGCCTGCCGATCAGCGAGTGATAAGATTACGCGTTTTCACGCGGATCTTATCAGATATTGATCCGAACTTGATTCTATTTTGAATTTTTGAGACCTAATCTGATAAGGACTGACCCCAAGACCAATAGGTATAAAAAGGAAGTGAGTTTTATGATTTACTTAGATCAATATTAAGAGATTAAGAGTGATACTCTTCAAGTGAGCATCTGAAAACTCCCTGAGAGCTTTTGTTCACAAATCACGAACACTAGCTTTGGGTTCTCTCTATTGGTTGGAAGGAGAGTCACCGGTGGAAGAGCTGTACGTGTGAGCCCACACTCACTCCGATTGTGGATAGAGAATAGTAAAGAAGACCAGTTGGTTGAGGCTCTTCTGGAACGTTACTTATCTATAAAGGTTGCGAGGTTCTTCGACACACGAGGTTAGTAAGATCTGTTTAATTTACACATATAACATGTCAAGCTTGTGTTTTGAAAAAATACTCTGATGTTAAATTTTTTTTTTAAATTCCGCTGTGCACCTCTCACTTGTTTTTCCAACAAATTATCCATAGTCGGTCATTATTATTGGGATAATAATGACAATAATGAATGAAGACTAGTATGAAGTTTGACTGATGAATATGTTTTACTAATCATGTGTATGAGATACTAAGTCAACTCATAGATACATATTTGAGAAATGATGTATTGGATCGACCCGCTATGAGAATACTGCTTGGATAATTGTCATAAGTGATTTTCATCACAACAGTATTATCCTAGTCCTCTGACTTGAAATCACCATTATTTCCTACTTGACAAGTTTTATATTTTGACACATTCTAATATTATCTTTAACATGATGATGGAATGGATTGTTGTTGAATATAGAGTCAATCATGTGAGGAATATGAGTGATTAAGAAGGAATTTGTCCCTCATTTATTATGAGAAAGATATCTATGGGCCCCTCGATAAGTTGGACTGAAGAAAATGTATGGCCATATTGGAATGAATTGATAAGGGTTTCAATATTAGTCTACTTAAGATCGAGAAAAAATATGATTGAATAGTATAAGGTTGACATAAACCATGCCTTATTTCAATCAAGGTATCTAGTGACAAAAGGACTTTAATACTTATTGTGGATTAGGTTGTGTTGGATTATTGACATTTGCATAACTTGGGTAATCATAATGTCTTGCTAGAGGCCGTTTACGATTTGTGGGTCAAAAACAGAATTTCAAGCCCACTACCAACGTTATGTGAACCTACAGGGTTGCATACTTAGAATAGACCAAAAACCAATTTTGGGTTTACTGTGTCTAGGTTCAATGAACCTGATAATGTCCAGATTCGATGTACTAGATATGTCTAGGTTCATTGAGTCTGACATTATCTAGATTCTCTAAATCATATTCGAATTACTGATATTATCTAGATTCTCTGAATCATATTCGAATCACAAACATTGTCTAGATTCTCTGAATCATATTCGAATTACAGTTTACCCTAGTTAAAATCTGACTCTATCTCGAAGTCAATATATATATATATATATATATGTTTTAGGGTTTCTAGCCGGATTAAGAAGAAAGAAGGCGTTCTATTATTCTAAAAGGCAAGAACATTAAAAATCCTACAAATTAGAGAGAGTCAATTAACGCAAAGGAGATGGTGTTAGCACACCAATTCGTTTTGAGAGAGTCTGTTCGTTTGGATACCTATAGAAGGCGTTGCTCTAAGTAACAACGTCTGAATCCGATCTTGAATACAAAAAGCTCAAGTTAGGGTGTCACCAGAGTGAACCCGCTCTCTTTCTTCCAAAGATCTTGTCCTTTTTGTTATCCTGGTAAGATTCTATGGCTTTCCTATCAATCTAATTGAATTGCATGGATCCTACGAGCGTTTTGTGTGAATTAATTTTAATTTTTCGCTGCTTATTTGAATCACAAAATTCAACAAAACCCAACACTAACTGCTTGTAATTTTTACTTCATTATTTCCTTTTCCATGCCCTATGGCCCGTTATAGATTCTACGATTTTAAGCCCATTATACAGCAGCCTGAATATGATAAGTTGAACCTCTAAGACAACCGAAAAACAACAAACAAAAAAAGGTCGAAGAAAAAAAGGACGTAAAAAAAAGAGAAATTTGAAAAAAAAAAGAGGGAAAATAAAGAAAAGAAGAATAAAGGGGAAAAAAAAGGCATGTGAATTAAACTTAATTAATCCTATTTTGAAGCTCTTTGAGCTTGGCATCTTTAATTTTTTTGATCCGATATGATCAATTGAACCACGACCATAGATCCATTAAACTACTGTTATAGATCCTTCTAACCACCACCAGTTCCAATAATCCCATTGATCTCTTTGATTTAACTTGATCCAATTAATTAAAATAACAACAACAAAACTTTGATCCCTTATTCTATTTGATCTACTTGATCTTTTGCACTTGATCTTGATATTGTTGATCCTATTGGAAAGCGTCGTTGAAGAGTGTCATCAAAAGTTTATCACCATTTCTATTATTTTAAGTTGGTATGCACTAATTATGAGACTTAGAAAATCCACATTTCTTAAGCTAAATCAATTATTTTACATTAATATTTATGGTGAAATTCCTTAATTAATAGCAATTATGTGATAAACAGTATTTAGTGTCTTAGTGTGAAAATATATTTAAATATGTGTTTTTAGTATGTTTTATGCTTAATAATATTTTCAGTAATATTTAAAATTATTTTTGTATGTAAAATATTAATTTAGTTTGAAATTAGTCAAAACTATAAAAAATATTTAGTGGTAATTTTATTTTAAGTCATAATATATTTTATATTGTTTTTTAAGTTTGTAAATATATTATGTTATATTTTAAGTAATTTCTAAAAATATTTTCAAGTCTTAAAAATCATGTTTGTATCATATCGAAAGAGACTAAAATTTTAGAAATTTAAACTTATTTTTGTATTTTTTTTGTAAAATAAATATTTTTAATATTGTTGTAAATATTATGTTTATAAAATAATTAATTTTGCTTTAATTTTTTATATTTAGATTTGAAATTTAGTGAAAAAATAGAGCAAAATGGTACTAAAATGGACAAAATCAAACAATAAATGCATCTAAACACACAAAAGATTTGAATTTTATCCTAGAAGAGCCATGTGGCATGTTCATGGCATTGGATTGCCCGCCAACTTCTCTAGGCCATCGGATCGGTGCCACATGTCGCCAACTGCTCCAGCCGTAGAGAAGCCGCCAGGCGTGGGACTCGCATGTCAGCTGCCTCTTCAAATTTTGTGTCGGTTGTTTCACGTGAAGCCTTTTTGTCAGCCATTTGATCTAATCAGTTTGACAATATCAAGGGTTCTTATTTTGGTCCCACTAGTCCCATTTCTTGCTGTGTTTCTTCACCGTTCGATCATGCGATCAATGTTCTAGATGAAGCTGCACTAGTACGTGCCGCCGCCACGCAACAATGGATTTTGTGCCAGAATCTGCATTCAAAGTGGATTTGAAACAAAGAAGAAAAAGATTATAAAAATGTTGCAAATGGCCAATTTCTTGGCCAAGTTTTTCAAAGAATATACAGTAAAAAAAATTAAAAAATTAGTGAGCAGTAAGCAAATTTTGTTGGGCAATTGACCTTTATTTAGGAAAATTTAATTTCAGTTAGCTGGATTAATCCGTCGATTATAGTGGTACCCTTCAACAAGCCATTAATGAGCCCTATTATGTCGAACAGGATTTTCCCCTTTCGGTCTCGACATACGTTTTTTGTTCACGTACTTCATTTGTTTGTTACTGGTAAATCCAGTCTTTTCAAGGTTATTTCTGCCTATCGCAGGCGGTTTTATGTAACTTTATTTGTTTTTTCTTAGTTTAAATGAAGTTTTATTTTTTATTTTAAAAAAAAGGGGTTAAAACCCATAAACGGTCCATGAGATTTGCCTACAATCCCATTTTAGTTCCCGACGTTTAAAATGTTTCATTTTGGTCTATAATTTATTGTTTTGTTTTAGTTTTGGCTTATCTGTTAGTTAGGTGTTAAATATTTAACGGAGTATTCTTAAAGTGTCCCATTTGATCATTCTATTATTTTGTTTCACTTTTTGTCCATTCGTTAGTAAGATATTATTAGAGACCAAAATTAAAAAAAAAACAACTAAATTGAGAATTTAAATAAAATGATTTCGATTCATGTAACTAATTAAAAAAATACAATATTGTTATTTAGATGAGCTCTTTTATTGTTTTTTTTTTTAAATTAAAAGTTGAACATTTAATTTAGTATATTATATATGCATATGTATATGTAGTAACTACGATACTCAAAATTATGATTATCCAATACAATATATAAATATAGATTCACACACATATATATATATTATGTATATAAATCATAATGCATAGTTTGTCATTTAAAATGCATGATTACCCAATACTTATACACTAGCATTAAAACTTCTGCTTATCTTTTTTCCAAAATTAAAACACATCTTATTAATAATATGATTAAATTGTTTTTATTATTAAATGCATCAAAATCCTTATATTTAGTCCCCAATAACTATTAAAATATGAAAAGTAAAACAAAGTAATAAGTGGTAGACTAAAGTTGAACATTTTAAAAGCTTTCCGTCAAATGCTTAACACTTGACTGGTGAAAGGATAAAAACTAAAATAAAATAATAATTTAGGGACTAATGTGTGACTTTTTAAACATTAATTAAGAACTAAAATCACACCGAGAATAAATTATAAGGATCATTCGTGAAACCAACAAAAAAACAATATTAAAATATTCATATTTCATTGTATAATATTCTCAAAATTGGAACCAAACAAATGAATTAACTTTCTTTTCTACTCTATTCCATTACCATTACTCTTCCCATAACTATTACCGTTCTGCCACTGTAACCAAAGGCAACCTAAGGTTGGCAATTCGGGTCCACGGGTAGTGTTTGGGTCGGGTTGAGCCCTTATATAAACAGCCAACACGCCAACCCGAACCCTACTCGTGACCCGACAGGTCAAAAAAACCCCAACCCGGACACAACCTGATGTGTAGACAGGTTGACCTGACCCAACCTGTACAATCTGCCAATATGCTACTTTGTGCATGTTCGTGTTGACACGACACACTGACCCGCAAAACCCGATAGACCTGCAATACGATAGACCCAACAATAAGCCTATAAAATAAACAATAACCTAACAAAACAAAACCATCAAAAAAGTTAATAAAACTTTGTATAAGTTTAACAAAAACAAATATGCTAGAAATTAGAATCATGTCAAGTTGTATATACAACAAATATTAAACTAATTTGACACATTAAAATTAATTTCAGGTTATATGGGTTACATTAAGGTCACACGAGTTCAATTTGGATTACACGGGTTGATTAACAATTTTCAGGTTAATTTTTAGGTCAACCTTATTTCGACACATTTTTGGCGGGTTATTTCGGTTGATTTCGTGTTGATTCGGGTTGACCCAAACCCAACCCTTTTTTGTGCGGGTCAGACGGGTTCGACCAAATTCCAACCCGAGGCCTATTTTCTCAACCCTAACCCGCATTTTTCTTGTCGGGTTCGTGTCGTGTCATCGTATCGTGATCCAAATTGCTGACCCTAAGGTAGCCTGAGTTTGTAAAGGGTCTTAATGAGGATTGCTTGATGAGTGATCAATTTAATTGTGTTAAATTTTTCTTGTATCAAAAATAATTTTTAAAAAAAAAATTAGCTTCCCAATATTCAACAAAAGAAGCTGATAACAGTGTTTACCCAAGATATCCCTTTTCAAAACAAGAAAAATTGGAAAACAATTTTAACTTGAGAAAAAGAGTAACTATATAAACAAACAAAAAGCAAGCTGTGATGGAAAAATAACAACACATGTTGCAAATTTCACATATTAGCAATAAAAAAGAGAGCCAATCAAACCATGTTTTCTTTTGTTTGGTGTTACATAAGGAACAGAGAATTGTTCAGTTGGGGTCAGCTCTTAAATGCATGGTTGCACCTATATTAATTTATAACGTGATTATAAACAGTTGATGTCACAGTTTCAGTTTTTTTCCATTAATTAAATAAATGCACCGTATCATATATATAATATATAATTCCCGGTTTTGACAATTATGAGTTTGTTGGTTTGTTGATTACTTTATCGGACAAATTATTTTAATCAACAAGTGCCTATTATTAACATTTATGTTTTTTTACATCAATTTTCAATTAGTTATAAAAATTAATTAATAGCGAATCATGAAACTTTCTACCAGAGAAAACTATTGCTTCGAACCTTCCTAGTAAGTGAACAAAATATAGACTTTTTACTTTGTCCCACGACTAAGTCAATTATGGGACCATTGTAATCGCTTTCACTATAAGAAAAAAAACTGAAAGACACAAGACGACTACTTCTCATTGAATATTATTTTTTCCTTAAAAAATAAAATTATTAGCATTGTTTATAACATTTTGGTTCCAATTTTTAATTTTAACAAATTACCCTTCAAGTTTTTTATTTTTATTTTTTTTGCAGTTTTGATTTCTAACACAGAAATTGACGAAAAATTCCTAAAATTTAACAAAAATAACCACATGATTACTTTTACATAATAAAAGAATATTTTTTAAAAAAAGTTTAAAATATTTTAGTTTTCATGAGGTTTTAAGAGTGATAAATAAAACATTTTGCATAGTGTGTTAATTGTTTGTAAAATTTTATACCATACTCAATGGATACACAATTACTTCTGTCAATTAAATTATAGAAACTCGTCAACTTCAGTGTCAAGAACTAAAACCGTAACTTGGGAAACTAAAGGATCACAGTGTTAATAATTAAAGGACTAACGTTGCTAATAATAAAAAAATAATATAACAAAATAGTCTGTTTGTAATGTTGACTGACGCCACATTGACTATTTCAGCTACCGTACTACAAACACCGATATATATGTACACACACACTTGCCTCATAAATAGAAGAACAATATAATTAGACAAAACAAATTATATTCAGTTGTATTATTAATCTCCGGGGAGAGACAAATTAAAGAAGGACATGGAAGAGCTAAGAAGGGCAGCGGTGGCTTACTACAACAACAGCTCTCAAGACATTAAAGACATGGCCTGGAACTTCTTCAAATCAATGGACACTGACGGTGATGACAGAATTAGCTTGGCCGAGTTTAACCAGTTCCTTCATTGGAACGGCTACGACTGGGTCGACCGGAGGTGGTTCCCCCACCTCGACGCCAACTGCGACGGCGGGCTCGACTTCTGGGAAGTCCTCACCTTCTACTACGTTCTCAAGACCAGAGGCGTCGGCTGCGCCCGATGCCGGACCCAGCTCCACGGGCTCTACTTCACGTGCGTTGAGTGCTTCGACGCCGCCCGCCCCTTCGATCTCTGCACCGATTGCTATTCCCGTGGCAACTTGCACCACGAGCACGGCCTCTTCTTGGATAGCTACGTTCTTCTGAGGAGCAAGTTGGGGTCCTCCGGAGAGGATGTGAATTTGGTATGTAACCAGCCTTGTTAATTATATTGAATTTAATTGGATTAATTTCTTACAAAGCCATGAACTATGTCTCTTTATGTACCCTAATTTAATATGCCCTATAATATTTTGTACCAAGTTATCCTCCGATCTTTTAAAAAATCAGAGTCAAAGTTAACACACATTAAAATTAATAATTTAGGAGGCAAGTTAATTTGAAATCGAATAGCTCAGAGATACTTATAAAATTATAAGTAGTATCACATTATAATTTTGTTAATGTTATAAATAGAGAAGGTATTTTGAGCTGAAGTACATACTTAGGTTTGAAATGTATCCTTTTCAAAATTAAAGAATTCAAAGGGCGCTGATAATTCATTAACATTTATGGGGACATTCTTTTTAATTCAATTTTGGGACTTCTTTTTTTTGGGCAGAATAGTAAATTCGAGATGGAATTATCTATACAGTTGTTTTACTTTGTTGGTGATTTGATAGGTGAATGTTTGTAAGCCTTAGGATTATCATTAAATTATGAAATAATTGTATTAATTCTTTTACTTGTATACATAAGATAAGATTATGAGTGATGTAACGTGTTAAAATCCAAGAGTACTAGTATTGATGTCTCAAATAATGTCTATTGAACCATATTATTAGACATGTATTATAGTCATTTAAAAAGTTGAAGTGCTTTTCAACTAAGTTTTTCATATTATAATGTTTGAGTTTATTAAATGACACGTCATAATATTATTAGTTAGACATAATTTAGAACACAAAAAGTTAAGCGTATGATCTTAATCCAAAAACGAGATAGGTGATATGAATACGATACAGAATGAGATCTTTTTATCAAATTTTTATATTCAAAATGATGTCAACCAAACATATTATGTCACGTTATTTAAAAAATAACTGACTATCCTACGCTGAAACTTATGCAGGCAATCACTCAACCAGCTCAAAACAGGGTTAATTCTGCCGTAAGTTCTTTTTTTTTTTTTAATATTATCCTACTTAATTAACGTATACATAAGGCAAGCTGAAATATTGTTATCATATCAATGAACATTTAAGTGAACTCGTAACATACTAGCTAGTGGATTGCGCAACTGTTGTAGTACTGAAGATAGCACATTATCCCACTTATTCTTATTAGAATAATAATGCGTTGCATTTTAAAAGAATTTTCATTCGCAAAGGCAAAAATAAAAAAATAAATATCCATATATATATATATATATATCGATAGATACATTTTTGTAGCTAGCTAGTTTCTCTTTTATCCATTTGTTTTATTTTAAATTATTGCCGAGGACAGTACTGCACTTTATTCTGAAAACTAGCGCTGATATTGCACAAATGTTGTCACATTTAGCAGTGCCCAGTGTAAATATCTAGGATCCTAGTATTACTTTAATGTACGCCTTTTTTTTTTGGAAAAAGTAAACTACCCTGCAGTTAATAACTTAATATTTGACCTTGTCAATTTCCAGAATTCTTGGATTACAGCATTGGATATTGCCCTTAGTGTCGCTAACATTGCCACAACTCTGGCAAGTGGATGTAGCATCATGTGATATTACAAAATTTTTAGCTATTTATCTCGCAATGCAGACCAATGGTGTTAGGCTAAACTTTTTTAGCTTAAATAGTATAAACTCTATATATGGATTGTAATATTGTTGGAGTGAAAGAACACACTATATTTATTGTTGACGGGTAAAACTCATCTAACAAGATTCTCTCAAATTTCTCATCGAAATAATCACTCACACACGAAGTAAATAAAACAGCAAGCACACAAGAATTTAGAGGGGTTCATCTCAATTGAAGGCTACGTCAACTGTAGATTTTCTCAGATAGTAGGGTTTAATTATGAGAAAATATGAGTACAAAAGATTTGTGTCAAGAATTAGACTTAGAGCACACGTACATATATAAATAACAAATCGTAATATATACATATATACACACACATATATATCAAATATTAAATAATAATTACCTGGATAAACATAGAACTAAAAGCATTAATCAATTAAATGTAAGAACATAAGATTATCAAATTCATATAATCACACATAATTTTATTTTGGACATTTATAATTTGGACGACTCACTGCAAGAAGAATTAAAATATTGGTTGATTATAAATTTCCTAATCATAGAATATCATGAAATTAAGTAATTCACCTATTATATAAACCCTATTTTATTTCCTAACGCTAGGTGGTGCTAATCACGAGTGTTACAAATAACTATGACAAAAGATAAGTGTAGCATTCTAAATAATATTATATATTGGAGCATAAAATAAAATAATACATTAAATATATATATGTTGTTTTTATATTTTTTATGGCACATATAATATTAGCATTTAGGTATACATTGAAGAGATTGTCTTAGGCTATGATTTCTCAAATAAAAAGATTGATGAAGTCAATAGCAATTAATCCCACCGCCCATCCCAAGATTCAAGTGCTACTCGGACGACCATAAGTCAGTCAAGTCTAACCATCAAATTTCCAAATCATCACATATATATTCACCACTGAGTTAGTACATGGACGGTGAAGATCAAATTTGAATTCTTATTACACCTTTACGTACATGTTTGTTGATTAGTTTCCTAGTCCAAAACTGATGGAAGTCGCTGCACGTTTTTCAAAATTTCTGGAGATATCTATGTTGAAAGAGCACCCTTGTTTGGGTTTAAATCGAGTGATGTTGGGGCTCATCATTCGTACAACACCGATGTTTAGGCCATCAAGTAGAATCTTATTTTTCATATAGGCAATTTCTCTAATAAATACCAAAGAAACAAGTAGATTTTTATCTTTTAATACTCAAATACGTAGAAAAAAATAATTTAAAAAAATTAAATAATTTGAAAATATACGCTAGTGATGAGGGAAAAATATCAACACGTGTTGAAAATTTCACATGTTAGCAATAAAAAAGAAAGCGAATCGAACTATATTCTCTTTTGTTTGGTGTTAAATATGGATCAGGGAATTGTTTAGTTGGGGTCAGCTCTTAAATGCATGGTTGCACTTTTATTAATTTATAACGTTATTATAAACAGTTGATGTCATAGTTTTAGTTTTTTTCCCATTAATTAAATAAAAGCACCCATAATATGTATAATATATCTTTCCCTGTTTTGACAATTATGAGTTTGTTGTTCTGTTGAATAATTTGTCGGACAAATTATGTTAATCAACAAGTGCCTATGGTTAAAATTTATGCTTGTTTACTTAAATTTTCACTTAGTAAAAATTAATTAATAACGATTGATGAGACTTTCTATGAGAGAAAACTAATCCTTCGAACCTTTCTAGTATGTGGACAAAATGTAGACTTTTACTTTGTTCAATGACAAAGTCAATTATGGGACCACTACAATCGTTCTCACTGGCTATAAGAAATGAAGCTGAAAAACACAAGAGGTCAACTTCCCCTTGAATATTATTTTTTCCTTAAAAGAAATAGAATTATTAGCATTGTTTATGACAGTTTGGTTTTTAACTTTTAATTTTAACATATTACCCTTCTATTTTTTTTCCTTTTTTTTTTTCCTACAGCTTTGGTTTCTAATACCCAAAATTGACGGAAAATTTCTAAAATTTAACAAGAATAACCACGTGATTACTATTACATAATAAAAGATTTTTTTTAAAAAAAAGTTTAAAATATTTTAGTTTTTGTAAGGTTTTAAGAGTGATAAATAGAACATTTTGCCCTTAGTGTGTTAATTGTTTGTAAGATTTCATATCATACCCAATGGATACACAGTTACTTTTATCAATTAAATTATAGAAACTCGTCAATTTCAGTGTGCAGATTTAGTTAAGCGACTCATCCAAAGATATGCCTGTCACAATATTGGAAAACTGCTGAGAAGTGTCTTGGTTGCACTGCAACAGAACTAACGGAGCATATTACTAATTAAGGTATTTTCTGAAACCTTTAACACTACCGTCAATATTAGTCTTACGCAACTACGTTTGTATTAATGCTACCATCTAACTTTATGATATGATGGATAGAAAACCTTCAAAACATCACCAACTTCTCAAGCGTCAAACAATACATCATCAATCTCAAAGCTTCAACAAGCGAATTTTTGTTGGAACCCAAACACTAAACTCTCTTAAGAACCTTTGGCTCTTCTCTTCCTCACTGTTAGAAGTTCTTACTTCTTTTTGATGCAAAATGAAAGAAATCATCCATATTTATACTAGTGGCACCTCTTTAACCAGTGGCTAGGATTGTGCTAATGCACTTTTGATCTAATAGCTACAATTCACTCTCTAGAATTCTCTCACTCTAAAATATTTAGATATTTTTAAAGGATACTTTAGAAAATCTTTCTAAAAAATGGGCTTATTGGCTAATCAAATTTAGACCTAATAACTAGCTTTAAGCCCGCGCATTTATTATTGGTCCAAATCAAGTTTACTTTTCAACACCACTTGAACTTGATTTGTCATTCCAAGTAAGCTTTTCATTTTGATAAAGTCTTCATGCTTGGGTGGCTTGGTAAAGATATCAGTTACTTGGCCTTGTGAGTTCACATATTCCTGTTGCACATCCTTTCTTGTAATGCACTCTCTTATTATAACTGTGGCATGTGGCATATAATTAAAAACTTTATTCTTTAATGTACACTTGTTGAAAGATTAACAAGTTAGTTATTTGTTGCACTTTCGCTGAAAAATTAGCAATTATTAAATATATGTGCCAAGAAAATAGATAAAATGATTACATAGTATACCTGCCTTGAAAATAAATTTATAGCCTAGAAAAATATAAAAACTGCTAACGTTTAGACCTAAATTTTTGACAATTAAAATAACGAGATACGTTGGTGATTAAAAAAATGCAACTTAGTTCTATTTATAGGTATATATATAAGTATTATGTGTCACTTTTCTGACGAAATTTAGTTGATACATCTACCGTGTGCACCACACATGCTTATTTTACTAGTGTTTGTATAAAAACGTAGATGAGGAATTTTTATAAATGCATATTTTAAGTTTTATTTTTAATAAATGATACGCATATTTATTTATATCATAATTTAATATATAATATAAATAATAATATGCCATAAATTTTTTTAAGTAGAATAAATTACCATAACTTTTACAAGTTTAAAAAATGTGACATAACATCTAAGGGCCTGTTTGGTTTTGTTTTTAAAATTTTTTAAAATGTTTTTGCACTATTTTTAAAGTAAAAATTTTAAAAACACTTTCAGTATAATTCTTAAAAAAATTCTTATTTTTTAAAATAAAAATATTTTTATATATTTTAAAAATAATATCAAAACGACCTCTCATTTTCTTCCCATTATATTTGTCGAGAACGCGTGCTTTTGCCCAATTAGTGGCGCCCGCGTGCTCACGGCGCTAAGTCAATTGCGACCAATAACCCGGCAGCTAGCTTATTAGTTTTTCCACTCTTTTTTTTTTCCAATAGTTTTTCCATTTTTTTTCCATGATTGTGATCACTCGACCGACAACGTACGCACGCTCTCAGTATCAAAACAGAAAAACGAAAAGCCGACGAAAACTTACACACCTCTTCATACAAGGACGTTGGGATTATCAATAGGTGCAGCATGGAGGAAGAGACAAATAAATGAGTTTCCAAGAAAACATCGCCTATGTTTATTTTATATATTTTTTAAATTTAATAGATTTAAATTTAAATTTAAGTATTAAAAATTTTTTAGATACGTATTTATTTTCTTTAAAATTTGAATCATTTGAGTACCGTTTGTTTCAATACTTGAATTAAGGTTTAAATTATTTTGCTACAGTATTTTCTCTCATAAAAATTTAAATCTTCATTCAAATACTTTATTCAAATACTCGAATCAAGCGGACCCTAAGTTTTTATAATTCTCATTCCTTTAAACTTTTGATACTTAGGGTCCGTTTGGTTCGAGTATTTGAATGAAGATTTAAATTTTTATGAGAGAAAATACTGTAGCAAAATGATTCAAACCGTGATTCAAGTATCGAAACAAACGGGCCTTTAGATATCTTTGCTACAGTAAAAACTAAAATTATCTCTCTTATATTTGAGAAAAAAAATCATAACTTCTTCATTTGATATCCAATTGAGATGATTTTTTTTTCACTGTATTTCTAATGAAGAGAGGAATCAATCAAGATACACATTGCATATTTTTTAAGATCATTAACATTAATATTTTATTAGATTTATTAATAAATCAAAAACTATCTTTATTACTCTCCAAACACAAATTTCAATTTTAATCCATACTCAGATTAAAACTTAAATACACATCCAAACATTAATTCAAATAACAATTTAAATCACTAAATTAAATCCTAATTCAACTCATACTGACTCAAATTAAATCGCTAATTCGAATCTATTTACCAAGTGAACCCATCGGCTATCTATTATGTAAAGAAAGAAACATGTTAGCAGGAAAATTAAGAATATTCAACTTGTTTTCTTCCCAAGTTGATGTATTGACGTTGGACGAATCCAGTTATACACCTTAAAAAAATTCCAGCTATTATGCGTCAAACTCTTACTCTTTAAGTGTGTGTGTATATATAGGTGTTTGTAGTACGGTAAACTGAAATTGTCAATGTGGCGTCAGTCAACATTACAGACCGACTATTTTGTTTTATTATTTTTAAATTATTAGCAACGTTAGTCCTTTAACTATTAACATTGTGATACTTTAGTTTCCCAAGTTTTAATTAATTTTGATGTATTAGAATCTGGACTTTTATTTTTGATGGTTTTGGTTCTTCACACTGAAATTGACGAGTTTTAATAATTTAATTGATAGAAGTAATTGTGTGTCCATTGGGTATGATCATATAAAATTTTACAAACAATTAACACACTAAGTGCAAAATGTTTTATTTATCACTCTTAAAACCTCATGAAAACTAAAATATTTTAAACTTTTTTAAAAAAAAAACTTTTATTTTGTAAAAGTAATCATGTGGTTATTCTTGTTAAATTTTAGGAATTTTTTATCAATTTCGGTGTTAGAAACCAAAACTGTTAAAACAAACTTGAAGGGTAATTTGTTAAAATTAAAAATTGAAAACTAAAATGTCATAAACAATGCTAATAATTTTATTTTTTAAGGAAAAAATAATATTCACTGAGAAGTAGTCGTCTTGTGTCTTTTAGCTCCGTTTCTTATAATGAGAACGATTATAATGGTCCCATAATTGACTTGGTCGTGGGACAAGGTAAAAAGTCTATATTTTGTCTACATACTAAGAAGGTTCGAAGGAATAGTTTTCTCTGCTAGAAAGTTTCATGAATCGTTATTAATTAATTTTTATAACTAATTGAAAATTGATGTAAACAAACAGAAATTTCAATTATAGGCTCTTGTTGATTAAAATAATTTGTCCGATAAAGTACTCAAGAAACCAACAGACTCATAATTGTCAAAACAGGGAAATATATATTATATATAATGCGGTGCATTTATTCAATTAATGGGAAAAAAACTGAAACTGTGACATCAAGTGTTTATAATCACGTTATAAATTAATATAAGTGCAACCATGCATTTAAGAGCTGACCCCAACTAAACAATTCCCTTATCCATATTTAACACCAAACAAAAGAGAATATAGTTTGATTCGCTTTCTTTTTTATTGCTAACATGTGAAATTTGCAACATGTGTTGATATTTTTTCATCACAACTTGCTTTTTGTTTGTATATATAGTTACACTTTTTCTCAAGTTAAAATTGTTTTCCGACTTTCCTTGTTTTGAAAAGGGATGTCTTGGTTAAACACTATTATCAGCTTCTTTTGTTGAATATTGGGAAGCTAAATTTTTTAAAAAAAATATTTATCGTTTAATTTTTTTTAAAAGATTATTTTTTGATATAAAAAAAGTTTAACACAATTAAATTGATCACTCACCTAGCAATCCTCATTAAGACCCTTTACAAACTCGGGCTGCCTTTGGTTACAGTGACGGAACGGTAATGGTTATAGGAATGGTAATGGTAATGGAATAGAGTAGAAAAGAAAGTTAATTCATTTGTTTGGTTTTAATTTTAGGAATATTATGTTAGAAACCAAAATCAAATCAGAATACTACCAAGATCGTTCATGTTAAATCATTGAGAAAAATAATTCCAAATTGCAGAAGCGTACCTGAATTCATGATCTTGGATTGATGTGGGTTATTGCCTTCCAATTCAATACGTATTCCTTGAATTCTTTTCTGAAGATAGGATTTCAGAAAAGTAGGAATATCTGAAAACTTTCTGAATGAATGATACGTATGAATTGGGGACCATAACCAAAATATATAACTTTAGTTATTTTAGTGTATTTTCAGTTTCGCCCATCATAAAATCTAGAAATTACAAATTGGTATCTACACATATATTATTAATAATAATGACCCATACTTTATATTAATACCCAAAAGCCTTTCAACTTTATCTTAATTATATCACTTTAATTTAGGCTTTACTTTAAGATAGCATTATACAACACATTTAAATACATATGTAGGCCCACATGAAAAATTAATTTCCAACAATCTCCCACTTGCGCCACATATGTTTCTTTGCAAAAAATGTGTTTACTTTAGTGAGCTCAACTTTTGCTATCACAAATAAGGGTATTCCTGAACAATCTCATCCATTGATCATACAAACATAGGACCAAAGCGGTCTTCGTCACAAATGTAGAGTGATTAAACCCATCAATGATTACGTATATCGATATAACCAAATGACATAGATCAAGTATGGATGTGTAGCATGGAAATTACATGCAATGTGATATAAACATGTCTATTTCCAACTGGTCCTATCTTATATCTGAATGAGATCAAAATCGTACCAAATCAGAGTGTAAATAAACTGTATTCTTTATTTCTGCAGAAAACATATACAAACACATAATGTCTATATATAAAGAAAATTAGCATTCAAATACAAACTCCCACTAAAACTGCATATCACCAAATAACTGAACACCCATGTGAGCAGTGTGCTCATGAAAGACCTTGGGTGGAAGCCCTTTAGTAAGCGGATTCGCTATCATGGAGTTTGTACCAATATGCTCTATAGACACCTGACCACTCTGAACTCTTTCTTTAACAACAAGAAACTTAATCTCTATATGTTTTGACTTTGAAGAGCTTCTGTTGTTGTTGGAATATAAGACTGCAGATTTATTGTCACAAAACAACTTAAGTGGTCTTTCTATACTTTTCACAATTTGCAGCCCAGTGACAAAGTTTCGCAGCCATATTCCATGATTGGATGCCTCATAACATGCTATAAATTCTGCCTCCATAGTGGAAGAAGCTATGAGTGACTGCTTAGCACTCCTCCAGCAAGCAAATAAATATAGCCCGAAGTGGATCGACGACTATCTTGACATCCAGCAAAATCTGAATCCGAATAACCAATGATCTCGAGTTGGTCTGACCTTCTATATGTAAGCATGTGATCTTTTGTTCTTTGTAAATATCGCATAACCCGTTTGGCTGCTTTCCAATGATCCATTCCAGGGTTACTCAAATATCTGCCCAACAATCCAACAATGTATGCTATATCTGGACGAGTACAAACTTGAGCATACATTAGACTTCCAACAGCTGATGCATATGGGATCTTTTCCATTTCCTTTACCTCAAGGTCGTTCTTAGGACACTGACTTAAACTGAACTTATCTCCTTTAGCCACAGGGGTATCTCCTGGTTTACAATCCTGTATGCCAAATTTTTTAAGCACCTTTTTGATATAGCTCTTTTGTGATAACCCAAGTATACCCCGAGAGCGATCTCGGTGTATTTTAATTCCTAACACAAAAGAGGCGTCACCAAGATCTTTCATTTCAAATTTCTTTGATAAAAATCTCTTGGTTTCGTGCAATAAGCCTATATCATTGGTGGCAAGCAGTATATCGTCAACATACAATATCAGGGGAATACACTTACTCCCACTGAACTTGTGGTATATACAGTCATCTATAGCGTTCATCTCGAAACCGAATGAGACTATCACTTGATGAAATTTGTAATACCATTGACGAGAAGCTTGCTTAAGCCCATAGATGGATTTCTTTAATTTGCAAACCATCTTCTTTGGGTCTCCCGACTCAAAGTTTTCTTGCTGCACCATATAAATCGTTTCATCAATGTCACCATTTAGAAACGTCGTCTTAACATCCATATGATGTAGCTCAAGATCAAAATGCGCTGCAAGTGTCATAATTGTCCTAAAAGAGTCTTTCGTTGAAACTGGAGAGAAAGTCTCTTTATAATCAATGCCTTCATTTTGAGTAAAGCCCTTAGCAACAAGACGAGCTTTATATCGCTCTACATCACCCTTCGAATCCCTCTTGGTTTTAAATATCCATTTACAATCAATGGGCTTCGCACCTTCAGGCAATGGAACGAGATCCCAAACGTCATTGTCCTTCATAGACTTTATCTCATCCTTCATGGCATCCATCCACTTTTGAGAGTTAGAACTATGCATAGCTTGACGGACATTGATCGGATCATCATCCATCAATCCAACACTGTCCTCATGTTCTTGGGGAAATACTATGTAATCATCTGAAATAGCACTTCTCCTTTCTCTAGTGGATCTCCTTAATGACACAAGTTCCTGAGGTTCTTGTTCTTGATGTTGTTGAGTTTGTACCTGAAGGGGTTGAATGACTATGTCTGGTTGTTCTTGATATGCAATTTGATCAACGTCAGAGATAGAAGCCTGAACATTATCAAAAGCAATTGTAGGAATCGGAACCAATCCCTCTTGTACAAAAGGAATAGGATCAAATTCGTCCTCAAAGACAAAGTCTCTAACCTTATTTCTCCCCCCAAACTCAACATCCTCAAAGAATGTTGCAATTCCCATCTCAAAAATAGCCTTAGTAGTGGGATCATAAAATTTGTAACCCCTTGACCGTTCAGAGTATCCAATGAAATAGCAGCTCACTGTCTTGGAGTCCAATTTCTTTTCATTGGGCCTATAAGGCCTTGCTTCTACTGGACAACCCCAAGTATGTAAATGCTTCAGACTAGGCCTTTTGCCAGTCCAAAGCTCATAAGGTGTTTTAGCTGCTGCTTTTGTTGGTACTCTGTTGAGAATGTAAGCTGCAGTCTTGAGTGCTTCACCCCAGAGGGATTCAGGTAAGGTGGAATGACAAATCATACTCCTCACCATGTCCTTAAGTGTCCGGTTTCGTCTCTCAGCTACACCATTCATGCTAGGTGAACCTGGCATGGTATATTGAAGGACTATCCTGCATTCCTCTAGGAATTTAGCAAAAGGTCTTGGACATTGTTCACCTGATCCGTCATATCTGCCATATTACTTACCACCACGGTCAGATCTGATGCCCTTAATTCTTTTGCTGAGTTGAAGCTCAACTTCAGCCTTATATGACCTGAACACGTCCAAAGTCTGTGACTTCTCATGTATGAGATATAGGTAGCCATACCGGGAGTAATCGTCTATGAACGATACAAAATATTGTTGACCATTCCATGAAGCCACAGGAAATGGTCCACAAATGTCCGTATGTATCAATTCTAAGACATCCGTAGCTCTATTGGCACCCAATCCCCTTTTGTTTGTCTGTTTCCCTTTAATACAATCAACACAGATTTCAAAATTTGTAAAATCAAGGGAATTAAGAATTCCATCTGACACAAGCCTTTCTATCCTTTTTCTTGAAATATGTCCTAATCACTTATGCCATAATACAACGGAATTCTCATCGGTTAATTTACGTTTTATGCCACGAGAACTAACATGCAAGGTTTCATTATAAGAAGCAACTGTATCAAGCAAATATAGGTTATCTTGAAATGATAAAGAACCAGTACCAACAACATTTGAATTTAAAGAAAGACTAAACTGACTATTTCCAAATGAACAACAGTATCCAGATTTGTCCAAAGCAAAAATAGAAATTAAATTCCGCCTAAACGACGGTATAACAAAAGTGTCTTTCAAATTCAAATAATAACCGAAGCTTAATAATAACCTAAAGTGCCATATTGCTTTAACTTCTACCGATTTGCCATCGCCCACATAGATAAATCTTTCAGCATCAATTGACTTTCGGCAGCTCAGGCAACTCTGCATAGACACACTTATATAAGTAGTGGCACCTGAATCAATCCACTAAGTGTGTCTTGGCACTGAAGTTAAATTAACCTCAGAACAAACTAAATTGAGAAGCATACCTTTCTTTGCACGCCAAGCATGATACTTGGTGCAGACATTCTTCATGTGTCCAGGTTTACCACAAAAGAAACAAGCAACATTTCCATCATTTTTATCCTTATCTTGTTTCTTTTGTGCTGGACCTTTAGCAGCTTCATTACTTTTCTTTCTTTTCTTCTTTTTGTCCTTAGAGGTGCTAGCCAAGTGAGCACTTTCAGTCTTCTCTTGCTTCAGTCTTTCTTCCTCTTGCACACAATAAGAAATTAACTCATTAAGAGTCCATTTCTCTTTCTGGCAGTTGTAACTGATCTTGAATTGACTGAATTGTGCAGGAAGAGAAATCAAGACAAGATGCACTAGAAGATCCTCAGAAATTTCCAGATCTAGTGTCTTTAATCTTGAAGCCAGATGAGACATTTCCATAATGTACTCCCTTATGTTTCCTTTTGCTTTGTACCTCATTGAAATTAGGCTCGCCAAAAGCGTGCTTGTTTCAGCCTTATCATTCTTTGCAAAGCATTTCTCAATGGCCTCAAGGAAACCCTTGGCAGTAGTGACCTCATCAGGTACAGTGCCCCTGAAGACTTCTGGAATGCCTCTCTTAATGATCATCAGACTCATTCTATTAGAACGATCCCATTTTTCAAGTTCCTTTTTATCCTCAGTGGAACTAGAATCTGTAATAGTGGGACGTTCAACCCTTATGGCCAAGTCCAGATCAAGGCAACCGAGAACGATCAACACATTCTCTTTCCATTCCTTGAAGTTAGTCCCATTCAGCATAGGAATGGAATTAACATTTGCAGATATCGAGGAAGATGATGCTACAGCTGAACAAAGAACAAAATCACATATTCACATAAGAATTCACATAAAACAACCAATAAAATTCAAACAATGATTAATCCATCACAAGAAACCTGTAACAACATTAATATTTAGTCTTTGGACAGAAATATTAACTTGTAAGTGGTATTCTTGGTATAGTGATCACATATTAACAATAAATTATGTCAAATAATAAGCTAATCTTTGGATCCACTTATTATTCACATACCAAAAATAACCATATAATTGTTACATATTTATCACCACAGGTATGAATTTAATTCTGCCAAATATTAAACTTCATTTGGGCCGATTAATATTCGCATGAATTAAATTCACACAACCTTCTTAATATCACAAATTAATCAACATCCACAAAAGAGGCTACGTTGGCAGCTTATTGGTTCAATTAATTAATTTGATAATATTAATCATCTAAAAACACAATTTGAATTTTAAAGTTGCATCCAAAATTGACCCCAATTTTTTTTTTTTAAAAAAAATTCAACTTGATCGGTCAACGATCAAAGTCAACGTTGACCGTTGACCGAAAAAGGTCAAAGGGGACCGGGTTGGGTTGTGGACTGGGTCAGGTTAACCCAACCCGGGTCCACATTTAGCCCCCCCCTCTTCGGTTCTATCCTTTTTTTATAAAAAAACTCGGGTCACCCAGGGGTTGAGGCCCTGGGTGTCCAACTGGTCACGGGCCTCTTCGGCCCGTGCAATCAGTTGCAGTTCTGGGCCGAAGCCCAGAACTCTCCTCACTCCCAGGGGTCGCGACCCCTGGGCATCGTTGCCAGGCGGTTGGCACTGCCAACCGCCAAAGGTGCTTCGCCGGGTAGCCGAGCGTCTCCTCGCCGGCGGGAAGTCACGGCCGCAACCAGAGGGCACCGTCGCTGGCGGCGGAACAACAAGCCGTCGGCGAAACCCAAAAAACAGCCGCCTGCCTCCCTTAGGCGAAACCAAGCACGACCGGCCGAACAGCGGCTGTTGGCCGCTGTTTCCACTCCTCCGCCACGGCCAGAGACCACGGCTTGTCCTTTCCGGCGCCGGCCGATGGTCGCGGCTTGATTTTCTTGCCGGCAGCAGTGAGATTGCCGCCGGTATACCAAAAGGTTACTGATACCCCCGACGAACGATTTCAATGAAATCGTATTAAACAAAACGTTGCAGCCTTTACTGATTCTTGATTCATTAATGAGAGAAAAGTTTCCTCTGCATGTGCAGGCTAATTGATATTCATCCTCACAGATTGCATATAAAATATATATTTATTTATATATATACCCATATTGTGTACGCATATATATTTACTTTCAACCAAATTGCAATCAACGGATTGAACCAAAACAGTGAAGTCAACGCATTGTCAAATCAGAAATCAACATGTTCAATCAAGATGGAGATTTTGCACATGAAATTCAGTCAAAGTTTCAACCATTTAATGCACAGCAATGCGTACAGTAATATGAATCCATATTAAACAAACCAAACCTTATTAATGAATCCACAAACATACATATAAAAAGAACCTTATTTAACCAAAATTTTTGAGAAAAATTTCTCAATAATTCAACATGAAATTGGCTCTGATGCCACTTGTTAGAAACAAAAATCAAACTAGAATACTACCAAGATCGTTCATGTTAAATCATTGAGAGAAATAATTCCTAATTGCGGAAGCGTACCTGAATTCATGATCTTGGATTGATGTGAGTTATTGCATTCCAATTCAATACGTATTCCTTGAATTCTTTTCTGAAGATGGGATTTCAGAAAAGTAGGAATTTCTGAAAACTTTCTGAATGAATGATACGTATGAATTGGGGACCATAACCAAAATATATAACTTTAGTTATTTTAGTGTATTTTTAATTTCGCCCATCATAAAATCTAGAAATTACAAATTGGTATCTACACATATATTATTAATAATAATAACCCATACTTTATATTAATACCCAAAAGCCTTTCAACTTTATCTTAATTATATCACTTTAATTTAGGCTTTACTTTAAGATGGCATTATACAACACATTTAAATACATATGTAGGCCCACATGAAAAATTAATTTCCAACATATTATGCAACGAAATATGAATATTTTCATATTGATAAAATTACCCTTATATTATAACACTAATATTTTATATATCAATACCTATGTTATTATATTAATATTTTATATATCAATATAATTAAGAAAGTATATAAAATGTAATAAATCCAACAAATTTGAGGTGATATATTATTAAATTACAAATCGTGTTTGGAAACTATTTAAAAAAATAATATCAATTTCTGAATTTGTCATTGTATACAACTTATTGATTTGAAGATAACAATGGCAAAAACTTTTCTATATAATGTGTCAATGCCTCAAATATTTACCGAAATTCAAATTTACTCCACCATGGTTCAGCAAAAGCCTTCCTATCAGTGAATATTTGGACAATATAATTCTTTCAAAGGAAGAAACAAGTTAAAAAAAAAAAAAAAAGCAACTTACATATAATGCTACAAAGTAGGGGAAGCTGAAAGAATTGATGCTCAAACAATCTATTGAAATATATTCATTTAATAAGCAGACAAATAATAGCTAGGCGACATAATGCTGCATCCACCTAGACTCCCTAAACCAAGAAAATTCCCAACGCCAATCGCCAACTCCACTGCTTTAAACCATCGATTCTGGAAATCAACATATATACTCAAACGTCAGAGTTAAATATCTATTAATCACAAACTAAAAACTGGAGAATTTCAAAGTAGATTGTCAAATATGAAACCAGTTAATAAGATGATCTGTTTGATAAAAAATCGGACGTTCCAATTTTATACTGAAAGTAATTCAATCTTATTTTCCTGAGAGCTATGTCTACATCAATTGTTAAAGAAATTCATCGTGATGAACTAGATGAACTAGAAGAAGATTAAAAAAAATCACCATCCCACAACTCTCTCTCAATCTCTTTATGTATTTTCTCTAGCTTCTCACTAATACACAAATATAAATAAATTACCGTTGGTCAATGCATTTGAAATAGGTTAGAAAACAAGGACAACCCAATTTAAGATAATAAAATCTCATTAGAGCCCGTTTGGTTCGAGTATTTGAGTAGAGTACTTGAATGAAGATTTAAATTTTTGTGAGAGAAAATACTATAGCAAAATGATTCAAACCTTGATTTGAATATTCAACCAAACATACCCTAAAGCTCCTTCATTAAAAGATTTCACTGAGGGTGGGCTTCCCGTCCTTTGAACATTGGGTTGTTTTTGTGTCATGATAATATTTAGGCTCTTTATATATATATATATATATATATATATATATATATTTGATTGTATTGGTGTAATGCCTCATAAAGGATTTATATATCAATTTCGGGCCATGGCTAATCTTTTATCAATCAAAAGAAACAAATATTAAATTTAAATATACATACACACACATAAGATGGGTTCCAATTTGGTTCGGTTTCCTAGCTAATTGATTTGATGTCTGATTCGATTTATTAAGAATTTAAAAATAGATCATTTAAACAAGTGAATTTTACATATATACGTGATGCAAAATTAAACCACTAAATATTAAATTTGTGCTATGTTTTTTTGTTTCAAACGACTTCAAATCTACGGCTTCGAATTTCCTTTTGGATTGATTGTGTATCTGATACTGCTTTGACAATTCATCTAAATTTATGAGTTTGATCGTATACTAAATGCTAGATACTAAAACTACATAAAAAATTAGATGAATTGCAAAATTAAAAGGATCTGAATTCATTTAGGTGGGTAATAAATATGCAAATTCTCCAAATTTTTCGTCATGTGTTTCACTATAGCAGTTTCAAAATTGGGATTCAAATCTTCTATCTAATTTTTGATATCCCAAATAGTATCTAACCAACAGTATTATAACACGTCATTTAATAGAAAAGTAAAGTAAAAATCAATTAGATATTTCAAATTTTTTAAACTATGTGCAATAATACGATTAGTTATACACCATTTAAGACACCAAAATTAGACAAAAGATTCCTCCAAATTAAATATTTATAATGAAAATTAAAAACATTAACAACAATTCCACTTTCTATCCTGTACATAAAGTCATGCAAAAAATACCACTACAAGAAAAATGACTTTCTACAACTAAGGAATCTGTAACAAAACAAACTTTGGTCATTGAAAGACGTTTTCTACGATCAAATTTTGGTAGAAATAGGACAAGTTTTACGACCAAATTTTTTCATGGAAACTTAAAAACAGCGACCAAATTTGGTTGCTAAAGGGTCCACATTTTGCGACCAAATTTTTTGTGGTCCCAGAAACCCTTGGCAACTAATTATTTAGTTGCATATATATATATATATATATATTATGCAGGAAAGGAGAGATCAGAGATGAATGTTACCCAGCTTGATTGATTACTAGTTCGAGGTTGCGTAAATGCCTGCGCAAAATATTACAAGGTGTATGATGAGGAAAAATTCTGACCCCAAAAAAAATATATATATATCAACAACCAAACTCATTTGGTAGAAAAATGTATTGTTACATACACACCAGATTCACGTTCATTCCAGGAGAAATCCCTCTCTTGCTCCTTAGCAAAACATAGTTATCCAAGAAAAGCTTGTGGGCGTCGCGAACTGTTGTCCCCCATAGCAATTAGCACAGAGATCAAAGGTGTTTTGGCCGCCGTCGAAGCACTCGACGCAAGTGAAGTGTAGGCCATGGAGCTGCACACGGCAGGCGTCGCACCAGATGGCCCTTGTCTTGACGATGTAGTAGAAGGTGAGGACCTCCCAAAAATCGAGACAGCTGTCGTTGTTCGTGTCGAGTTGAGAGAACATGCGTGGTTCACCCAGTTGTAGCCGTTCTGCTGGAGGAACTCGATGAACTTGTCGAAGCTGACCCAACCGTTGCGGTTGGTGTCCATGGATTTGAAGAACTTGGTGGCCAAGTTTTTAGAACTCCATTCGTTATAAAAACCGTTTATTCAGTTAGAGAGTTAGTTTTATGTGCTAGGTAGAAAGTCAGTTGTAACCGACTTAATTACTCACTTAACTCACGTTTTTCATCATTACCCTATATAGAAAGAACAAGTCTTTGTAACAACACAGAATAATAACATTTTTCAGAACCTTTTTTTCTACCAAATAGAGGCTTAGATTATATTTAATAAACATTTATATATTTTTCCTATCAATCTTCAATTTGGACTCTAAAAATTGCTCAAAATAACTTAAAAAATTACTCAAAATACCTTCAAATTGAAAATAAGAAAACTTAAAAAACTTTATACCAATGGTTTTGGCTTCAAAATTATATAAAATACCCTAAAATATGTGTTTTGTATGCTTTTGTTTTTGTTTTCTTTTTTTAAAAAAAAAGTTTGATTTTTTTCCTTTTACTTTAGAATAGTTTTGTCATTTCAAATGTCAAAATCAACCATTGATTGAGGTAATATATAAATTTGTATATTTAATTTAATCTGAAGAATAAATTTGATGAGATTAAAAACTAAGACTGTAATTACCCTTAAGATTATGACATGGCCGCTAACAGGTATAAGCCTCGTACGACACCGATGTTTAGGCCATCAAGTAGAATCTTAGTTTTCATCTAGACAATTTCTCTAATGAATATCGAAAAAATAACAAGTAAGATTTTATCCTTTAATACTCAAATATGTAGAGAAAAATAATTTTAAAAAATTTAACAGTTTCAAAATATATGCTAGTAATGAGGGAAAAATATCAACACGTGTTGCAAATGTAATGACCGAGGAAATGTCATCAATGAAACTTAATATTTAATTGGGTTTAATTAACGAATTTATTCTTAAAAATGTGAAATTTTGTAAAAATTGTAATTTCTGTGAAAATTACAATAAAATATGAATGAGCGGCATTGATTGCAAATTTTATGGCATATGTAATATAATGGTGGATATTGTAAAATACAAATTTTATGAGTTTAATGACTCAGAGATTTGTGCATAATATCCATAAAATGAATTTCATGTCACAATTAATTGTTAAATTGTGATATAAACGAATGGATGATTAGAATGTAAATAGGACATCGAGGTTGTCCTAATCCTAACCGGGGGTAGAAAGGAGGCCAGAGCAGCAGTATAAGAATACTGCTAAATGAAAACACAGATACGAAAAATATTATGATTGGGCTCCAAAAGTAAACGAAAAGTAAGTTAAATATTTTTATACAATCTAAGGATAAAAAGTACATTGATTTGACCACAACAGTATAGGAAAATACTGTGATAAAAAATTACACAGTATAAATTTTTAATTCCATAAAGTGGACATTTGCTTGAATTCTATTGGGCCAACAAGCCATGCAATGTGGCCCAATAAGATGAGGACACCTCGGGTAGTCTAATGGATGACCATGAGTCATCAAATGTGATAAGGAAGCATTTAATGCATGGTTATCACAAAATTTCATTTCCTTTCTTTTGCTCCAAGATCCGGCAGCCATAACCAAGCTTCCAAAAAAATTTTCTCAGCCCCCAAACTTTACAAAAATACCCCCAAACAAGTTTTACAAGCAAGTACAAGGATTTCCCACAAGTTTTAAGGTAAAATCCTAAACTTTTTAATGAGTTTTCAAGGGATTTTTCATGGGTAAAGGACAAAAATTAATCCATTGTATTTTTGCATGGAAAGGAAGCCTAGGAGGGAGTTCAAAGGAACTTTGAAGGTTAGAAATCCAAAAAGTGTCATTTGGGTAAGTTTTAAGTTCAAAGTTTTGAATTTTGTTTTGATTTTTATTTTTTAAAACCCATGTGAGTTCTTAAGCACACAGTTGATGGAATTTCATGTATATGTGATGATTAGCAAGTTTGAGTTGTGAAAATTTGGTTTATAGTGCAAAAGGTAATTTTTGCAAAAAGTGTTATTTTTGCAATTTTGATGTTAGACTTTGCAAAAGTGATGTTTGAGCATGAGAATCTTTTGATTAAGGCATGGAATGGATTCTGCAGGGATAGAATTGCAAGTTTGAAACGGATTTTTGTAAAAATGCCATAGAGACTAAATTGAAAGAAAAAGTTCCTTCACGAAAGATTTGAAAAATAGTCAAAAACGCCCCTGTACAGTGAGATTTTGGGAAAAGTTAAAACACGAAAGTTGTAGATCTCAATGAAACTGTTAGGCTATATAGACGGTTTGTCTAAAAACTCAATCGTTTGTGAGTTTTTGATTTTTCAAGAATATGTTAAAAGTGAAAAAAATGTTAAATGGCAAAAATGTTATTTTTCAAAATGATTTAAGGTATGGTACCTTAAGTAAAAATTATCCTTGAGAAAAATATGAAATTTTGATGCAAAGAAGTAAATTTTAGTCCCGGAGGCAAAATCGTCAAAATTTTCAGTTGAGGGACTAAACCGCAAAGTTTTATGAAAACGGGGCATAATTGAGAAATAAAGAGGTTGACCCACTAGGATGTTATTTTGAAATTAGTATGTGGTTATTTTCGTAAGAATAACGAAATCGAGCTCGAGTAGGTTAGTGGACCCACAAATGGCAAAATCGTCATTTTTGTCCAAATAACCCGAACCGCTTTGAAATGTTTACAATGTGATAAGAAAATGACTAGAAAGGTTCCCGCCCTTCGTTAGAAACGATAGGGTAAAGTTAGATAGAAATAAGAAAAAACAGTGGTTTTTGGAGTTGTACATAGTAATGCAATTCAATTTATAACTAACGGATGTTTCGTATCGAAACATAGTGAAATTTGGCTAATGGCTTTGTAATTGGCCAACAGGATCCTAGGAGTCGAAGAGAAGGAAAATCGAGGTTAAGTTGCCCGACATTCGCATCAAGTAAGTACCCTTCCCACCTACAGTATGAAATGTAGGTTTAGAAAGAAATGTATGTATATGTATACCTGTGCGTATAATTAAGTGTAAACTTGTATGTTTGCCATGATATGAATACCTAGGGGTATAGTCATGTATGAATAACTGTGAGTATACGAATGGATACCTGTGTGTATAATATGTTATGTACCTATGTGTACAATAATAAAAATGAGCACGTGTACCATGATTTTGTACCTGTGTGTATAAGATGTTATGTACCTGTGTGTACAATAATAAAAATGAGCATGTATACCATAATTTTGTACCTGTGTGTATAATATGTTATGCATCTGTGTGTACAATAATGAAAATGAGCATGTGTATCATGATTTTGTACCTGTGTGTACAATGATAAATACTTGAGTATGTATAAAGTAGGTATCTATGTGTATATTTTATGTTAAGTACCTGTGAGTACATTATGCTATATACCTGTGCGTATATTAATGTGTACCTATGTATATATAAAGTAAGTACCTGTGTGTACTATGCTATGCAAGAGAATTTATGTTTCATGGATAATATGTGATTATCACTTCATGCATGGTATGTCAACCATAATAAATGGACTGGTAAATGTATCACCAGAAATTAAGAAAAGTGTCGTACCGACTCCTAACTCAATGGGAGTTTAAGGGATATGTTACGGTCACGGTGTTACGTAAACCTAAATGAAATTGCGCAATGGTACGAACACTTGGGCCCTAGTAAAGATAAGAAATGATGAGGATAAAGAAAGTTTATAAGAAAGCATAATTGATTCATGCATTCATGTGAATATCCATGTGGGATTTATGGGACTTACTGGGCATTAGCTCATTAAGTATTTCATGCTATAGGTATTCTGACGAGAAGGTCAGAATAAGTTCAAATGGTGAGCTGGAGGAGGGGTGGATGGTGTGCAGATTGGGTATGGAGTCCGCCGCTGTAATGTTTTCCGCTACGTATATTTAAAGTTATTTTGAAATGAAATGTTTAAAAGAAAGATGTTGTAAAAGTAAAAGTATTAATTATGTAAATACAAGTAGGTGAAGGTATTTTGGGAGTTACCAAAGTTAATGTAAGTAAATTATTTATTTCCATTTTAAAAAAAAATTTCCTAAATTTTTGCCCTTAAGAACGTAAGAAAGAGTTTTATCATAGCCCAAAAAGACGGGTTGTGACAGTTGGTATTAGAACGGAAATCTTGCCATCCTACTGCATATCGTCGTCTGCTCCATTGCCATCGCTCAAGTAAGATAGTTTGATTTTAAGTATAAGAATGTTCAACACTACTTTATATGACATTGTTATGTTAATTATGACAATAAATATAGTATATGGCGGAGCCGCATCATGATTGTGATATGGAAGCTGATAGAAGAGCCAGCATTGCTTTTCTAGATGAGATGCCACCGCGGTATTATGGGAGTCGGCAGCTTATGGTGCAGACCGAATGGCTTAGTTGAAGTGATTTTTAACGCTTGTTATATGCCACCGCATCTCCTGGTTTTATTGGCCTCAGGATTGGTAAAGTTTTAAAGGACAGATTCTCGCTGAGTTTGCACCCATACCACCAGCAAACGTTATTCCAGTCTAGGTGATTCCGATGATATGAGTGGATGGGAGACACCGATTGTACCTACGAGTAGAATCGGTATAAGGAAAATACGTAGGCGAACCGGTAGATCATTACATTCTTAAATTTCGCGGTACTATGGTACCACTGATTCTGCCACAATTACCCTTACGGTGCATTTACGATCTGGTTTGGAGAAATCTTCCCAATGCGGTCCAGCAGCAAATGCCGTATCCCCGAAATTACCTTAGTATCCATGATTCTCTTATGGTGGCATTACATGCAGACCAGAATGTAGCCGCGCCATTAAAAGATCCTCCAGTAGGTATAGATGATGATGATGATGATGATGATGATGCTGATGATGATAATAATGATAACATTGATGAAGAGCCTATGCCTCTAGAGCCTATAATCGCAAGTGATGATAAGTTGACTGATTCGAGTATGGAGGAAGAAGAGGAATCCTAAGGAGGATTCCGAATATAGTGACATGTCTAAAGTCAAGTTCGACCAAAAAAAAAATTCATAAGAAAATCTTTGTGTATTATGACGTACATAGATGAGATATTAGTACAGTTTTGGGCTTTGATGCCTTTGTATATACATGTATGTTCGACTAGTGGTGTCCTTCTCGGCAAGAAGGTATATGTAGCCGGAAGTGATAATTGCTCCCGGAGATGAAATGAATAGTTATGTATGAAAGGAAAGTATGTATGTATGTATGTTAGTTATGCATGTAATGTTATGAAGAATGTAAAAAGGAAATGAAAGAGGTTCATGAAATGAAATGTGCGAAAGGAAATGAAATAAAATGCATGAAAGAAAATAAAATGAAATGAAATGTACGAAAGGAAAGGAAATGAAATGTATGAATGCTTATGAAATGAAATGTATGAAGGTAAAGGAAATGAAATGTATGAAGGTAAAGGATATGAAATGTATGAAGCAAGATATTGAGTTCATGTAATTGTGTATGTTTGCATGTATTTATGTTGTTTGAATACATGCAGTTATTGATTGGATACTATTAAGTTAATAGTATGTACTAACATAGTAACGAAAATATACGATAAGTATATAACGATTGATATCAATGGTTGATATACCAGTTGCTACAGCTGTTCCTGTAGCATCCACCACCGAATTTTATGAAAGATTTTAGAGAATGAAGACCCCGGAATTTGATAGATCTACAGACCCCTTAGAGGCCGACGATTGGCTTACAGGCATAGAAAGGGTTTTGAAATTTATGGGACTTAGTGACCATGAAAAAGTCCTATGCGCTTTGTTTTCTCTCACTAAAGATGCTAGGAGACAGTGGGAGTCGGTAGAGAGTAAAAGGAATGTAGACAAAATGATAGGGCCAGATTTCGTTGAAGAATTTGACAGGGCTTATTTTAATGTAGAAACCATGGCAGCCCAACAAGAAGAATTTAATAATTTTAAGCAAGGCAATATGTCTGTAGCTGACGCTGTAAAGAGGTTTAATCAGCTAGTACGGCTTTGTCCCGAGATTGTACCCACTGATTGGCAACGAATAAGACGATTAATGAGAATGTTCAAAACCGACATTGCTTTTGTGGTCGATATTGGAAGGCAAACTCCCAAGGATGTAGAGGATTGCATCAAACGGGCGATCAAAGTTGAGTTTAGAATTGCCCGTGATAAGGAGGAAAGAGCAAGGATTTTCAAAGCATAGAAGGAGGAGAAAGCTTTAGCCAAGCAAAGTCAAGTTGTACAAGTAAAAGGACAAGGAAGTGTTCCAAGTCAAGGGCCGTCCTAGAACGTTCAAGCGGGACGCAACCGCACTGCTAACAGCAAAAGGAAATGGAACGTGAATAATGCAAAGAATCCAAAAGGTCAACCCCATAAGAGGATTAAAGATGTAGGAAATAACAAACCCCTTTGCAGTCAATGCGGGAAAAGACATGCAGGGGAATGCAAGGCTGGCACGAACAAGTGCTATATCTGTGGGAAAAAAGGGCATTACGCCATGAATTATTTTTCTAATTCCCAAAGTCAAAACAATCAGGCTTAGCAGAAGTCTCAAGGAAACCAATTGCATGCGGTTCAAGTTCAGGCACAAATTGAAGGCCCTAGTGTCAGTCAAGGGCGACTAGAAGCTCTGGAACCAAGTAGGTGAATTTATGTCTACATGAAGAAGGAAGAAGATGTAGGAATCTCATCAGTGGTGACATGTTAGTTTTTTGTTGCCAACACTGATGTATATATATTTTATTTAATTCTGGAGCAACATATTCGTTTATATCCCTTAAGTTTGCGAAACAAATAGGAAGTAAAAGAGATAGGATAGAGCAAACCTTTACAATTGCACTACCCTTTGGGGAGGTATTGAGTGCTGATTATTGGTTACATCATGTACCGATAGTTATACGTAAAAGGGAATTGTATATTGATTTGATAATAATCGATATACAAGATTATGACGTCATCCTAGGAATGAATTTTCTAAGAAAATACACGGCTAAGATTAGTCATCGACACCGCAAGGTTACGTTTCAACCTTCCAGAAGTGAGAAGTTTATGTATTTAGGGAAAGTTCCCAAAGCTCCCAAGGCGTTGACTTCAGCATTAAAGGCAAAGAAGATATTGGAAAATGGATGTACCGGTTATCTGGTGAATATAATAAGGAAAGATAAAGAAGCTCAGTTAGGACCAAAGAAGGTCCCCATAGTAAAGGAATTTATTGATGTGTTTCTGGACGAGTTGCAGACTTACCACCGGAACGAAAAATTTCGTTTGAAATCGAATTGACGCCCGAAACAGCCACGATTTTTTTTAAGGCGCCATATCAAATGACTCCAGGGAAACTCAAGGAACTTCAGGTGCAACTAAAGGAAATATTGGACAAAGGGTTCATCCGACCAAGTTATTCCCCATGGGGAGCACCTATTCTATTTGTAAGAAGAAGGATGGAATGTTACGAATGTGTATTAACTACCGGGAACTAAACAAGGTCACGATTAAGAACAAGTATCCACTTCCGAGGATCAATGATTTGTTTAATCAATTGAAAGGAGCGTTAGTATTCTCAAAGATTGATCTACACTCAAGATATCATTAACTTCAAGTTAAAGAAGAAGATATACCGAGAACAACATTCTGAACACGTTATGGGCATTATAAGTTCTGCGTCATGCCTTTTAGACTGACCAATGCCCTAGCAGCTTTCATGGATCTCATGAATCAAAGAATACATCGATAAGTTCGTTATTGTTTTCATCGACGATATTGTCACATACTCAAGAACGCTAGAGGAATATGAAAAGCACTTGAGGATTGCACTATAATTATTGAGAAGGCATCAATTGTACCCCAAGTTCTCAAAATGTGAATTTTAACTGGAGAAGGTTCAATCCCACGGACACGTGGTGACACGAGAAGGAGTATATGTTGATCCTTCCGAAGTTGAGCAGTGAGTAAGTGGTCTACACCGAAAAGTGTGTTGAAAATTAAAAGTTTCCTTGATTTAGCAGGCTACTATCGATATTTTGTAGAAGAATTTTCCTGACTTGCAGCACCACTCACTGCACTTACATGAAAAACAGTGAAGTATGAATGGACTAAGAAATGCGAAGAAAGTTTCCAAGGATTAAAAAGGGCGACTTACAAGTACACTAGTACTGACAATATCAGATCCGAACCATGGAACGTTCGTGATCTATAGTGATGCATCAAAAATAGGATTGGGACCGTATTGATGCAAAATAAAAAAGTGATTGCTTACGCATCCCACCAATTAAAGGATTATGAAAAGAATTATCTGATGTATGACTTAGAGTTAGCGGTGGTTGTATTTGTGTTGAAGATATAGTGTCACTACCTGTATGGAGCTAAGTACGAAATTTATACAGACCATTGGAGTATGAAGTGCATCTTCACACAGAAAGAGCTCAACATGAGGCAGCAAAGGTGGCTAGAGTTAGTCAAAGACTACGACTGTGAGATTTTGTATCACCTGGGAAAGGCTAATCAAGTAGCCAATGCCCTTAGTCATAGAACAACGTCCTTGCTAGTAACGGTACAAATGTTACCAAAACCTCTCCAAAAGGACTTAATGGAAGCAGGAATAGAGCTAGTCACTAGAAGATTAGCTAATTTGTCCTTTCAATTAACGATCTTAGAGAACTTAAAAGAGTGACAAGAAGCAGATCCGTCGCTACTTAAAGTTAGGAATGAAGTTCTTGAAAATAAAGAGATCAAATTTAGCATCTTAGAATATGACATTCTCCCTTATAAGGGCAAAATGAAAGGATGTAGAATTAAAGAAGCAAGTATTAAAAGAAACTCATGAAGCACCACATGTGGCTCATTCAAGAGCTACTAAAATGTACCAGAATTTGAAAGAACACTATTGGTGGAATGGAATGACGAACGATATCGCATAGTGTGTTGGAAAATGCCTTACATGCCAGAAGGTGAAAGATGAGCATTAACGACCAGCAGGCGAATTACAAAAGATTAATATCCCAGAGTGGAAATAGGATCAGATAACTATAGACCTGATAACTGGGCTACACAGAACTACGGGTGGACATTATGCTATATGGGTAATTGTTGATAGATTGACTAAATCAACTTATATTCTACCCATTAAACTCAGCAGTTCTGTAGAACGACTAGCTAAACTATACGTAACCCAAATAGTTAGATACCACTGAGTTTCAAAGTCTATCATTTTTTATCGTAATGGTAGATTCACTTCCAAGTTTTGGAGAAGTGTTCATCAAGCAATGGGAACAAAGCTGACGTTCAACACAGCCTTCCACCCATAAACGGACGGTCAATCAAAAAGGACCATCCAGACTTCAGAGGATATGTTAAGAGCATGTGTGCTAGATTTCAAGGGAGGATGGGATAAAAAGCTTCCTCTGATCAAATTTGTACACAACAATAGTTATTGAAGCTCCATTGGTATGGTTCCATATGAAGCTCTATATGGAAGGAGATGTAGACCACCCTTACATTGGTACAAAACCCAAGAAAAGGCGTTGTCGGCCATAGATTTTGTTCATAGAACAATGGAAGATGTAAAGTTAATTTGTCAACGAATGAAAATGGCTTTTAGTCGGCAAAAGAGATATGCTAATCGACGACGGAGACCTTTAAAGTTTCAAGTAGGAGACTTGGTCTTTTGAAGATAATGCCCATGAAAGGAAATTGTAAGATTTGGGAAGAAAGGAAAGCTCAGTCCAAGGTATATTGGACCATTTGAGATCTTGAAATGGAGAGGCAGTATAGTTTATAAGTTAGCCTAACCCTCTAATCTAGCATTGGTACACAATGTATTCCATGTGTCTATGCTAAAGAAGTATGTACCAGACTCTTCACATGTTCTTTAGCGGGAGGAAATTGACATACAGGAGAATATGTCTTATGAAGAAAAAACCAGTTCAAATCCTAGCACGAGAAGATAAGAAAAGTTAAGGAACAAAAAGATACCTCTCGTCAAAGTTTTATGGCGCAACCAACAAGTAGAAGAGGCAACGTGAGAACGGGAGGATGCAATGAGGAAAGACTACCCCGGATTATTTTGATTTTCGAGGACGAAAATTCTTAAGGGGGGTAGATTGTAATGACCTAGGAAATGTCATCAATGAAACTTAATATTTAATTGGGTTTAATTAACGAATTTATTCTTAAAAATGTGAAATTTTGTAAAAATTGTAATTTCTGTGAAAATTACAATAAAATATGAATGAGCGGCATTGATTGCAAATTTTATGGCATATGTAATGCAATGGTGGATATTGTAAAATACAAATTTTATGAGTTTAATGACTCAGAGATTTGTGCATAATATCCATAAAATGAATTTCATGTCACAATTAATTGTTAAATTGTGATATAAACGAATGGATGATTAGAATGTAAATAGGACATCGAGGTTGTCCTAACCCTAACCGGGGGTAGAAAGGAGGCCAGAGCAGTATAAGAATACTGCTAAATGAAAACGCAGATACGAAAAATGTTATGATTGGCCTCTAAAAGTGAACGAAAAGTAAGTTAAATATTTTTATACAGTCTAAGGATAGAAAGTACACTGATTTGACCACGGTAATATAGAAAAAATACTGTGTGGTGAAAAATTACACAGTAAAAATTTTTAATTCCATAAAGTGGACATTTGCTTGAATTCTATTGGGCCAACAAGCCATGCAATGTGGCCCAATAGGATGAGGAGACCTAGGGTAGTCTAATGGATGACCATGAGTCATCAAATGTGATAAGGAAGCATTTAAGGCAAAGTTATCACAAAAATTCATTTCCTTTCTTTTGCTCCAAGATCCGGCAGCCATAACCAAGCTTCCAAAAAAATTTTCTCAGCCCCCAAACTTTACAAAAATACCCCCAAACAAGTTTTACAAGCAAGTACAAGGATTTCCCACAAGTTTTAAGGTAAAATCCTAAACTTTTTAATGAGTTTTCAAGGGATTTTTCATGGGTAAAGGACAAAAATTAATCCATTGTATTTTTGCATGGAAAGGAAGCCTAGGAGGGAGTTCAAAGGAACTTTGAAGGTTAGAAATCCAAAAAGTGTCATTTGGGTAAGTTTTAAGTTCAAAGTTTTGAATTTTGTTTTGATTTTTATTTTTTAAAACCCATGTGAGTTCTTAAGCACACAGTTGATGGAATTTCATGTATATGTGATGATTAGCAAGTTTGAGTTGTGAAAATTTGGTTTATAGTGCAAAAGGTAAATTTTGCAAAAAGTATTATTTTTACAATTTTGATGTTAGACTTTGCAAAAGTGATGTTTGAGCATGAGAATCTTTTGAGTAAGGCATGGAATGGATTCTGCAGGGATAGAATTGCAAGTTTGAAATGGATTTTTGTAAAAATGCCATAGGGACTAAATTGAAAGAAAAAGTTTCTTCTCGGCAGACTTGAAAAATAGACAAAAAGCCCCTGTACAGTAAGATTTTGGGAAAAGTTAAAACATAAAAGTTGTAGATCTCGATGAAACTGTTAGGCCCGGCGAACGGTTTGTCTAAAAACTCAATCGTTTGTGAGTTTTTGATTTTTCAATAATATGTTAAAAGTGAAAAAAGTGTTAAATGGCAAAAAAGTCATTTTTCAAAATGATTTAAGGTATGGTACCTTAAGTAAACATTATCCTTGAGAAAAATAGGAGATTTTGATGCAAAGAAGTAAATTTTAGTCCAGGGGCCAAAATCGACAAAATTTTCAGTTGAGGGACTAAACCGCAAAGTTTTATGAAAACGAGGCATAATTGAGAAATAAAGAGATTGACCCACTAGGATGTTATTTTGAAATTAGGATGTGGTTATTTTCGTAAGAATAACGAAATCGATCTCGGGTAGGTTAGTGGACCAACGAAGGGCAAAATCGTCATTTTTGTCCAAATAACCCGAACCGCTTTGAAATGTTTCCAATGGGATAAGAAAATGACTAGAAAGGTTCCCGCCCTTCGTTAGAAATGATAGGGTAAAGTTAGATAGAAATAAGAAAAAACAGTATTTTTGGAGTTGTACATAGTAATGCAATTCAATTTATAACTAACGGATGTTTCGTATCGAAACATAGTGAAATTTGGCTAATGGCTTTGTAATTGGCCAACAGGATCCTAGGAGTCGAAGAGAAGGAAAATCGAGGTTAAGTTGCCCGACATTCGCATCAAGTAAGTACCCTTCCCACCTACAGTATGAAATGTAGGTTTAGAAAGAAATGTATGTATATGTATACATGTGCGTATAATTAAGTGTAAACTTGTATGTTTGCCATGATATGAATACCTAGGGGTATAGTCATGTATGAATAATTGTGAGCATACGAATGGATACTTGTGTGTATAATATGTTATGTACCTGTGTGTACAATAATAAAAATGAGCATGTGTACCATGATTTTGTACCTGTGTGTATAATATATTATGTACCTGTGTGTACAATAATAAAAATGAGCATGTGTACCATGATTTTGTACCTGTGTGTATAATATATTATGTACCTGTGTGTACAATAATGAAAATGAGCATGTGTATCATGATTTCGTACCTGTGTGTACAATGATAAATACTTGAGTATGTATAAAGTAGGTATCTATGTGTATATTTTATGTTGAGTACCTGTGAGTACATTATGCTATATACCTGTGCGTATATTAATGTGTACCAGTGTGTATATAAAGTAAGTACATGTGTGTACTATGCTATGCAAAAGAATTTATGTTTCATGGATAATATGTGATTATCACTTCATGCATGGTATGTCAACCATAATAAATGGACTGGTAAATGTATCACCAGAAATTAAGAGAAGTGTTATACCGACTCCTAACTCAAGAGGAGTTTAAAGGATATGTTACGGTCACGGTGTTACGTAGACCTAAATGAAATTACGCAATGGTACGAACACTTGGGCCCTAGTAAAGATAAGAAATGATGAGGATAAAGAAAGTTTATAAGAAAGCATAATTGATTCATGCATTCATGTGAATATCCATGTGGGATTTATGGGACTTACTGGGCATTAGCTCATTAAGTATTTCATGCTATAGGTATTCTGACGAGAAGGTCAGAATAAGTTCAAATGGTGAGCCGGCGGAGGGGTGGATGGTGTGTAGATTGGGTATGGAGTCCGCTGCTGTAATGTTTTCCGCTACCTATATTTAAAGTTATTTTGAAATGAAATGTTTAAAAGAAAGATGTTGTAAAAGTAAAAGTATTATGTAATATAAGTAGGTGAAGGTATTTTGAGAGTTACCAAAGTTAATGTAAGTAAATTATTTATTTCCATTTTTAAAAAAAATTCCTAAATTTTTGCCCTTAAGAACGTAAGAAAGAGTTTTATCACAGCCCAAAAAGGCGGGTTATGACAGCAAATTTCACATGTTAACAATAAAAAAGAGAGCGAATCAAACTATATTCTCTTTTGTTCGGTGTTAAATACAGATCAAGGAATTGTTTAGTGGGTCAGCTCTTAAATGCATGGTTGCACTTATATTAATTTATAACGTGATTCTAAACAGTTGATGTCACAGTTTCAGTTTTTTACCCATTAATTAAATAAAAGCACCCATAATATGTATAATATATCTTTCCCTGTTTTGACAATTATGAGTTTGTTGAATAATTTATCGGACAAATTATTTTAATCAACAAGTGCCTATGATTAAAATTTATGTTTGTTTACATCAATTTTCAATTAGTTATAAAAATTAATTAATAACAATTCATGAAACTTTCTACCAAAGAAAAGTATTCCTTCGAACCTTCCTAGTAAGCTTCTCATGTTGATAAAGTCTTCATGCTTCAGTGGCTTGGTAAAGTCATTTGGCCTTGGGAGTTCACATATTCTCATTGCACATCCTTTCTTGTAATGCACTCACTTATATTTTTATTATAAATGTGGCATGTGGCATATGATTAAAAAACTTTGTTCTTTAATGTATACTTGTCGAAAGATTAACAAGTTAGTTATTTGTTGCACTTTCGCTGAAAAACTAGCAATTATTAAATATATTTGCCAAGAAAATGGATAAAATGATTACATAGTATATCTGTCTTGAAAATAAATTTATAGCCTTGAAAATATAAAAAAGGCTAACATTTAGACCTAAATTTTCGCCAATTAAAATAATGAAATACGTTGTTGATTAAAAAAATGTAGCTTAATTCTATTTATAGATATATATATATATATATAAGTATTATGTGTCACTTTTCTGACAAAATTTAATTGATACATGTACCGCGTGCATCACACATGCTTACTTTACTAGTGTTTGTATAAAAACGTACATGAGGAATTTTGATAAATGTATATTTTAAGATTTATTCAACAAATAGCATACATATTCATTTATAACATAATTTAACACTTAATATAAATAATAATATGGCATAAAATTTTTTAAATGATATAAATAACCATAACTTTTAAAAGTTTAAAAAATGTATCATAACATCTAATTTTCTCCGCATTGTATTTGTTGAGAACGTGTGCTTTTGCGCAATTAGTGGTGCTCGTGTGCTCACGGCACCAAGTCAACTGCGACCAATTCTTGATACATGGACATTAGAATTATTAATAGGTGCAGCGTAGAGAAGGAGACAAATAAATGAGTTTCCAAGAAAACATCGGCTGTCTATTATGTAAAGAGAGAAACATATTAGCAGGAAAATTAAGAATATTCAACTTGTTTTCTTCCCAAGTTGATGAATTGACGTTGGACGAATCAGCTATAAACCTTAGAAAAATCCACTTATTATACATCAAACTCTTACTCTTATTTAATCAACTTACTTCTATAAAGACAGGCAACAAATTAAAACACTTGGGGAAATACTACTTTACATATAGTTGTATCTACACAAAAGATCAACTCTGCAGGGAGAAAGAGATATCACATTCATCACACAAGACCAAAATATGGAAGAGCCTCGCCGAGCCGCATGGGCACACTACCAAGATAGCTCAACACACCTCCAAATCATGGCCTTCAATTTCTTCGAATCCATGGACACCAACCGCGACGGTTTGGTCAGCTTCAACGAGTTCACCGAGTTCCTCCGGCAGAGCGGCTATTATTGGGTGAACCCAGCCATGTTCTCACAACTCGACACAAACAACGACAGCAGTCTCGATTTCTGGGAGGTCCTCACCTTCTACTACATCGTCAAGACGAGGGGGGGTCTGTTGCAACGCCTGCCATGCGCAGCTCCACGGCCTACACTTCACTTGCGTCAAGTGCTTCGACGGCGGCCAAGACACCTTCGATCTCTGTGCTAGTTGCTATGGCGGAAAACAGTTTCGCCACGACCACAAGCTTTTCTTGGATAACTATGTTTTGCTAAGGAGCAAGAGAGGGAATGTATGTAACAATATTTTTCGACAATACAAGTTTTGTTGTTGATATTGTTTTTTTGGGTCATAATTTTTCCTCATCATACACATTGTAATATTTTGCGCAGGCATTTACGCAACCAAATTTTGCGCCGGCATTTACGCAACCACAAACTAGTAATGAATCAAGCTGGGTAAGATTCATCTCTGATCTCTCCTTTCCTGCGCGCGCGCACACACACGTATATATATATTACAAACAATATATACATATATATATATATATATATATGCAACTAAATAATTAGTCGCCAAGGGTTTCTAAGACCACAAAAAATTTGGTCGCAAAATGTGGACCCTTTAGCGACCAAATCTGGTCGCTGTTTTAGGTTTCCATGATCAAATTTGGTCGTAAAATCTTGTCCTATTTCTGCCAAAATTTGATTGTAGAAAACGTGCGTCTTTCAATGCCCTCCGGAGGGGATGTGAATTTGGTACGTAACCAACCTTGCTAATTATATTGAATTTAATTGGATTAATTTCATTCAAAGCCATGAACTATGTACTTTTATGTACCCTAATTTAATATATCCCTTTAATATTTTGTGTCAATTTATCCTTGATCTTTTAAAAAATGGTGGTTAAAGCTAACACACATTAAAATTAATAATTTGGGAGGCAAATTAATTTGAAATCAAATAGTTCAAAGAACACTTATAAAATCATGAGTAATGTCACATCATAATTTTGTTAGTGTTATAAATAGAGAAGGTATTTTGAGTTGAAGTACATACTTAGATTTAAGATGAATACTTTTCAAAATTAAAGAAGCGATGATAATTCATTAACATTTATAAGGGCATTCTTTTTAATCCAATTTTGGGACTTCTTTTTTTTGGGCAGAATAGTAAATTCGAGATGGAATTATCTATTCAATTGTTTTACTTTGCTGGTGATTTGATAGGTGAATGTTTGTAAGCCTTAGGATTATCATTAAATTCTGAAATAATTCATGTATTAATTCTTTTACTAGTATACATAAGATAAGATTACGAGTGATGTAACGTGTTAAAATCCTAAGTGTTAGTGTTGATGTTTCAAATAGTGTCTCTTTAACCATATCATTAAACATGTATCATAGTAATTTAAAAAGTTGAAGTGCTTTTCAACTGAATTTTTCATACTGTAATGTTTGAGTCTATTAAATAACATGTCATAATATTATTAGTTAGACATATTTAAAACACAAAAAGTTAGGCGTGTGATCTTAATCCAAAAACGAGATAGATGATCTTAATACAGAGTGTGATTTTTTTATCAAATTTTTATATTTAAATTGGTGTCAACCAAACATGTTACGTTACATCATTTAAAAAATAACTGACATTCTCACGCTGAAACTTATGCAGGCAATCACTCAACCAGCTCAAAACAGAGTTAATTTCAATTTTGTCGTAAGTTTTTCTTTTTAATATATATGGCAAGTTGAAATAATGTTATAAATATATATATATATATATATATATATATATATATCGATAGATAAATTGTTGCAGCTAGCTAGTTTCTCTTTGATTGATTTGTTTTATTTTAAATTATCTCCGAGGACAGTGCTACGCTTACGTCTGAAAACTAGCGCTGATATTGCACAAATGTTGTCACATTTAGTAGTGCCCTAGTGTAAATATTTGGGGTCCTACTACAACTTTAATGTAATTTTTTTTTTGGGAAAAAGTAAACTACCCTGCAGTTAATAACTTATGATTTGATCTTGTTAATTTCTAGAATTATTGCCTTCAAGCATTGGATTTTGCCCTTAATGTCGCGAATATTGCCACAACTCTTGCAACTGGATGTAGCATCATGTGATGTTACAAAATTTGTAGCTACTTGTCTCGCAATGTAGAACAATGGTGTTAAGCCTTAAGTGTGCTACAAGAAATTATAGCTTTAGCTACAAAATTTTTAGCTACAAAAGGATCAATTTGTAACTAAATTTTTTTAGCTTAAATAGTATAAACTCCATATATGGATTGTAATATTGTTGGAGTGAAAGGACACACTACATTTATTGTTGACGGACAAAACTCATCTAACAAGATTCTTTTAAATTTCTCACCAAAATAATCACTCACATACGAAGTAAATAAAATAGCAAGAACATAAGAATTTAGAGTAGTTCATCTCAATTAAAAGCTACGTCCAGCATGAATTTTCTCGGATAGTAGGGTTTCACTATGAGAAAATAAGTACAAAAGGTTTGTGCCAAGAATTAGACTTAGAGCACACATGCATATATAAATAACAAGTTGTAATATATACATACACACACACACATATATATCAAACATTAAATAATAATAACCTAGATAAACATAGAACTAAAAGCATTATTCAATTAAATGCAAGAACATAAGATTATCAAATTCATATAATCACACATAATTTTTTTTGGACATTTATATTGTCAGACCATATTTAGACCACTCACTACAAGAAGAATTGAAACATTGGTTGATAATAAACTTTCTAATCATAAAATACCATGAAATTAAGTAATTCATCTATTATGCCTATAGGTTATATAAACCCCATTTTATTTCCTAACCATAGATGGTGCTAATCACAAGTGTTACAAATAATTATGACAAAAGGTAAGTATAACATTATAGATAGCATTATACATTGGAGCATAAAATAAAATAACATATCAAATATGTATGTTATTTTTATATTTTTTTATGATAAATATAATATTAGCATTGACATATATATTGAAGAGATCGTGTTAGGTCATGATTTCTCAAATTGGAAAAAGAATAGAAAAAGACTATTGAAGTCAATACCAATTAAGCCCACCGCCCATCGCAAGATTCAAGTGCTACTCAGACGACCATAAGTCAATCAAGTCTAAATCATCACATATATATTCACCGTTCAATCATACCTCTAAATTAGTAGGTGGACGATGAAGATCAATTCAGAATTCTTATTACACCCTTACATACATGTTTGTTGCTTAGTTTCCTAGTCCAAAACTGACGGAAGTCGCTGCACATATTCCAAATTTTTTGGAGATATCCATGTTAGAAAGAGCACCCTTGTTTGGGTTGAAATCGAGTGATGTTGTTGCTCATCATTTGTATGACGCCTATGTTTAGGCCATCAAGTAAAATCTCATTTTTCATGTATGCAATTTCTCTAATGAATACGAAAAAATAACAAGTAGGTTTCTATCTTTTAATACTCAATGCGTAGAGAAAAATAATTTTAAAAAATCCAACAATTTGAAAAATACGCTACTGATAAGGGCTCTTATCAGATAAAGATCATGTAAAAATATAGACAATGTTTCATAAAAAATGTAATTAATAAAGTGTTTTCTAGACTGTGTTGAATAACAACAAATGTACAACAAAAAAAAATAGTGTTTGGCATTTTTAATTTCAACCAAAACTTTGGGTTGCTTTAGTCTACAATGTAAAACTCCACAAGTCATAGTGTTAAGAAAAACTGAGCTTCAACGTAAAACTCTCACATGCTAAAATTAATAGTTTAAATCAATGTTTCCAAACACCCTAAAAGATTGCCGTAAATTGCAAGAATTGTCTAGTTTGTGTGCCTATATATGCAAGCAATGTTATAGCAACTAATCCGACAACAAGCCCAATAAATAAATGAATCTTTTTTTAGGATGATTAGAAGAGTTGTGTGAATAACCATTTTTTGTTTATAATATTATAGATGCTTAGAGCTTTAAATTGTAGTTATTTTTTACTTTACTAGTTAAGTGTCACATCCTATGCATGCATAGAATAAATTTATTCATTCTATCCACGTGTTAAATTTTTTCTTATACTATCTTATGCAGTAAAAAAATAAGATTAATTACAAAAATTCTCCTTAAACTATAGCCTTTATAATACTTTGTTCTTTGAACTTCAAAACGTAACATCCATTCCTCCTAAAGTATGAACTTTTAACAAAAATCGTCATTTTGTTAGAATTTTAATAGCAAATTAATAGATGATTTTAAAATTAGGGATATTTTAGCAATTCTAGTTATTAAAATATTAAAAAAATTAAAACTATAATAAAAATAGTCTTCGTTGATGATTAAAACAAAAAAAAAATCAATTAAAAACACACTACTATCCAGATCCCTTTTTTCTAATACACCAATTTTTTTAAAAAAAATTTATTAACTTTTTTCACACTCAAAAATTTATTTTAAAATTTTAGAAAGTATAAATACTAATAAGAAATTAAAAAATATGAAAGAAAATTTATTAATACTGTCATGGTTTTTTCCTCTTTGCAATTTTGTGTTATATTGAACACATATATGTTATGTTTTTTTTTTCATTTCACAAATATATATAACTTTTAAATTTCAAAATATTTTTTGAGTGTGAAGAAAATTTAATGTATATAAAAAAAGGATTCCAATGGTATAATGGTTTTAATTGATTCTTTTTATTGATTTTTTTTTAATTTTTAATCATCAATAAAGATCAATTTTATTATAGTTTTAATTTTTGTAGTTATTTTTATAACCAGATTGTTAAAATACCCCAAACTTTATAATCATTTATCAATTTTTTATTAAAATTCTAACAAAATGATCATTTTTATTAACAGTTCATACTTGATGGGGGAATGAATGTTACATTTTGAAATTCAAGAACAAAGTATTACAAAGGCTATAATTTAAGGAGAATTTCTGTAATTAATCCAAAAAATATATATTTGGATAAGTTTTATTTAAGAAAAATTAGCTCCATAAGGACAAATTAGAGAGTAGATTTTTATAAGAAGTAATAATTGAAAAAGTTGCGTAAGAAAGTTTAAAAATTAACATTTGAGAAAAAAAATGTTTTGATAGACTAATTAATTAGGAACATATTTGTAAAAATTACTTTATAGTAGCAACTGGAGGAACAAAAAGCTATTCGAAAAAATCAACTATAAAAAACCCTTTAACAACAAGGAAAAAAAACAGAGTAAGGATGCATTTGTAGAAAAATACTTTAATTGAAATAAAGTAAAGAAAAACAAAAGACCCATTTTATAGTGTTTTCAAAATAGGTAAAAATGGTTTTGTTTTGAAAAATAATTTTTTTAAAAAAATTATGTTGAAAGTATTTTTAAAATTTTTATCTTAAAAAATATATAAATATATTTTTAAAAACTTTTAAAATAATATCAAACAAGGCCGAAGTATTTTGAAGAGTCAAATTGCATAAAAAAAGTGTATAGCAAGTTTATGGAAAAAATTAATAAGAAAAAGGAAGTAAAAAGTAGACAAAACAAAAGAAAGAAAAAAAACAAGAAAAGAGGACTAAAAAAAAAGAGAAAAGAAAAGAGAGGTACTGCAACGTAGCAAAAAGAGAAAGGGTGACTAGTTTTGACACTACTATATATGATAGAAGTTATACACCTGTTTGACATAGCGATAGAAATAGTTCTCACTACAAACTCAATTATAAATATTATAAAACTCTTATATATTACAGCAATAATAAAAAATTTGTTATAATATAAAGCTCTTATATGCTACAATAAAAATAGTTCCCATCATTGATTCTCACCGTCTCTAAACATGATCTATAATTGTTAAAATTTTTACACAATTAATAATTGATGAGGTAAATTGGAGAGCTCAACCCCTGTCAAATAGAAGGTTCGAGTACACAGGGTTCCATTTTCTCTACAGTAGTTACTCTCTTCCCTCTTGTCCCACCCTTCAACTTGTATCTCGTTATTGCCGACAAAGCCCAAGTAAAAGCTCATGGTTTAGACTCTCAGACCCTCACGTATGCTCCTGACTTGTGAGATGACGCAAATGGGAACAACTTGGGCTTGAAGTTTTGGGCAGCTTTTGGGCAGATTACTGTAGCAACCTTCTGCCCAAAGGTTGCTACAGTAATAGTTTGACGTGGCCTGACTTGGGCCTTATCTATCTCGTTACGCAGCCTCTTTAGACTCCGAATGTGTATATATCTTCTATTTCACACGACTTGATGAACGACCAAAACACCAAATACTCCTTTTCACCACGTCAATCACACAAGCTCCCCTACTAAGCTTCCCACAATTTTCTTTTATAATACTAAATTCCATCACAAGCAAAGCCAAAAATTTGATTAATGGAGGATTTACGTCAGACGGCGGTGGCGTACTACATAGCAGCGCCGGACGACATGCGACGTGTCGTTGAAGAGTTTTACAATGAAATGGATCCAAACGACAATGGGCATGTGAGGTTCAAAGAGTTCTCCAGGTACATGGAAACCTATGGTTTCCAACACATGGCTTCGGATGAGTTCTTTGAAGAGCTGAAGCAGCCTCGAAATGAAGTCCTCTACTCTGATGACGTCCTCACTTTGTATTACATAATTCAGAGTGGAAGGCCCTTCTGTGGAGGATTGTGCAAAAAGTTTGTCAAAGGATTGTACTTCACATGTGTTAAATGCTTTTTTGGTGACCAAAATACAACTTTCAGTGTTTGTTCGCAGTGTTTTGGTGCTGAGAAATATGAGCATTGTCATAATGATTTTCTAGATCCTATAGTTCTGCTTCAGTATAAGAGAATCGAAGCCTTGACTAAGCAGGTATTTTTGCCTTATTATCTTGTTTAAATATATGATGAATTAATTTGATGTATATATGATGAATTAATTTGAAGTACATATGACGTTTGGTGCAGGGGAAAAAAAGTTGCACAAATGCTGTTGGGAAACGGGAGGCGAGCAGTTCTGCTAGTACGATATTGAAGGATGAGACTAAAAAAGTAAGTTCTTCTACAACGGATTAACCTTTAAATTGAAAAATAATTAACAAAACTATGGGTTTAGTTACGTCATTAACCATTATTTTCTCAAATATATGTATCTGCAGTCCAAATATGGTCGATCTACATCATCTGTCACGACGGTTCTCGTGGGCCCGTCTCCTGCATCAACGGCTTCTTCTTCTTCTTCCCCTTCATCCCGGTCAAATAAACAGGATGCACACAATTCGATATCCAATGCAATTGTGCCAGCTGTGAATAAGCAATCCAGACAAGTAAGTTTTAATTGTATATTTTTGTTCTTCAGTAATAATTTATAAACATATAAATTAGACCAGATTTTATAGAAGTAGAAAATATTTTTGGCTTTTAATCTTATTTTTAAGATTTATGTAGACTTCGCTTGAATGTTTGTCAATTATCTTGCGCAGACCAAGATGCAGACAGCAATCCAGTTCGGGCAGCTGCTAGCAAGCATAGGAGGCATTGTGGTTGCATCCCAAACATGTACCATTCTATGAAGATGTTCATTGTTTTGTAGTTCTTTTTTTTTTATTTTGTTTTTAGTTACCACCGTATTGGAGAATAAATGGACTTCCTGGTGGGATATGGTGATGATTATTTCTGAATTTAAAAGATTTACTTCGACTTTTTTATTGTATTAACCGATAAGATAATTAGTCAGATTTTTTATAGGATTTTCCCTTTTATTTGGCAATAATATGTCAGACTCTTCTGCATATTTTGTATTTCTTTTCTCAGCGAATAAGATGAATGAAAAAGTTTTTTCTTCCATTGTTTCAAGATAATATCAGAGCCGCATCTAGGCTCGTAAAAAAATTAATAATAAAAATTAAAAAAATCTTGAATCCCTTAAATTCTATGAGCGTGAATCCCACTAACCAAACCACCGAAACAAATCGAAGCCAAATCTCTGAAAAAAAAAAGGGGGGCAAATTGATATCATTGAACACAAATCTCAGAGCCTCACATTATCGCCGCCGGAACCGCCGCGTCCATAAACAACCGTGAACCAACGACTCCTCCTTCGATCGACGAAAGAAAGACGAACTACGGAACCGCCGCGTTTCACCGTGTATCGCCATAACCCGCACCTTGCCGTACTCCAGATCAATCGCGCCCATACAACCGCCGCATCGCTGAACTAACCTTGTTGAAGTTGTTCTCAACGCTGCAACTTGGTGCTAACTGCTTATAATTTTTACTTCATTTGCTAATCGGTGCCCTATGGCCCATTATATATTCTAGGATTTTAAGCCCGTCATACAGCAGCCCAAATATGTTAAACGGAAAGACAGCCTAGTGATAAGCCCGGCCCGGCCCGTTCTCCTTAGACCCATGCAGGCCGCAGGCTGGGCCGGCTCATATTAAAATTACCTTAATCCGGCCTGGCCTACGGGTCAATTTTACATAGATCGTGCCGTGGGCCTGAAATAAGCCTGCTCATTTTAGCCATTATGGGTTTTAAATGGACCAGCCCATCTAAACATGTAATTTTTAATTTTTTAATTTTTTAATTTTAATTTTAATTTTTAAATTTTTAACAAGTTAACAAATATAAAAGTTTGAATAATCAAGGGAAATATAAAAGGGTTAACGAGACAATTGGCTCAATTACATTTATTGAATTAAAATATGACTCTAATTAAACCCATCATGGGTTTAAATGGACCAACCCATCTAAACATGTAATTTTTAATTTTTATTTTTAAATATTTAAACAAGTTAACAAATATAAAAGTTTGAATAGTCAAGGGAAATATAAAAAGGGTTAACGATATAATTGGCCTAATTACATTTATTGAACTAAAATATGACTCTAATTTGTAAAAATTTTACAAGTGTCTCATAATGATATCATTAAATTTATTTATATGTAATTATATAGTACAATATGTAATATCATTAAGATAATTACTATATCATTAAGGATATTTTTAAGATATTTTGAATATTGTGTTAGATTTTAATTTCATAACAATAATTTAGACACATATTGTAATTTTTTCAATATAAAAATGAATATTTTATTTACGATTGTCTTATTGAAAACTTTTCTAAGAAAAACCCAGTGAGACAAAACCTTAGTAAGGAAAAAAGAGTATAATCGGGATAATTATACATAAGATGTTTACAAAATTACTAAAAAAAAATAAAAAAACATAAAAAAATATTGTTCATTGTGGGCCGGGATAGGCTGGCCTATAATGGTCCGGGCAGGCCCAGCCCATGATTTTCCATGGGCCGTGCCGGGCCGGCCTATGGGCCTGCATATATTGGCCCAGCCTAGCCCAGTCCACCAATATTTATGGGCTGAGCCGGGCCGTAAATAGTACCAGGCCAGCACTATAGCAGGATGGGCTCGGGCCGGCCCACGGACCTCAGCCTATTGTTGCATCTTTAAGACAGCCGAAAAAGAAAAAAAACAAAAAAAAGACGAATAAAAAAAAGGACGGTAAAAAAAAATAGAGAGAAGTTGACAAAAAAGAGAGGAAAAATAAGGGGTAAAAAAAAAAGAGGAATGTGAATTAAGCTTAGTTGATCCTATTTTGAAGCTCTTGTGAACTTGAGCTTGGTATTTTAATTTTTTGATCTGATATGATCCGTTGAACCACCCCCACATGTCCTTTTAACTATCACAAGTTCCCATAATCGCATTGATTTCTTTTATTTAACTTGATTTCAATTAAAAAAACAACAACAACAACAACAACAAAACTTGGATCCCTTATTCTGTTTGATCTACTTGATCTTTTGCACTTGATCTCTTGATTTTGTTGATCCTATTGGAAAGCGTCGCTGAAGAGTGTCATCAAAAGTTTATCGCTATCTCTATTCTTTTAAGTTGGTATGCACCAATGATGAGATTTAAAAAATGCACATTTTTTAAAGCTAAAATCAGTTATTTTATATTAATATTTCTCGTTAAACTTTTAAGTTAATAACAATTATGTGATAAACAGTATTTTAGTATCTTAGTGTGAAAATATATTTAAATATGAGTTTTAGTATGTTTTTATTTTTAATAATATTTTAAGTAATTTTTAAAATCATTTTCGTATGTAAAATATTAGTTGAGTTTGAAATTAGTCAAACTATTAAAATAATTAGCGGTAATTTTATTTCAAGTCTTAATACGTTTTATAGTGTATTTTAAGTTTGTAAATATATTTTATAATATTTTACATAATTTCTAAAAATATTTTCAAGTCTTAAAAATCATGTTTGTATCAAACCAAAAGAGATTGAAATTTTAAAAATTTGTAATTATTTTTGTGTTTTAATGTCAAATAAATGTTTGTAATGTTATTGTAAATATTACGTTTGTAAAATAATTAATTTTGCTTTAATTTTCTATCTTTAAACTTGAAAACTTGCAAAAACAGAGCAAAACAATACTTAAACTTGCAAAAACAGATCCAAAAACACAAAAGATTTGAATTTTGTTCTAGAAAAGCCATGCGGCACGTTTTGGTCTTTGGATTGCATGACAACTTCTCTAGGCCGTCGGATCCGCACCACGTGTTGCCAATTGCTCCAGCTACCAGACAAGCCATTAGGCATGGGACCCGTATGTCAACGACCTCTTTAGATTTTCGTGTGGGCTGTTTCACGTGAAGCTTTTTTGTCAACCATTGGATCCGTTTACTTTGACTTAGTCATTGGTTCTTATTTTGGTCCCAACTGGTCTCACTGGTCCCATTTCTCGCCGCGTTTCTCCACCGTTTAATCACACGATAATGCTCCAGATGAAGCTATATTCGTACGTATCACCGTTGCATAATAGCGGATTTCGTGTGAGAATCTGCATTCGAAGCAAACCTGAAACAGAGAAGAAAAAGAAGAAGAAAAATGTTATTATAAAAATGTTGCAAATGGCCAATTTGTTGGTCGAGTTTTTCAAAGAATGTATAGTAAAAACATTTAAAAAAATTAGCGAACAACAAGCAAAATTTGTTAGCCAATTGACCCTCATTTGGGAAGATTTAAGTTCAATCCGCTGGATTAATCCGTCGATTGTAGTACTACACTTCAACGGCCATTGATGAGCTCCATTGTGTTGAGCGAGATTTTTTCCTTTAGGTTTTGACATATGTATTTTATTCTTGTACTTCATGAATTTGTTACTAGTGGATCCTGTTTTTATCCAAGGTCATTTTTGCCTATAGCAGGTAGTTTTATATAACTTTATTTGTTTTTTCTTAGTTTAAATGAAGTTTTATTGAATAAAAATTGTTAAATTCTACAAATGGTCCTTAAAGTTTATTTACAATCCCATTTTAGTTCTCGATGTTTAAAAAGTCTTATTTTAGTCTTTAATCTCTTATTTTGTTTCAGCTTTAGGTCATCTATTAGTTAGGTGTTAAATATTTAATGGAATATTCTTAAAGTGTCCCATTTGATCCTTCTATTATTTTGTTTCACTTTTTGTTCCTCCATTAGTAAGATATTATTGGGAATCAAATTTAAGTAAAAAAACTAAATTGAGAAATTAAATAAAATAATTTTGATTCATGTAACTAAAATAAAAAAATATCATATTGATATTTAAATGAGCTTTTTTATTTTATTTTTTTTCAAGTTAAAAGTTGAACGTTTACCAATATATTATATATGCATGTCTATATATGCATGTGTATATATAGTAACTATGATATTCGAAATTATGATTATCCAACACAATATATAAATATAGATTCACACACACACATATATATATATATTATAAATCATAATGTATAGCTTGTTATTTAAAATGCATGATTATTCAATACTTATATACTAGCATTAAAAATTTAGCCTATCTTTTTTCTAAGATTAAAATCATCTTACTAATAATATGACAAAATTGTTTTTATTATTACATTCATCAAAATTATTATATTTAGTCCCTAATAACTCTTAATTATAATAAAAGGATGAAAAGTAAAACAAAATAATAAATCATAGACTAAAGTTGGACATTTTAAAAACTTTCCACTCATTACTTAATGCTTAATTGATGAAAAGATTGAAACTGAAATAAAACAATAATTTAGAGACTAATGTGTGAGTTTTTAAACATTAAGAACTAAAATCAGACTGAAAATAAACTAAGAGATTATTTGTAAAATTAACAAAAAAAAAAAAAAACAAAAGAATACCACACGTGTGGCCGTTAGAATAGAAACTCCTACTCCTGTTTCGGTGTGGAACGCCACTCCTCATCCAAAACTGGCTTTTGAGAAAATCTTCGATATGCAAACACTCCCTCGTGCACGACCAAAATTGTCTTTTCGTATCCCCTAGGAAAAAAAAAAAAAAAAGGGGAAAGAAAAAGACAGATTTCTCTCTCTTGTTTGTCTTTTTGTTTGGTTTGCCGTGAGTGTTGCCTTTCTTCTGGCGGGAAGCTCAGAGAGAACAGAGCGGAGCTCAGAAGAAAGGAAAGGGCCGGAGAAGAACTCCTCCATAAACCCTAGAAAAACCTCCTGGTTCCATTATCGTCCAGGAGAGAGAGAGTTTTGGTAAAGCTAGCTCGGTTCAACATGTACTGGTTGGCTACTCGAAACCTCGTCGTTTCATCCCCGTGTTGGCGTTCTCTCGCCCTTCTCCTTCGCTCTCCTCCGCGTAGATACAGCTCTTTCACTCCTTCTCCAGTGCTCCTGTAATCTCCCTTTCTCTCTCTCTCTTTCTCTCTCTAGGTCTGTTTGTTTTGATGGAAAACATTTCGATAGAAATGCCGGGAAATTAATGATTTGTCCATTTTCCTTGTTTTTAAGGGTAGGAATGTGCTAAAAAGTCTCTCTATTAACAATAATTTTAGTTTCATTGGCTTTATGGTTGGTGAGTTTTGGGTCTTTGTGTATTTGATTAAAGTCTTATAGCTTGTTTGGCAACCGTTTTTATGGTTCTAACAACTTTGGTTACAATGTTTTTTCTCATAAAATTTAAATTAAAAGGTGGTTCCAACTTTTCTCCAAAACAGACGCTTAGTTATGACTTTTATAAATTTTTCTGAGGAAAAACTAAGCAAAACGTAAGATGCCAGAAGTTGTTTCTTCTCAAAATGTTTGTGTTCATGTTTGAACGTGGGAAAGCAAAAATAGAATGATTTATAGCTAAACAATCACAGTTTTTCAATGTGTTATAAACAGGATTAGTACGTAACGGGTTCATTAGCCCTTTTTAAGGATATCTCAATAGTGTTTGCCGACATTGGTTGTGGTTTTCCCTTGAGTATTGCTTCGTCATTGTTGAAATTAATTTTCTAACCCATTTTTTTTTTTCGAATACTAGAAATCCATTTGCGAGAATTTCTTGTTTCAAAGATCAGAAAACTTTGAAAAGAAGCTCAAGAGCTACTAGGAAGATAAAGCATTCAAACGATGTGCCAACTGAAAAGGAGCTTTCTAACATAATGTGGTGGAAGGAGGTATGTCAGTTGACATGTTTTATCAAGTTCCTAGGAAAGCTTCACATCGTTTGTACGGTGAAGTTATTGGCATGTGAATGTGAGATCTTCTAATGCGTGTTCTTTTATTGCAGAGGATGCAAAACTGCAGAAAGCCTTCAACTGTGCAGCTAGTTAAAAGGCTTGATTATTCAAATTTGTTGGGCTTGGACGTTAACTTGAAAAATGGGAGGTGAGCCCTTAATATAAATAATTCTTATTTTATTTCTTATCTTATGTATTTGGATCGCGGTATGTTTGTCATTCTAAACCATTATTTTTTAAGACAGTTTCAAGATACTTGATTTGTATGGGGTGAAGTATTTGGCTTTGTTCGATGTGTTGCTACTATGCAATTTAAGACGTTCCTCTTGCTTTGATTATTCTGAATTGAAGGGATTACCTTTCTTTCTTTGTGTCATTGGAAGAGTTCTTGTCCTCTGAGCTTTCTTCTTAATTTAGCTGTTAGTCCTTTTAAAATTTTTCTGGTTCTTACCCTTAAGGAAAAATGAATTTGTATGCCTGCAGCTGGCCGAGTCTGTTAACTATTTGCATAAAACGATTTACATCATTGTTTTAGTCACCCCGTATGGGTATAGAACCTGGCATTATTTACTTGTTCAGCTGAAAAAAAAAGAGCCATCATTGTAGTTTCCAAACTTTTATGCATGCTTCGTCATTAAACCAATTTGAACTGCGCACCTCACAATAGTCGTAGTGCAATGGCCGTAAGTTAGGTGGTGGCAGTGGCCATAACATAAGGTTGTTACTTTCACATCTCTTTGTACTATAATTTTGATAAGTATATATGTATTAATCTTCTTTCTTTTAGTTGCTTAGAAAGGAATGGTAGGTGCTTTTGTAGGTATTTGCATCTCAGATAGGAGAAAATCTCTTAATCTTTTCTTTTGTTCATGTTTTGAGTAATTCTGTTACTCTCTGTATTTTGGTTTCCTGATAAATTATTCTTTTGCTTGCCCTCTTCTGGTCAACTTTACGCTCCATTAAAAATGGTTTTTTGTGTAATTGAAAAACCATAAACTTCCATGTTCCTTAGAAGCTTCATGGTGGATAGTTTACTTGTTTATAAATTATTTACTAAAAACGTGTGTTCATCTTAGTCTGAAAGAAGGAACACTCAATTGGGAGATGTTGCAGTTCAAGTCAAAGTTTCCTCGTGAGATTTTGCTCTGCAGAGTAAGTACTATGTTAGTTTTATGCATATTATTGGTAGCACTTTTACCTCGTTGAAAAATCTCTTTATTTTTGCGATGTCTACTGTAATTCTGTGATTGGGCAAACAACATTTTGTTTTCTTAGGTTGGGGAATTTTATGAAGCCATTGGGATAGATGCTTGCCTCTTAGTTGAATATGCAGGTCTGAATCCTTTTGGAGGTTTGCGTGCAGATAGTATTCCACGAGCTGGATGCCCAGTTATGGTATTATACTTATTTTCTATTTCCATATGCATGTTATTGATTTCTGTGATTCGTAGTTTTTTACTTTTAAGGTTTCATTGCTCCTTATGATCTTAAAATGAACATAATCCTGTATTTATTCAAAAATAATAAGTACATCGCGTATTTCCTAAAAAACAATAAGAGCAAACTACGGATATTTAGCAGACCGAAATCCTTGTCTGGTCTTTGCAGTGAGGTTGCATCATGATTAAGGAAACTACTATTAGATTTCCTTAAGCTTAGGAATTGTATGCATCAGCGATTTGAAGTATTTTCGCTGATTCAAAAAGAACTGAAATTTATGGAGCCTTCATGGTAGACCATGGAGTGTCAGAGAGAATTTACTTATGGTTCTTCTTCTTCTTCACTGCCACAAGGATATTACTTGTTAATTTTCAGCAGTGAATTCTTTCTTTTTGTTTCACTATTAGTATTCAGTTAATCGGGCAGGTTTTTCTTTCTTTCTTTTTTCATTTTTTTTCCCCTTTATTCTCTTCTATGGTTAATGCATCGTTGCATTTATTTTGCAGAATCTTCGGCAAACTTTAGATGATCTGACACGTAATGGATATTCAGTGGTACGTTAGTGTTTTTCAAAGTTGAGATCGTTATTTTCCTTGTATGCAAGTTTCAACGCACTTAATATGGAACCCCTTCCTTTTAAGTGGTATATTTATTTGCTTCCCTGAGACTATATTTTGTTATGCTATTACTTGATGCATGGACTTATACAAAGCATGAGGACACGTGGTCCTTAGGTTTCAATTCTTCTAATTGATTTGCAATTTTGAGTTCTTACACTTCAATCTGTTCCTTTTTTTTTCCTTTTCTTTTCTTTTCCTCTTTCTTTTGTTTGCATTTGCCGCTAAATTTTGTTAAAAATGGCCTATTGTACTTATTCCTCACCATCCTAGTTTCTTCATGCTATTACATGTTAACAGACTTCCCTTTAAAATCTCCCTTATTCTTTCTTTCTTTGTTTCTCTCTTTCTTTCTTTCAGAAAGATATGATTAGATCAAATTTAGGGTGTTAATCTCTTTGCTTTGGTGGTGATGATTTCATCCCTAAGTCACTTTCCTTTTCCCTCTGACGTTAGAGCAACCGAAGGCCCTACACATCCACATGGAAGCTTGAATATCTCCTAATGTTACCACCCTGTTGTACTTTATTAGCATGTTTTGGTGGACACCAATTGCACTTTATTACCACCCTGTTGTACTAATAATTTAGTCTAGATTCTTTGTCCTATAATTTAATGGTTTTTTATGTCATGTGGGCATAACTGTTTCTACAAACCAATTAATTTGTTGAGTGCTCTTGTTTGGTCCTTGTAGTGCATAGTCGAAGAAGTTCAGGGTCCGACAAATGCTCGTTCTCGCAAAAGTCGTTTTATATCTGGGTAATTGAGCTAATACTATGTAATATCATCTATTTTTGGACTTATTGTTATTGTTCTAGAAGTGATTGATTAGAAAAGCTTTCTTTGGTTATTCATGATAAAGAGATAAAGTGATTATTGAATCTGGAAGCAAGTTGGGATGTGTTTTGTGGATATACTCATTTGTACGCTTAACAGGGTGTTTGGTAACGTTGGTTCAAACCAATGGTTTGAACTATAAACAATGTAAAACTCTTTCATTCTATAGTGTAAAGCAAAGCTGAGCTATAGTGTAAAGCTCTCACATCCTACGATGTTTTGAACCAAGGTTGCCAAACACTTTAAGAGCTGGTCGCATTTCTTAATTTAACTGCAATTTTATTTTTTTGGGAAAAGAGCATCAGCTCGTCTCCTATACACGTTGTCTTGGAATGTGGAAACCTTCTCACATGTCAGTTTTTCTTCGTAGAATTTTCCATGTGACGACACATTTTGCTTCTTGCAGATTTAAAATGTTTAATAACCTTATATAGTTTATACTTTGCTTAAAATGTGTCATGATTAATACGTTATATTAGACAAGGCTGCTTATATAAAAATTTATTTTTCATCTACTGACCAGGCTTTTGCTCAATTTTGACTTGCGTACCTTGTATCTGACTTGTTTCCTTAAGCTTGTAGGCATGCACATCCTGGTAGTCCTTATGTCTTTGGACTTGTTGGCCTCGATCACGATCTTGACTTTCCTGAACCAATGCCTGTCGTTGGTATGATTTAAACTCGTTGTTAGCGTGTTTAAATTGTATTTTTTTTAGTTTTTATGCTTTGTTATGATTAGATCTTAAGTTAGGAGATTTTCCTAGTTTTTAGGAAAGGCTATTAGGTAGTTAAATCTGATAAGTATAAAAGGCAGATTTGAACGTGTTTTATGTGAGTTTTTTCAAAATTAGTAAAAGTAGCAGTGTTTTATTGTCCCTCTCCTTTAATTTCTCTACATGGTATCTGCGCTAATTTAGAGTTGAGAGAAACAATGGCCAAAATGGCTATGACGGGAGCAAGAAGGAGTGAAGGTTCGGAAGTTGCTTCTGGCTCTTCACAACCAACCCCTACAATTGTTCCCACTGCAATATCTGAAAATACCAATCATACCTCTTTACAGATCACCACATACAAGTTGAATAGGACACATTTTCTCAAATGTCCCGTTTTGTTTTAATGGTGGTACGAGGTAAAGGAAAATTAGGCTACTTAGACGACAATTACATAGCCAAGTAGTGATGATCCTACCTATCCGAATTGGGAGGCTCAAAATTCAATGGTTAGGGCCTGGCTAATTCATTCTATGGAGGATAATATTGCTAAAACTTGCATCACCTTCCCGATAGCCAAAAAAAAAAAATTCTAGGACGCCGTGACTTTGGCATACTCGGATCTTGAAAACTCATCCCAAATGTTTGAACTCAGAAACTAAAATAGAGCTTTTAGAAAAAGCTTCAATCATATTATGGATAATGGCGAAGAGCCTTATATCGATTACAATAATCAATCAAAAAAGGAAAATAATTCTAGAGAAGGAAACAAAAGACAAAACAGCAAAAAATAGTAAATAGCAAAAAAACAAACATCCTCTAAATCAGGGAAAATAAAAAATCTAATATATTTTCCAAATATACTAGGTGACATCTATCACTTTGACTTTTGAAACCTAATATTCCAACACTCCCCTTCAAGCTGGTGAATAGATATCTATCATTCCCAGCTTGTTCACCAAGGTTTCGAATCTCGACTTTGGCATTGCTTTTGTGAGAACATCAGCTTCTTGTTGAGTAGTAGGGACATAGGACAAATCAATCACACCCTCTTCAATTTTTTCTTTGATAAAATGCCTATCAATTTCCACATGCTTGGTTCTATCGTGATGAACAGGATTGTGTGCAATACTTAGGGCTGATTTACTATCATTGTATATTCTCATTGGAGTTGTTTCATGAATCTTCAAGTCTTCTAGTAACCTTTTCAACCATAGAAGTTCACACATTCCAAGAGCAATTGCTCTAAATTCAGCTTCAGCACTGCTACGAGCTACTACGGCCTGCTTCTTGCTTCTCCAAGTCACAAGATTTCCCCAAACCTTAGTACAATACCCTTATGTGGATCGTCTGTCTTCGCGTGAACCAGGCCAGTCTGCATTTGTGAAAGCCTCTATATTCTTGTTCTCAGTCTTTTTGAACAAAAGACCTTTTCTCGGACAACCCTTCAGATACTTCAGTATATGATTAACTGTGTCCAAGTGTTGTTGGGTTGGATCATGCATATACTGACTCACAAAACTGATTGCAAATGCTATATCAGGTCGGGTCAAGGATAGATAGATAAGCTTTCCAACCAGTCTCTGGTAACTCTCTCTATCCACCAATTTTTCCCTTTTTTTCACAATGGTCTTTCCAATTAACTTCGAGAGGAGTAGTGGCTGGCTTGCTCCCAAGTTTTCCTGTTTCTTGTAACAAATCTAAAGTGTATTTTCTCTGGGAAATGAAAATGCCTTTAGTGCTTCTGGCAATTTCCATTCCTAAGAAATATTTGAGACCACCAAGATCCTTAATTTCAAACTCAGAACTCAGTTTCCTTTTCAAACTTTCCGTTTCCTTAGTATCATCTCCGGTTATAATGATATCGTCCACATAAACAATTAAAATAGTCTTTTTGCCCATGGGAGAATGTTTAATCAACAAAGTATGATCTGACTGACCTTGGCTGTAGCCAAAACTCTTCATTGTGAGAGTAAATTTCTTAAACCAAGCCCTAGGAGACTGTTTAAGTCCATAAAGAGATTTTTTTTAACTTACAGACTTTTCCCTCTGAATTTCCTTCAAAGCCAGGGGGAATCTTCATATAAATCTCTTCATCTAACTCCCCATTGAGAAAAGCATTTTTAACATCCATCTGATGTAGTTCCCAATCCAGATTAGCTGCGAGAGAAAGCAAGACTCCGATGGAATTCAGTTTAGCAACTGGTGCAAATGTTTCTTCATAGTCAATCCCAAATGTCTGGGTATAACCTTGTGCAACCAACCTAGCCTTATAGCGCTTAATGGTGCCATCAGCATGATGCTTAACAGTAAACACCCATTTACATCCAACTGGTCGCTTTCCTTCTGGTAATGAAACCACTTCCCACGTTCCATTCTTCACAAGAGCATTCATTTCTTCCATCACTGCTATTCTCCATGTTGGATCCCGTAATGCAACATCCACATTTTTTGAGAGTTCAACACTATCCACACACGCTGTAAAGGCCTGACATCGTGGAGACAATCTTCTATAAGTTAGAAAATTATAAATAGAATGCTTTGTACAAGACCTTACCCCTTTCCTCTGAGCAATGGGTATATCAAGATCATCAATCACCTTTTCAACCTCTCTCTGTAACTGACCATCATTCGGATTGGACTCGAGGCTTGGCTGAGGAATTTTTTTTCGTCTACTATAAACTTGGATCTCTCTCGGTTGCTCAATTCGACTTGGGATTGGATCTTGTTTTTGTGCCATGGATTCATCAATAGTCGGAGTTATGATGGGAGATGATGAGTCAGAAGAATTGGATGACGATGAGGATAGAGAATTGGATGTTGATGAAGGAAGAGTGGTTAGAATTGGAAGAGAAATGGAAGGGTCCCAATGGATCTCTTCATAACTCTTCTCCCCCTGAAGAGATATGTCTGGATAGAATGGTTGACTCTCAATGAAAGATACATCGTAGGACACAGTTTTTTTATGGAAGGACAATAGCATTTGTAACCCTTTTGTGTAGGTGAATACCCAAGGAAAATACACTTAAAAAGCTCTGGAGTCAAGTTTACCACGATTTGGACCATGATTATACACAAACACTGTGGAACCAAACACTCGAGGAATGATCGAACTGAATAAATGGACACTTGGATAAGCTTTTGAGAGTGTACTCACCGGGGTATGGTAATCAAGTATTTTTGAAGGTAGTCGATTGATGAGATAAGTAGCAGTAAGAACTGCATCTCCCCAAAACATATTAGGCACATGACTCGCAAACATCATTGATCTGGCTACCTCAAGAAGATGACGGTTTTTTCGTTCCGCCACCCCATTTTGCTGAGGTGTGTAGGCACAAGAACTTTGGTGAAGAATTCCTTTATCATTTAAATATGTTGTGAAATCTCTTGAAAAATACTCTTTCCCGTTGTCTGTGCGAAGAATGTGTATATTTGTTTGGAAGATATTTGTGATAAATTTGTGAAAGGTTTGAAAGACATCAAATGTTTCAGATTTTTCTTTTATCAAGTACACCCAGCAGAACTGTGTATGATCATCTATAAATGTAATAAACCATTTTGCCCCAGATAAATTTGACACACGGGATGGCCCTCAAATATTACTATGAATGATATGGAAAGGACTAGATGGTTTATAAGAAATTGATTGAAACACAGCTCTAGTTAGTTTGGCACGAATACAATCTTCACACTGAAATGAAGGAACATCTTTATTCACAAATAGATGGGGTAACAACCTTTTTAAATACATAAAACTAGGATGACCAAGACGTTTATGCCATAACAACACATCTAAATTAGACACGACTGACATAGAACTAACAATTGGAGAATTTGAGCTTGATGCTGATTGAGTACCATGTAAATAGTATAGTCCATTGAATTCCTTAGCCTTGCCAATCATCCTCCCCGAATTTAGGTCCTGCAATTCACAGTAGGTAGGAAAAAATGTCATTGAACAATTTAAATCTCTTGTCAACCGGCTCACAGAGATTAAATTATACTGGAAATTTGGAACACAAAGAACTGAATTGAGAGCAACTCCGGGGAGATTCACATCTCCTTGACCCTCAGCATATGAGGTAGTACCATCAGCAACTGAAACACTGGTATTACCCCTGCAGGTTTAATTTGTAGAAAATGATGATCTAGACCAAATCATATGATCAGTAGCTCCTGTGTTAATAATCCAAGGCAACTCAGGTTCCTTTTTTATCAGTAAAGCAGTTCTTGTGTTACCTCTTACAGCAAAGGAAGCACTAGCAGTTGTTTTTTCTGGTGGCATTGTCTGTTGGATTTGACCCATAATGAACTGCTTTAAAAGCTCCATCTGTTTAGTAGAAAAGAAACTCTTCTCCTTGTCCGTTTCTGCTGAAGATAAAGCTGTGTTTGCTGCCTTCTTTCGCTGACTTTTGGGCTTCCAATCAGGAGGCTTTCCATGTAGATCCCAACATTTGTCGCGGGTATGATTTGGCTTATTGCAGTGATCGCACCATAATTTCCCACGCTGTACTCCTTGTGATTCTTTTGCTGCCTTTGACACTAGGGCTGAATTCTGCATATCCTCAGCAGTGGTTGATTTAGTAGGGTTCATCATCACAATCTTCCGAGTCTCCTCACACCGAACCTCTGAAAAAACTTCACGAATTGAGGGAAGTGGCTTTGTGCCCAACAAACGACCCCTCACTTCGTCTAGCTCAGAATTGAGACCAAGCAGAAAATCAAATATCCTGTCTTTTGCAACATCAACGGGATATTTAGCAGCATCTTGCTTGCTATGCCAGTTGTTGTCATAATAGGAGTCCATTTCCTGCCAAAGTTCCATGATGTAGTTGAAGTACTCGGTCACACTTTTGTTCCCCTGCTTTGCTTCACGGATTTTTGAACGAATTTGAAAACGTTGAGCAGTGTTTTCAAGATCCGAGTAAGTCTCCTTTACTAAATCCCAAATTTCCTTTGCATTTTTGCAAAACAGAAATGTCCTTCCAATATGGTTTTCCATTGAGTTCACCAACCAAGCCATCACGATAGAGTTCTCTGCCTCCCACGTTGGAAACATTGATGATTCAGGCGGAGGAGTAGGGTTGGTTCCATTGATGTATCCAAATTTACCCTTTCCTTTCAGTACCCAACTCACAGATTGAGCCCATTCACGGTAATTGGACCTGTTTAATTTATGTTGTGTTATTTGGAGGGAGAGATGCTCGGTATTTTGTAAGGTAGGGCTGCCAGAACTTATATTTGAAATGGAAACGGAAGTAGTGGTAGAAGAGGAAGAATCTTGAGTAGAAGGATTAGCCATGGTTGAAGAAATCAGAAGTTGCCGGTGAGAAGAGCAGGGACCCTGGTGAAAGAAAAAAAGAGAGGCCGCCGGTGATGCACTGCCAGTGAGAAGAGCAGAGACGCCGGTTGAAGAAAAAACAGGGGCCGCTGGTGATGCACTGACGCTGGTCGAAGGGAAAAAAAGAGACTAGAGGCCGCCGGTGATGCACTGCCAGTGAGGCGAGCAGATACGCCGGTCGAAGAAAAAACAGAGGTTGACGGAAAAAGGAGTCCCAGTGGGGGCGCTGATGCCATAAAATAGAGCTTTTAGAAAAAGCTTCAATCATATTATTGATAATGACTAAGAGCCTTATATCGATTACAATAATCAATCAAAAAAGGAAAATAATTCTAGAGAAAGGAAACAAAAGACAAAACAACAAAAAGTAATAAATAGCAAAAAAACAAACATCCTCTAAATCAGGGAAAATAAAAAATCTAATATATTTTCCAAATATACTAGGTGACAGCTACCACTTGGACTTTTGAAACCTAATATTCCAACAGAAACAAAGCACAAAATCTGAGACAAGGTGAGAATGATGTCACTCAATATTACAATGATTTAACTAAGCTTTTGCAGGAGTTGGACTTGTTCACCACACCAGCATGGAAAGATGCTGACGATGCAGTACTCTATAGGAAGATGGTAGAAAGCTATCGGATTTATGATTTTCTTGTACTAAACAAGGAGCTAGATGACGTAAGGGGACAACTACTTGGATTCAGGCTTTTGCCTCAAATTGAAGAAATCTTTGCTGAAGTTTGCCGAGAGGAGAGCCGGCGTAGAGTGATGCTGGGCGTGTCTAACATCCTTGCAGAAACCTCGAGTCTCATCGCTAGAGGTAATGAGAATTGTAATGATTGTTATGACTCTAAGGGTTATGAAAAATGGTGTGACCACTGTCATAAACCATATCATATTGAGGAGACTTGTTGGGAATTATATCGAAAACCGGCCAATGTTCCCTATCGACCTCGTGGACGTGATGGAATGGGATTTTAGATTTCCTTTGGAACAAACACAGATTCCCAGCCAGAAGCCCCGGTGGCCTTCACCAAAGACCAATTAGAGCAACTTTGGAAGTTTTTGAACGAGCCTTAGCCGACATCAACTTCACTCGTGGCACAAATAGGTACCATTTTGACCACTTTCAGTGGTCTAACTGAAAAAGGTGAGGTTATTGACTTAGGGGCTACTGATCACATGACGGGCTGTGAAAGACTATTTACTACTTATGCCCCTTGTCTCAGAAATCACAGGGTCAAAGTGGTAGATGGGTCTTCCTCTGTGGTTGTAGGAGTAGGAACCATTAAAATTGGACCCATTATTACACTGAAGGCTGTCCTACATGTGCCAAGTTTATCCAGCAATCTATTGTCCGTTAGCAAAATTACAAAGAATTTGGACTGTGTAGTTAATTTTGCCCCAGTTTTGTGTGTTTTCCAGGACCGGATTTCAAAGAGGAAGATTGGCAATGCTAAGGAGGTCAACGGTTTCTACTACTTTGAGGATGGTGTCTCTGTGAGTGGGCATGCAAAAAGGGCTGCAGATTTTTCTTCTCATTCTAGGACCCAAAAAATAATGCTAACATTATAGATTGGGTCATCCCAGTTTTGGTCACTTAAAATTCTTGTTTCCATCTTTGTTTAAAAAGGATGATTTATTTCAATGTGATATTTACCAATTGGCTAAGCATAGGCGTCTTCCCTTTCTTCCTCAACCTTATCATGCCTCCAAACCATTTGTGCTAATTTATAGCGATATTTGGGGTCCTTCCCGAATTTTAAGTGTTACAAATAAAAGATGGTTTATTACGTTCACAGACGATCATGCTCATATGTGTTGGGTGCCTTTTAAAAGATAAATCTAAAACTGAAACTGTGTTTAAAAATTTTCATGCTATGATTAAAACCCAATACGATGAAGATATTAAAATACTTCGTACCGACAATGGTACAAAGTATTTTAATACCATTCTTGGGAATTTTCTCAAAACGACTGGAATTATTCATAGTTCTTGCGTGAGGACACCACAACAAAACGGTGTCTCTGAACGGAAAAACGGTCATCTTTTAGAAGTAGCATGATCATTACTTTTCACAGCCAATGTTCCAAAACGTTTTTGGGGAGATGCCATATTAACTGCATGCTATTTAATTAATAGGATGCCACCTAGTGTCCTCAAATATCAAATCCCACTGAATGATCTTCTTCAATCCTACGCTCAGTCACGTTTTTTTTTTGCAACTTTAGACTGGAAAATCTTTGGATGTGTATCCTTTGTTCACAATTTTGAGCCAAATCCAAGTAATATTGATCCACGATCTTTTAAATGTATATTCTTGGGATATTCCTCCACTCAAAAAGGGATACAGATGCTACTCACCAGAAAAACAAAAATACTTTATCTCTAGGGATGTTAGATTTTTTGAAAATCAACCATTCTATGGAAGAGAATCTCCTTAGGGGGAGCATCCATGCAATCATCTTCAATCAAATTTAAATTCGAATCACAAATCTAATCTTTGGGAATATTTCTTGAATTTTTCCCCAAACAGTTGCCCCTTAGAGCAGATTAGCCAAGATCCTCCTAGCAATTCCAATTTTGAATTACCCTCAAATCTAGATATTCGTCCCCAAGATCCTAAAAAAAAATCGTTCACAAAATCCTGACAAAATCGTGCAATAATCCTCCAATGAAATACTCTCCCTTAAAATATTTCCAACCAACATGATCCTCAACACATTTCAAGTTCTCTTTCAGATATCTACCAGTTAAGAGACCAAACGATAGGAGGAGAAAGTAAAATACAGCCATTTGAGTTTACTTTCTCACGTAGACAATGCCCAAAGGAGACAGATCCGAATACCACTACTCACTGCCATAATTCCACGGAGAAATCAGGTATGGATACTAAACAATTGGAGGATGTTGGTGATTTTCCAATTGCAATCAGGAAGGGAACTCAGACATGTACAAAACATCCTATATCAAAGTTTGTGTGCTGCAGCCATTTATCAAGACCAATTTAGGTTCTGGTGTCTCCCGAGACAATTCAAGAGGTGTGGAATAATCTGGATTGGAGAAAGGCGATTAAAGAGGAGATGGACACATTGGAAAAGAATGGAACGTGGGAAATTGTTAAAAAACCAAGCAACAAGGTCCCAGTAGGATGCAAGTGGCTCTTTACAATTAAATACAAGGCGGATGGGTCCATTGACAGATACAAAGCAAGGCTTGTTGCGAAAGGCTATACTTAAACATATGGGATAGACTATCAAGAAACATTTGCACCGGTGGCAAAAATAAATACGGTACGTGTGCTATTATCTCTTGCTATAAATTTAGAATGGTCATTGTAGCAATTAGACGTAAAGAATGCTTTCTTGAATGGGGATTTGGAGGAGGAAGTGTATATGGATTTACTGCCTGGGTTTGATGAAGAGAGGAATCATGGAAAGGTATGCAGGCTAAAGAAGTCTCTGTATGGGTTAAAACAGTCTTCGAGGGCGTGGTTTGATCGATTTACTAAAGTAATCCAAGGGCTGGAATACAAGTAGGTCTAAGCATATCACTCTTTTATAGAAATAAGGGTAACAAAATTACTATTCTTATTGTCTATGTAGATATAATTTTAACAGGTGATGATGCAATTGAAATGAAGAATTTGGAGCAAAGGTTGGCTGTGGAGTTCGAAATGAAGGATCTCGGGAACCTAAGATATTTCCTGGGTATGGAAATTGCGAGAAACAAATCCAGAATTGCTGTCTCAGCAAAAGTATATTTTAGATTTATTAGCAGGAACAGGAATGATGGGGTGCAAGCCAGCAGAAACTCCTGTAGAACCTACTACATGGTCGAAAGAAGCAATGCCTAGTGATCCAGTTGATCGTGGGAGATATTAGCGCCTAGTGGGGAGACTTATCAATCTGTCACACACAAGACCCGATATTGCCTTTGCCGTGAGTCATGTAAGTCGATATATGCACTCTCCGACTGAAGATCACATGGAAGCAGTGTACAGGGTTTTGAGGTACCTTAAGGGGACACTTGGCAGAGGACTCTTTTTTAGAAAAAGCGAAGAAAGGATCCTAGAAGTGTACACTAATGTTGACTTGGCAAGAGCAAAAGAAGATAGGCGGTCAACTTTTGGATATTGTACATTCGTTTAGGGAAATTTAGTGACATGGAGAAGCAAAAAGCAATCAGTTATGGCTAGAAGTAGAACAGAAGCTGAGTTAAGTTTAGTAGCACACGGAGTATGTGAGATTCTATGGCTAAAAATATTGTTAGAAGAGTTGAAGATAACCACGACACTTCCACTAAGGGTATACTGTGATGACAAAGCTGCTATCAGTATTTCGCATAACCCAGTTCAGCATAACAGGACCAAACATGTCGAAGTTGATCGACATTTCATTAAAGAGAAGATTGAGAATGGAACAATTTGCATATCTTATGTATCAACATCAGAACAGGCAGCAGACGTGCTCACAAACGGACTTTCTAGGCCTCTGTTTGAAAAACTTATGGACAAGTTGAGAATGTTCAATTTGTACAGTCCAACTTGAGGGGAGTGTTAGCGTGTTTAAATTGTATTTTTTAGTTTTTTATGCTTAGTTATGATTAGGTCTTAAGTTAGGAGATTTTCCTAGTTTTTAGGAAAGGCTGTTAGGTAGTTAAAGTCTGCTAAGTATAAAAGGCAGGTTTGAACGTGTTTTATGTCAGTTTTTTCAGAATTAATAAAAGTAGCAGTGTTTTTATTGTTTCTCTCCTCTGGTTTCTCTACACTCGTCTCAAAATAAAAGAGTTTATTTTGGCTCATGAATAATTATTGTTTCTCATTTTGTTTCACATTGACATTTATGACTCTATTTCCTTTGATTATTTGAATATAGGTTGCTTCTGCTTTTCTTTGTCCTGTAGTCAAGGCATTAAAATCGTTTTCACATTCTAAAATAGTTTCTAGTTCTTGAAGTAATAAACTGCCTGTGGCATTTTTAGGGATATCTCGTTCTGCAAGAGGATATTGCATAAATTTAGTCGTAGAAACTATGAAAACTTATTCATCTGAAGATGGTTTGACTGAAGAGGCCTTAGTCACAAAGCTTCGTACTTGTCGGTACCATCATCTGTTTCTGCATTCTTCATTGAGGCATAATTCATCAGGTTTGTACAACCTTCTTAATTCCTAATCAAGGCAATCATCTCTTCTAACGGGCATACCTTCTGTTTTGTAGTATGATAAGATGAAATGAAAAATGTTCATAACTGCTAGAATAGCAGAGTGGCCTTTTGCCCTTTTATTAATTGTTTTTGTTGCATACTCACTTCGTTAAAAGCGTACTCGAGATATTCTATCATCATTCAATAATATCTTTATTACTGTTGTTAACTTACTATTACATATTTCTGTTCTTGATGTTTTTTTTCATTTTTTTTTTCTTGTAATTGTTTGGTATTCTCAACATTTAGAATATGCTTTACAGGCACTTGTCGTTGGGGAGAATTTGGGGAGGGAGGGCTGCTCTGGGGAGAATGTACTGCTAGACATTTTGAATGGTTTGAAGGCAATTCTGTGGCTGACCTTTTGTCCAAGGTTCACACTTGTGGAGGATGTATTGATATTATGCTTTTTGATTAAAAATTTATGTTTTTTTTTGGATAAAATAAGCATATTGTTATGCCATGACTCTTTAGGTTAAGGAGCTTTATGGTCTTGATGGCAACGTTACATTTAGGAATGTCACTGTTACTTCAGAAAATAGGCCTCGACCTTTAACCCTGGGAACGGCAACCCAAATTGGTTAGTCTTGTTTCTTTGGTAAATTTTCCATGACTTATATTTATTTATAATAGCGGTGATGCCTATTATTTTTTATTAGAAAAAACCACCGTAATAAAAGGACATAATGAGCAAGTCTGCTGGTTCCCATACTTTTCAGGTGCCATACCAACCGAGGGAATACCTTGTTTGTTGAAGGTATTGCTTCCCCCAAACTGCACAGGTCTACCTGTGATGTGAGTAAACACATGCCTTTCTCAACTCATTTCATGGTTAAAAGTAATTTTGGAATTATATTGGGGTAAATTTCAAGGACGCTTTCACTGCTAGAGCTAAAAAAAAAAAAAAAAAATTGAAAAGCATAAGAGCCATTAGCAAATAAACTACCTGTCACAACTAGTTTTAAGGTCGTCGAATAAGCAGGTGTCCATAAACTGGGCCTGCATACAAAATTGGTTAGTAATGGAAGAGGATTTGGTATTTTTAAAGCACCTGGTTTTTCTTATTGCAATTTGTGGTTCGAAATTTGGATATGTCTCTCCTATGATATAAAATTTCTTGCTACTATTGACTCTTGAATCCCAAGGAAAACCATAAGCATGTCTTCAGATCTTTCTGCAAATTTCTTTCCATTTCCTAAACTATAATTGCAAAGCAGTGATTTCTTTTCCCCTTTTTCAGTCAACATATCTGTCGTGAAAGGAACAGAAAAGATAAGGAGGAAATCTGAATATTTTCTTCTTATTATTGAATCAATGGATGGTACAAATAAATAGGAAAAATAGAGAGTGATTCTAGGACTACTTTTAGGGCCCTAAAATCAGGATTTTTCTAGCTTCCTGATTTTTGGTGATTCCCTATTTTATTCAAATAATAACAACTAAAATCCTTGATTTGTCGACACTCCCCCTCAAGTTGGTGCAAAGATATCAATCATGCCCAACTTGCCAACTTGTACTTCAAACGGCTGCCTCATCAAGCTCTTGGTGAAGATATCTGCTACCTGCTTCAAAGTGGGAACAAAAGGAGTACAAATTATCCCTTATTCAAGCTTCTCTTTTATAAAATGTCTATCGATTTCAACATGTTTCGTCCTGTCATGTAGAACCGGATTATGAGCTATGCTGATGGCTGATTTATTATCACAGTACAACTTCATAGGAAGACTAATTGGCCTTTTAATTTCTTCTAACACAGCCAAAATACCTCGCACACTCCTTGAGCCATTGAACGAAATTCAGCTTCTGCACTACTTTGGGCAAGAATATCTTGTTTTTTGCTTCTCCAAGTAACTAAATTACCCCATACAAAAGTACAGTACCCAGATGTTGATCTTTAATCATTGATTGAACCTGCCCAATCAGCATCAGTATAGACTTCAATTCCTCTATTTTCATTCTTACTGAAGAACAAGCCTTTCCCTGGAGTAGCTTTTAAATAACAAAGGATTCGAAACACAGCTTCAAGATGTTCCTCATAAGGAGAGTGCATGAACTGACTTACCAAGCTCACTACAAATGCAATGCCTGGTCGAGTATGGGATAAATAAATTAACTTTCCAACTAATCTTTGATATCCACCAGTGTCCACAGGAACTCTACCCTTCACTTCTCCAAGCTTCACATTGGCTTCGATTGGAGTATCGGCTGGCTTACATCCACTCATACCAGTTTCCTTTAGGAGATCCAAGATATACTTCCGTTGTGAAGTTGCTATACCTGTCTTTGATCTTGCAATTTCCATACCCAAGAAGTATCTTAGTTGCCCCAGATCCTTGATCTCAAATTCCTTGGCTAGATTTTGCTTCAACCGGCTCATTTCTTCTTCATCATCCCCTGTCACAATTATGTCATCTACATATATATTCAAAATTGAGATTTTATTTCTGGACGAAACTTTAGTAAAGGGAATGTGGTCTGCCTGCCCTTGACTATAGCCTTGACTTTTCACTAACTTCGTAAACCTTTCAAACCAAGCTCTAGGTGACTATTTAAGGGCATATAGTGACCTCTTAAGTCTGCATACTTTGGATCTGAACTTTTCAGTAAAACCAAGTGGTGCTTCCATATAGACCTCCTCCTCAAGGTCTCCATTAAGAAAGGCATTCTTCACGTCTAGCTGATTTAGAGACCAGTCAAGATGTGCTGCAATAGACAGAAGTACACGAAGTGTTTAGTTTTGCCACTAGAGAGAAAGTCTTAGAATAATCTACTCCATAAGTCTGTGTATAGCCTTTAGCTACTAGTCGAGCCTTGTATCGTTTCAGAGAGCGATCAGAATTATACTTCACAGTGAATACCCACTTGCATCCAACAACCGTTTTCCCTTGTGGTAGATCAGCCTTTTCCCAAGTAGCATTCTTCTCCAAGGCTCTCATCTCCTCAAGAATAGCTTCTCTCCATTTAGGAATATTTAGATTTCCCTTGTGGTAGATCAACCTTTTCCCAAGTAGCATTTTTCTCCAAGGCTCTCATCTCCTCAAGAATAGCTTCTCTCCATTCAGGAATATTTAGAGCTTCCTGTACATTACTTGGAATAGAATTGGATATGGGATGCTTAGTACAAGCCCTAGCACCTTTCCCAAGAGCAATGGGAAGATCATCTGAACTTGAGGAATTTGACTCAAAAATACCTGGAGTATTATTGTTTGAATTGATCAAAGGACTATTGATCTCATGATCCAACCTCTTAGTTAGATTCTTGGTGGTGCTGCAAGACTGTGTTCCTCTCCCCTTTTTTCCTTGGTACTTCCTAGAATAAACAAGACGTTTCCATTGTTTTGCATATACCTTTGCTGTTTCAGGATTTTGATCAGGCTTTTGATTCTGAGATGGCATTATAGGAGATCCTTGAGGCTTTTCATTATTTAACTCATTTGTATTCCCTTTCTCATTTACTTTTGGCAAAACATCGTTGCTACCACATTCAAAATCAATTGTCAAGTCAGAACCATTTAAAAAAATATCATCTTCACTATTGTTCTTCTCCTCCTGAAGATGAGGAGTGTGATAGTATTGATTGTCCTTCAAAGAAAGTGACATCCATAGAAACAAACATTTTTTGCAGAATGGGATCAAAACATTTATAACCTTTTTGATTCATCGGGTAACCTACAAAAATACATTTATGTGGTTTTGGATCAAGTTTTGTTCGTCTAGGGTCATGGTCATGAACACATGCAACACTGCCAAAAATTTTTAGAGGAATGTTCATTATTAACCTCAAATTTGGAAAGCACTCATTAAAAAAGTCAAGTGGTGTTTTAAATCCCAAGGTTCTTGAAGGCATCCTATTTATTAAAAATGCAGGTGTTAAAACAGCTTTTCCCCAAAGATATTTTGGAACTTTAGTTGTAAAGCTTTAGGCCCTAACTACTTCAAGGAGATGCTTATTTTTTCTTTGAGCCACCCCATCTTGTTGAGGTGTTTTGTTACAAGAACTTTGATGTATAATCCCTTTTTCATTTAAAAAATTCCCTAATACTTGATTAAAGAATTCTTTGCCATTATCACTTCAAAAAATCTTGATCTAAGTTTCAAACTGTGTTTGAACTATAGTAAAAAAAATTTTAACACACTCTCAGCATCAGATTTATTCTTTAGCAAAAACATTCAAGCAACCCGAGTATAATCATCAATAAAAGTAATGAACCAGCGTTTTCTAGAAAAAGTTGCCACTCTAGAAGGACCCCATACATCACTGTGAATCATAGTTAATGGTTTTGATCTTTTGTATGGTTGTGGAAGAAAAACAGCACGATGATGTTTAACTAATTCACAAACTTCACATCGAAAAACAGAGGCATTTTTATTCATAACGAATTTGGGTAACAACTGTTTTAAATAATGAAAATTTGGATGTCCTAACTTAAAATGCCATAACATAATCTCACTTTCACTTGAAACAGAAATAGAATTGAAATGGGTCTGGTCTTGTTTTCCACAGCTTGTACTGTTATTCAAGAGGTAGAGGCCACCATCTTGTCTAGCATCCCAAATCGTCTTCCTTGAGGTTAAATCATGAAATTTACATCGAGATGACCAAAAATTAATTTGACAATTATGATCACGAGTTAACTTACTGACTGACAAAAGGTTATAGGACAACTGAGGAACGTGAAGGACATCTTTTAAAATAAGACGAGTAGAAATGACAATTTTTCCTTTCCCTGCAACAGTGGAATAGGACCCATCTGCTATTTTGACTTTTTGATTTCCTGCACAAGGAATGTAAGAAGAAAACAACTGCGAGGATCTGGTCATATGGTCGGTTGCTTCTGAATCTAATATCCAGGAGCTACTTGAATTGACACAGGTAAAGGCTATGGTGAAAACATTACCTGATTGGGCTACAGAACAAGAGGCAGTAGATTTTCCTACGGATTGGGACTGAAGTAACTTGTACAGCTGCTCCATTTGTTCCTTAGTGAAAGGAAGAGATTCTGAGGATGACTGTTGCCCCGGATGAGAATTGCTGGCCTGAAGAGCCCGAGTATCCCCTGCTGTCCATGCATCTTCACCAGATTTTTTCTTCAAATTTGCAGGCTTTCCATGGAGTTTCCAACAGGTTTCACGTGTATGCCATGGTCTCCAACAATGATCACACCATGGCCTTTGTTCGCCTCGTTTTTCTCCATGTTGGTCTTTATTGCGAGCTACAAGAGCTGACCCATCCTGATCAGATTTTTGTTCCTCTACTCCCTTTAACATTACTTGTCTTCGAGCCTCCTCTCTACGTACCTTAGAAAAGACTTTCCTGATGGAGGGCAGAGGTTTCCGCCCTAAAATTCGTCCCCTAACCTCATCAAGATCCTTATTTAGACCTGCCAAGAAAACAAACACTCGACCCTGTTCAACCTTTTTCTTGTACCAAGCGCCATCAGCTGGATTCTCCCACATCTCATTCTCAAACATATCCAATTCTTGCCATAGAGTCATCATTTCATTATAATAGGCAGTGACCTCTCTTTCACCCTATTGCATCCGCCACAAACGAGTATTTAACTCAAATAATTGAGAATGATTCTCTAGGTCAGAGTATGTCTCTCTAACCGCCTCCCAAACATCACAAGCTGTTGGCAGAAACATGAACGGCTTTCCCACTGTCGGTTCCATGGAGTTAATAAGCCAAGCGGTAACCATGGAGTTTTTCGATCTCCACTGCTGGTATTTTGGATCATCTGCGGTTGGGGGTTTGATTTCTCCATTTAAATATCCAAGCTTTCCCTTTCCATCAATTACCAAACGCACGGATCGGGACCATTCTAAATAGTTCTTACCATTTAACTTATGGATGGTAATTTGAAGAGGGCCTTCGGCGATGGGTGCGATAGGAGGTGGTTGAGAATTCCCTTCAGAGGACACTGTTGGACTGGTAGTGGAAGACGTGGTCGAACTTGAGCCAACCATTGCAGCTCTGTAATTCATGCCGGCGCTGATACCATGTTGTGAAAGGAACAGAAAAGATAAGGAGGAAATCTGAATATTTTCTTCTTATTATTGAATCAATGGATGGTACAAATAAATAGGAAAAATAGAGAGTGATTCTAGGACTGTTTTTAGGACCATAAAATCAAGATTTCTCTAACTTCCTAATTTTTGGTGATTCCCTATTTTATTCAAATAATAACAACTAAAATCCTTGATTTGTCGACAATATCTTACAATTCATGTGCAGTTATATCGCATTGTAGTATTTTGACAAGTGTCCCTCCGTAGCTGCCTAGCTGTCTTTTTGTTTTCTTTCGCTCTTTTTCTTGGTGAGGTGGAGATACTTGTGTGGTTCATTAAATGTGCAATTTCTTATTTCTCAGTTACGTTAGAGATCTTCTTCTTAATCCTCCTGCATATGAAATTGCATCCACAATTCAAGGTGAGTCGTAGTTTTATTTTACAATCAATGGGGACTTTGTTACAATATGATATGCATTTTAATTGTTTGATGCTTACTAGTTTCCCTTGTTACTTCCTTGTGAGTCAGAAAGTCTAAATAGCGTTTTTTTTTTTTTTTAAGCTTGAATCAAATGACATTTCTCTTTGTTTATTATTATTTTTTTTATTCGACTGTTTGGAACTATGTGGCATGTTGGTGTTAAATGGCATTGTGGTTTGATGAGGATGAGTTGTCTTTATAGTCTGTTTCTCACAGAAACACACAAAAAAAAAAGGATAATTAATTTAATTTGACCCTAGGACATGGCTAATGTTGTGTAATTGTTGGCACTTTACATAGATCGTATGTTAAGAGCATATGTAGTAAATGAACCAAAAAGAATAAATGAGAAAATCCAACTTCTTGTGGTTTAAAAAGACCATCTTATAGGCTTTCATAGCTCTCCAATATGTTTAACATTGTCCCAAGAACATCTTATTCCGAGGTTTTCCACATGATTAGAGATCTCTTTATATTATTACGAGTCATTATATTTATCCCACTATGAGTTAGCAAATTATTGTGACAGTTGAATTTTTGATGCATCTCGGAGATATGGATATAATGCTTTAACCTTTTACACTTGTTAGTAACTTGAAATGCTGTCTTGCTTTTCATTTTAGTTTATGAAGTGTTTTAATTATAATTTTTAATTGGTGCAGCAACGTGCAGACTTATGAGCAGCGTAACTTGCTCAATTCCGGAGTTTACCTGTGTTTCACCTGCAAAGGTTGTATGCTACGCTTGCTAATGAGCTCAATTCAAACAAAGTTCTACATTTGTTCATTTTGTATCTCTGTTTTTCAGTATTTGATTCCCACGTTTTTGTTTGTAGAACAGCTTGTGAAGCTACTTGAACTCAGGGAGGCCAATCATATTGAGTTTTGTAGAATTAAAAATGTAGTGGATGAGGTGTTGCACATGACTAAGAATGCAGAGCTCATTGAAATCCTGAAGTTATTGATGGAACCTACATGGGTGGCCACTGGCTTGAAAATTGATTTTGAGACATTAGTAAGCTTCTTTTAATTCATGCTTTTGCAATTTTACAATATTCAATTTATTATCTTCGTTAAATTCTAGTTAGTGTCTGCTAGTGTCTTATGCATAAGCGTTAGTACACACACACACAAAGAAAAAAAAAGGAAAAGAAATGATTTGTAGTCAGTTTCTTGTTTGTGGCTTTTCTTATACTTCCATTTATAATCTTCATCATAAAATTGTAATTGTCTTCTTTTTTCCAGATTAATGAATGTGAATGGACTTCAGATAAAATTGGTGAAATGATATCTTTAGATGGTGAAAGTGATCAAAAAATCAGTTCCTCTTCTATTATTCCTAATGATTTCTTTGAGGATATGGAGTCCTCATGGAAAGGTCGTGTCAAGAAGGTCCATATAAAGGAAGAATTTGCAGAAGTGGAAGGGGCAGCTGAGGCCTTAAGTCTAGCAGTGAGTCTTTAGAAGTTTTTTCTCCTTTACAGTTGTTCATCTCAGTACTTGGCTTTGATAAATGTAGGAGAGGAAATTACTTTACCTGAATTTGCATTGTTTTTTGTACTAAGTGCATTTCTTTAGCAAGTTAAGGGCTATAACCATCCCGTGCTTCTTCGTCCTTCGTCGTTCAATAATTTAATTCAAGTTTCAACTTATATTGAGTATTGTATCATCTATGCAACGTGAAAACGTTTACATATGACGAACTCGTCATGTTATTGTCATTTTAATTCTTTGGGGAAAAAAAAAAACCCTAAAAGATTGAAGAGTGGATGTTAGTAGCAACTTGCATCCACAACAATCTGCAAGTGGCTAGTCATTTTGTATTTACTTACCAACTTTCTGAACTCTACGAGTTTGCACAACCTTCCCGTTTCCCCCTCTTGGAAAATCATGTCACCATCTTGCATTCCCCATTCCTAATTCCAAACAAGTTCTTCACCTAGCTACCAGTCACATTGAAACATTATCGAGTTCGCTAAATAAAGGTTCCTCAGTTGAACTTCGGAGGCACTAGACTTTTTAAATATTTATTCATACGTATATGTAGTTCATAAAAATATTTCTTTGGTCCTTTCTATACATACGTATACTCATATATGATTCAGTGATTTTTCATCTTAGAAGAATATTTAGTTGCAGTTTAAGTTGTGACTCTCCTGTTCGTTACTTTACAGTTTTTTTTGTCTACATCCATTAATCCTTGTGTTGATTTGTTCTGGCAGGTTTCTGAAGCCTTCCTACCCATCATTACAAGAATTAAGGCTACCACAGCTCCACTTGGAGGCCCAAAGGGAGAAATATTATATGCTAGGGAGCATGAGGCTGTTTGGTTTAAGGGAAAAAGGTTTTCACCTGCTGTATGGGCTGGTACCCCAGGGGAGGAACAGATTAAACTTCTTAGACCCGCTCTAGATTCCAAAGGTAGAAAGGTTGGAGAAGAGTGGTTTACTACAATGAAGGTGGAGGATGCTTTAACAAGGTGTGTTTCTTGCGCATTATATGTTTAGATTTTATACATACATTGATGATAGTGTAATTATCTTTTTCTCTTTTTAGGTACCATGAGGCAGGCGCCAAAGCAAAAGCAAGGGTCTTGGAATTGTTGAGAGGACTTTCTTCTGAGTTACAAGCAAAGACTAACATTTTAGTATTTGCTTCAATGCTTCTAGTAATAGCAAAGGCATTATTTTCTCATGTGAGGTCAGGTGCAAATAACTTTTGCACACTTTAAAACAGTACTTACAAATATATATATCTCTATATATATTATGTATTTATGGATAATATTATCTTACATTCTTAAATGGTTGGTTTGGCATACATTCTCTTGAACTAGTGACATAATTATTTGAGTGGCAAAATGCTTTTTGTGTCTCGTACAAATTCTTCTTGCAACTTGGGTTTGAATTTGGTTTCACGACTTTTCAAAATGAATGTATCTGAGAACCATGTCCTCACTATTACCAAGGTCCAAGTTACTTTTCTCTGCTTGTGAACTAATCTGGAATGGATAGGACATTAACAATACTTATGAAGTAGTTTGTGTCTGTTATTTAGCTCTTTTAGTTCAATGACAATACATTTAATCTGGTTGTTTTTATTCAACTCTCTAAGTTGACAGTTCTCTAGAAATTATGATTTTATGCTACAAACTGTTAGAATCTGCAAGATTTTAGGTGCAGTAATTTCATGTAAATTAAGAGGCTGACAACTATTAGATTGACAGCTAATTAGTGATTAGGATTACTGATTTTCTTTCTTTCTTTAGGCAAGATTATAGCTGATTGATAGGAGCAGTTTTTTAGGAGATTTGTTTCCTTTTTTGTTCTTTCAAAGCTGTATATAAAGAGCCCTCTGTAAACACTATTTTGACATAAGGAAAAACCATTTTTTCCTCTAAATCTTTTATGGTATCAGAGCTGGTTCTTTCCTCAGCTTAAACGTCCCCTTTTTTTTTTTTCATCTTACTGACTTCTTGATTCAACAAATATGAGTTTAGAGAAGGAGAATGTTTCATCACCAGTCATCACCAACCCTTCGACCTCATCTGTGATCGCACAATCTTTTGGAGAAGGTTCCTCGCTGCAGATCACCAATCACAAGTTGGACGGAAAAAATTTCCTTTAATGGTCAGAGTCTGTCAAGCTTGTACTTAGAGGAAGAGGGAAAATCGACTACATCAACGGCGAAGCCAAGCGTCCAGATACCACGGACCCAGCCTACGCCAATTGGGAACTCAACAACTCACTCGTCATGGCCTGGTTCATCAACTCGATGGAGCCACACATCAGCCGCACTTATTTGTTTCTCCGAACTGCCAAAGCTACATGGGAAGCAGTGAAAGAGAACTACTCAGATCTTGAGAACGCTTCACAAGTTTTTGAGATTAAAAATAGACTCAAGGCTCTCCAACAAGGTACTAGTGACATCACCGAATACTATAATTCCTTGCAAATGTTATGGCAGGAATTAGATATGCATTATGAGGCAGATTGGGGAGATTTTCAGAACAAGAAGTTCCAGAAGCATCTTGAGAAGGAGCGTTTGTACGAATTTCTAGTAGGCCTCAACAAGGATTTAGATGAAGTACGTGGCCGAATTCTTAGTTGAAGGCCGCTGCCATCAATGGGAGAAGCCTTTACAAAGGTCTGACGTAAAGCTAGCAGGCGGAGGGTGATGCTTAGGAAAAAAAAGGAGCAACTAGCCCTGCTTATTAGCGATCGACCAGTAGAAAACACTGCTCTTATTGCTCGGAAATTTGGCAACAAATCTGATGATCAAAAACCAGGTCAGAGACCATGCTGCTCACACTGTAACAAGCTTGGTCATACACGAGACCGCTGCTGGGACCTCCATGGTAAACCTGCAGACATGAAACCTCGAAGGCAGGGTCAAGAAAGAGCTCTTCAAGCTTCAACAATGGAGAAAAGTGAGGAGACCAATAGTACTGAATCAACTGGTTTTTTTTTAACAAAGAGCAGCTTGAACAATTGCTAAGTCTTCTCAATCAACAATCGGTGACTACCCCTAAATCTGCCACAAGTAACTTTGCTCATCAAGGTATTGCTTTCCATATACAAAAGTAAAATCCTTAGGTGTTTGATTCTGGTGCGTCTGACCATATGACAGGTACTGTCATTATTTTACTCTTATATGCCATGTCATGGGAACGTAAGAGTTAAAATAGCAGATGGAACTTTCACTACAGTTGCTAGAAAAGGTTCTATACGTTTGTCAGAGAATCTTGTTCTACACCCCGTGTTACATGTTCCCAATTTAGCCTGCAACCTTGTATCCATTAGTAAATTGACTCAAGACCTTAATTGCACTGCTAATTTCTCTAATGATGTGTGTCTAATACAGGGACAGGGGTCGGAGAAGATGATTGGCATTGCTAGAGAGAAAGGTGGACTATACTACTTTGAGAATGATGAATGCAAGGATAAAGAAGCCACAATGGTTGAAATTGCTTTACCATATATCTCAAATAAAGATGTACTGTTGTGGCACTATAGGTTAGGCCACCCTAATTTTCATTATCTTAAACGCTTATTTCCAGGGTTATTTATCAATAAAGATTCAAAAAATTTTTATTGTGAGGTATGCCAACTTGCTAAACACACACGAGCGTCTTTTCCGGCTAAACCCTACAATGAGTCTAGTCTATTTTCCCTAGTTCATAGTGATGTCTGGGGACCATCTCGCATTCATAATGTCACTGGTACAAGATGGTTCATTACATTCATTGATGATCATACAAGAGTGTGTTGGGTTTATCTTTTCAAAGAAAAGTCTGGAGTTGCGAAAATCTTTCAAAGTTTTTACGCTATGGTAAAAAACCAATTTCAAACCACAATCAAAGTTTTGAGAACTGAATACTGATAATGGAACCGAATATTTCAAAAAAATCTTAGGAGACTTTCTAGCAGCTAATGGTATCATTCATCAAAGTTCATGCACTGATAGCCCACAACAAAATGGGGTAGCAGAAAGAAAAAATCGACATTTACTTGAAGTTGCTAGAGCTCTAATGTTTACCATGTCAGTTCTAAAGTATCTTTGGGGGGAAGCCATTCTTACTGCCCGTCATCTCATAAATCGTATACCATCAAAGATTCTCAATTTCAAAACACCCATGACTGTCCTTATACAAATTTATCCCTTGTTTTGTTGCCCCTCATCTATCCCTCTCAAGACATTCGGTGCAGTGTGTTTGTCCATGACCACCAAAAAAATAAATCAAAACTTGATCCAAAATCTGTCAAGTGTGTTTTCATTGGGTATTCGTCTACACAGAAAGGGTATAAATGTTACTCTCCCACTCTCCATCGAATGTTCGTGTCAATGGATGTCACATTTTTTGAAAAACAATTATTCTTTCCCAAATCCTCACTTAAGGGGGAGATTCTAGGTGAAGTAGAGTCTTGGGAAGAGTTCGAGCCTGAAGTGTCCAATTCCTTACCACCACCTATTCCTTTGCCCACCTTAGTTGGACCTACAGAACTTGGTGTACCACTTCCTCTACCCACTGAACCCACCGAACCTATTGTGCCCCAAAAAGGTCGGTGGAAAGAGATTGTTTATTCATGCAAGAAGCATTCTCACAGTAGTGACAAGCCTGACGCTCAACAATGCCAAGAATCTGAACCAGTTCCTGCTCTTGTTGGAAGTCCTGAGACCATTAATGACGTTGAAAATGAAGAATTGAACCTGCCAAGTCAGCATCCACCAAGTATAGAGGACACTCATGTTCCCATTGCTATTAGGAAGGGTGTTAGAGCGTGTACCCAACACCCAATCTCCAAATTTGTATCGTATGATAAATTGTCTCCAATTTTTTCTGCCTTTACAACTTCTCTGACAGGTATCAAAATACCAAGAAACATTGAAGAAGCTCTTGTAGATCCAAAATGGAAGGAGGCTGTTTTAGAAGAAGTGGGAGCTTTAGAAAGAAATCATACATGGGGGGTTGTAGAGTTGCCAAGAGGGAAAACTACAGTTGGTTGCAAATGGGTGTTCACAATCAAATTTAATGCAGATGGTAGTGTTAGCAGATACAAAGCAAGGCTGGTTGCTAAAGGCTTCACTCAAACATATGGGATAGACTATAAGGAGACATTTGCATCAGTTGCCAAACTCAACTCAATCAGAGTTCTTCTGTCGTTGGCAGCAAATCTTGATTGGCCACTCCAACAACTAGATGTAGAAAATGCATTCCTAAACGGAGACTTGCATGAAGAAGTGTACATGGATCCACCACTAGGGTTTAGACAGAAGGAAAACTTGGTTTGCAAGTTAAAAAAATCCCTTTATGGCTTGAAACAATCTCCAAGAGAGTGGTTCGAGAGATTTACTCAAACTGTGAAGGAACAGGGTTTCCAACAATCACAGGCAGATCATACCCTTTTCTACAAGCATTCCGTGAGTGGAAAAAGGACAATTCTAATAGTGAATGTGGATGATATTATTGTTACAGGAGACGACTACAGTGAACTGGAACAGTTAAAAAGATACTTAGCAGGAGAATTTGAACTAAAAGACCTGGGCGCTCTCAAATATTTCTTGGGAATGGAAGTTGCCAGAAGCAATGTTGGTATCGTAGTCTCTCAGAGGAAATATATTTTGGATCTTCTCCGTGACATAGGAATGATGGGGTGTAAACCAGCTGAGACACCTATGGAGCCCAATGTAAAGCTTGGACTTGAAGGTGGCAAAGAAGTGAACAAAGAGCAGTACCAAAGACTAGTAGGCAAGCTAATTTATCTGGCACACACCCGTCCATACATTGCCTTCGCTGTAAGTGTAGTAAGTCAGTTCATGCACTCACCAAAGGAGAAACATCTTGAGGCAGTTAACAGGATACTAAGGTATTTAAAAAACACTCCTGGAAGAGGGTTATTCTTCAAGAAAGGAGAAAACAGGATGGTGGAAGTGTACACAGATGCTGACTGGGCAGGATCCTCTGTGGATAGAAGATCAACTTCTGGGTACTGTACCTATGTTTGGGGAAATCTAGTAATATGGAGGAGCAAAAAACAACCCGTAGTAGCTAGGAGTAGTGCGGAAGCTAAATTTCGAGCCTTAGCTCATGGCATATGTGAAGGGATGTGGCTAAGAAGACTACTGGGAGAACTAAAGATCTTGAGTACCTATCCAATGAAGCTTTATTGTGACAATAAGGCTGCTATTAGTATTGTTCACAATCCTGTTCATCATGACAGGACGAAACACGTGGAAGTGGATCGTCATTTTATCAAAGAGAAGATTGATAATGGGAGTATTTGCATGACATACATTCCAACCAAAGAACAAACAGCAGATGTCTTGACAAAGAGTTTACACAGACCGAGTCTTGAAGATATGGTAAACAAGCTAGGAATGACAAACATTTACATTCCAGCTTGAGAGGAGTGTTAGAATCTGCAAGATTTTAGGTGCGGTAATTTCATGTAAATTAAGAGGCTGACAGCTATTAGATTGACAGCTAATTAGTGATTAGGATTACTGATTTTCTTTCTTTCTTTAGGCAAGATTATAGCTGATTGATAGGAGCAGTTTTTTAGGAGATTTGTTTCCTTTTTTGTTCTTTCAGAGCTGTATATAAAGAGCCCTCTGTAAACACTATTTTGACATAAGGAAAAACCATTTTTTCCTCTAATCTTTTAAAAACCTATGCTGTCTGCCTTCAAAGATTTACGTACCTTTGACCGTGGATTTTTGGTTTATGCGGTTTGACTGGTTAATCATTATCAGTGCATACTCAAGTCAATATTTATCAAAGTCTTATTTTCTAATTGCTAATTGACCAAGAGTAAGAAAACAATGCACAATATATTTCATTTATATTTGATGCTTTTCTTATAGTTTACAAGTTCCATATATTTTTCTGCATTAAAATCTTAAAAACTTCAATTACTTGTGTTTTTGAAAAAAATGACTTACAGAAATTTTGCGTTGCTTATTATTTTCAGTGAAGGCAGGAGAAGGAAATGGGTTTTTCCCACTCTTCTTGAGTCCTGTGAGTCTAAGGTAGTATTTTGTTCCTTGTAGCCATATCATGCTGACGTGATTGAATTCTGTTTTGGGACTAAATATATATTGTATGAAATTTGCTGAGATAATGGTATCTTTTAGTGTATCCTCTCTCTCTCTCTCTCTCTCTCTTTCTATCTCTCTCATCCAACGGCTTTTAAAAATCCTGCAATAGCAGCAGCTTGTTGCTTCAGGATGTGTGACACATTAGTATGCGCTTTTTTGGTATGCTGTAAATCAAGTTTAGCTGGAAAACTCCTTTGCTTCCTCATTTTTCCAATCTGTTTGTCAGTATGTACTTGTCTAATATATCAAATTCAAGAACACCATATCGTTAGAAACTATTTTGTTTAAGGAACTGAATCATGTGTTACATAGTTTGTATGATTTTCTCATATATTTACAAACTGAATTCAGTATGTAAAACCATCGAATGGAGGAGAGGGAATGAAGCTAGTTGGTCTATCGCCGTACTGGTTTGATGCAGCAGAAGGCAGTGCTGTAAATAATACTGTTGATATGCAATCACTGCTTCTTTTGACTGGACCAAATGGTGGCGGTAAATCAAGTTTGCTTCGATCACTTTGTGCTGCTGCATTACTTGGAATTTGTGGATTTATGGTTCCTGCAGAGTCAGCTTTAATTCCACATTTTGATTCTATCATGCTTCACATGAAATCTTATGATAGCCCAGCGGATGGAAAAAGTTCATTTCAGGTATTATCCAACAATATTTTTAGTTATCAGACATTTAAACTTTTCTATGGTATATGAACATTTCTTTCCTTCGATTCATTTCATTTTTGTCTATATTAGCTTATTATTAGAAATTGCAGAATATCTTGAAATGTTAGTGTAGCTCTTAAAGCTTTTTTTTTAGCAAAAAATACAATTACTGTATTCATTTTCCCCAATTTCTATTTGTTAGGTCGAAATGTCAGAGATCCGATCAATTATCTCAGTGACAAGTAAAAGAAGCCTTGTGCTTATAGACGAAATATGTCGAGGAACAGAAACAGCAAAAGGGACTTGTATTGCCGGTAGCATTGTTGAAAGTCTTGATAAGATAGGATGCCTAGGTATTGTGTCCACTCACTTGCATGGGATATTTAGTTTGCCGCTCAATGCAAAGAACACCATCTTTAAAGCCATGGGAACCGTTTATGTTGATGGCCAAATGAAACCAACTTGGAAACTAATAGACGGGATTTGTAAAGAGAGCCTTGCATTTGAGACTGCCAAGAGAGAAGGAATGCCTGAAACAATAATCCAAAGAGCGAAAGAGCTGTACGATGCAGTTTACACGAAAGATGTGCTTCCAGGGGAAAGTGGATCCAAACTTCAAAGCAGATGCTCTTATACCAGTTTAAATGGTGTGAATGGATCCCATTTGCAATCAAGTACCAGTGAAAAAGATTCTGAAAGGAGCAGACCAATAGACCGAATGGAACTCTTGCAAAAGGAACTTGAGACTGCTGTTGCTATGATATGCCAAAGGAAATTGATAGAACTCTTCAAGGAGAAAACATCAGAACTTACAGAGATTCATTGTGTTTTAATTGGTGCCAGGGAACAACCACCTCCTTCAACTGTAGGCGCTTCATGCGTCTATGTGATGCTTAGGCCTGATGAGAGACTATACGTCGGACAGGTACTTTTGTAAATTGGTTAATTTTGTTTTCATGGCAGCTCACTTCTAAAAACAGATCCGTAACATGCTGCTGATGCTGTTTGTCACCGGCTTAAAGTTGGTGTTATTTTATTGAACATGAATGTCTAGTAGTATTGTCATGCTAATTTGGTAAACAAATTTCCTTGTCCATTGTTGCCATAGACTGATGATTTGGAGGGTCGGGTCCGAACACACCGTTCAAAGGAAGGAATGCAGAAAGCCAGTTTCCTTTACGTCACAGTCCCAGGAAAGAGCCTGGCGTGTCAACTGGAGACTCTTCTCATCAATCAGCTTCCCAACCAAGGATTCCATCTCACTAATGTTGCTGACGGTAAACACAGGAATTTCGGCACATCCTGTCTTTCTTTGGAAAGTGTGACTGTTTGTTAATGATTACGCGGTCGAGCATTTGCCATTATTTTCCCTCGTTTCGTAAGCTGAGCATCCTCCAGTTTTGTTTGATCTTCTCTACACCAGTAAATGAAAAAAAAAAGAAATGGTTTGTGCTCAATGATGCATGTATATGATTGTAATTTTGATGACAAAAGTGTAACACAAAATTGACAAAGCAGTGCCTGCAGCAATTTTGGTTTTTGTTGTCTGCTGCCCAACTTCTAGCCGGGTTTTAACCTCTTAAGGCGGTGTTCGGAATTCTGTTCACATAAATGTATGTTATTATTGTCTATAAAACTCTTTGTTTAATTTTATCATCCTAAAAAAGGATGTCTTTTTACCACATTTTTTTTCATTTTCAATTTTATCATTTTACTAAGTGCTGACTTGCGCCAGAAGGGGGAAAAAAAAAAGTCAATCTTGGTTGTGAACTTTCACCAATATTACAGGCATTGTTGCCAAGCCTAGAATTTTGCATGCTTAAGATATATTGGCTCTAAAAGTTTGCAAAAATCAAGTATACTTCGTTTTATGTTCTTGGACAGCAAAATGAAGTGTTCGAGGATAATAAGAACGAACATCAAATGTTAAACGACAGACAACAAAATGGGAAGATGACAAACCTGTTTTTTGGTAAAACCAAAAAGTTTTGATTTAAATTAATTTGTTATAGTGTATTTTCTCATAAAATTTGAGAAGTCGTTTTGGAGCCATGGTTCAAGCAATATTTTGTGGTTCCAGCTGTTACTTCACATGTTATAATATATTCAGTTTAAACTTTTTTTTAAACAGTATTAATGCAAGATTTAAAGGAAGTTCAGAAAACAAGGAATAGGAACAAGGACGAAATGAAATGATATTAAATATGAATTTCAAAAGCTGAAAGCATATAATAAGAAGATGACAATGACAATGTAGTAAATGACGAGATATTTATGAATAATGTCATTTTATTGAACAGTGAATTGACTTTTGTCACTTATAATAAAAACTTTTTCGCTATATCTCACTCACAAGAATCAATATAAAAGTAAAATTATCACAAAAACAAGTGATTTATGGTATATTTTTAAAGCTTTTTTTTTCTTCCATATAGCATATTTTAGTCCGTTGTCTAAAAAAGAGTGGCATATTTGTTGCAACTCCCGTAAATGACGTAGAAAGGAAAGCTATCGACGGCGAACGGCGGCGAAGAAAGAAACGAACGACTACATGTGAGTAAACGACCGCAAAATCAAGGACACCCAAAATTAACGGAAAAAAGGAAAAAGAAAGAAACAACACTAAATGAGAACGGAGAAAAAAAAAACAAGAAACTAGTCGGAAGGAACAAAACTATAGCAATGTAAAAATAACAGTTACAAGAAACGACATGGAATGAGAAAAATATGACAAAAAGGAAACGACAACAAAGTGGAATGAACAAGCAACAATGAAGTATAAAGCCCTTACATGTAGTTCCAAAAAATAAATATGTAGTTACAACTGCTAAGTATGAAACTCTCACGTAATATAATATAAAGTAAAAATAGACTATAGTATAAATTTAGCTACAATAAATTTGTTTTAACTTTTAGTTTTAATTACGTTGTGAGATGCACTCAAAGCCTAAATGAATTAGAACACACAGGAAACAACGGCAAATGACAAAAAAGGAAACGACAATATAGTAGAATGAACAAGTAGTAATGATGTGGACCGTAAGCCGACATGAATCAGAGCGACATGGAATGAGAAAAATATAACAAGAAAGAAACGACGACAAATGACTGAACGATAAAGTGGAATAACTCAAATAAGCAACGGAGGGGAGTGCAAAACCTCTAGGCACAGCTGCATTATTTCTTCTGAATAATGGTTTTGGGTTGACTGGAAACAAAGAAAGGGCTTTGTAGAAGCCAATGTTGTGTATTGTTAAAAATAGTTAATTTGGAGGCAAGAACTGATTTGAAGATGCATTATCCATGAGACTATGACTATGTTATTCCCCTCGAAAGGTTTTTTTTTTTTTTTTTTTTTTTTGGTGCTTTTCAACCTTTTTTTTTTTCTTTTCTTCCCAAATTATTTTATCTTTTTTTTTTCATTTTTATCCTTTTTTAGCATTTCTCTTAAAATTTTATCTTTTTCCATTTCTATCCCTTTTTTTTAGCATTTCTCTTAAAATTTTATCTTTTTCCATTTCTATCCCTTTTTTAACATTTCTCTTAAACTTTTACATTTTAAATGTACGTTATTGAAGTACTTTTTTTCATCTAATTTGCTCCTATTAAAATCATTACCCTCAAATATGCCTCCACCTAAATTTTTCTTCACAATTCTCTAAATATATTTTTCTATATCAATATAATTTTCATAAATAATTTTTTTATATACCTGATTGCTCAATTGAAATAACTTTATATCAAATAACCAATCAATAAAAAAAAACTAATAGTTATTTGAAAACATATGTTTGAACCAAAAAATATTGGGTCAAACCAGCTTTCTTATACTATTTTCTTCCGTAAAATTGAAATTGTCACTGTGTTTTCAATGCAAACTTTTAATTTGAACCATGTGCTTTTTAAGATCTTTTGAATATAAAATTCAACATATTGGGCATGCATGTGCTTTTAAACTAGTTTAAAAAAATGTATACGATAAACAAAAATAAAATAGAGAGAATGAGAAATCTATTCATATTTGATCAAGAAATCAAAGAACAGAATTACATTGAACCTTGTGATTTGATACACAGGTTTGAATGGTGTAGTTCTGAACTTTATAGTTTAAATAGGTAGTTTTAAATTAACGTTTAGAATATAAAGGCCTACATAGAAAATAAAATATCATATTAAATCAAAATTTGGAAAAAACAACTTAAACTATGGTCTAGAAAGAAAAATAAAAATAAGACAAGTTTTTACGTTAAAGGATGGTTCAAAATATTAAAATTTAAAAGAAAGTTAAGTTCTCAAAACTGACGGTTTAACTCGATTTAAACTATTCTCATTGATTTGAGCCATTGTCTTATTCTGCATACCAAATGGTAGGTGCATGAGTTTAAAACCGTAAGAACCCATGTACCAAAGGGGCTCAATTTTTGAAAGAGGGGTTAAACATGAAGAAACGTATCAAATAATAACAATTACAGGGAAATGTAAAAAATTTTCAACCTTTGTAAAAAATTGAGAACAACACTACGCAAACTATTCTTGTACTAGCTTCCTGACATTTGCTTAAAATTTGATCAACACGCAAGCTCCGGATTAAGATGTTAGAATTATCATATGGGCTTTGGCATAATCAATTGAGAATTGCGTGTGAGCATAATTAATAAAACAGTGGGCCACAATGGAATGGAATGGACACAAAGTTCTTAAACAAGAGTCCTGTGGACTCACTCTTTACTACCCAACTTGACTAGCCCATTTGCTCAGGTCTTTCTCTCTTGGGTTTGGGCTTACCCATCATTATATGGCATTATTTTATTGAAAATATGTTAGAAATATCTTCATTAAATTTGGGAATATTGGGATATAGCCTAGACAACCGAAAGAGGAAAAAACTTAGCGAGGGTGAAGAGAAGAGCTCCATCTTCTACTCTTGCTTGTCCTCATCTTTTTTAAACAATTGTAATAGAACAGATTTGAGAATAAGTGTTTTGATGTTAAAGTGTTACCTTTTAGACCGTTGTGTTATATGACAATATAGAAGCATGTTATATGTTGAGCTTATTTAAAAAAAAAAAAAAGGTTGAATGTGATGAAGGCATTGAGAATACAGGAGTTGAATTTGAGGAAGTTGAAGGAAATGAAGGTTGTGACGATGAAAATGATAAAATCATTCGAGATGAATATTTTGACGTTAACCTAGACGCGTCGGGTGCTTCAACACTTGGATGCAAGGTTGATCAATCAAACGATCCTACTTTGATGGAGTACCCCGAACGAGATACAATGAAATATGCCCCAACTCTGAATCAACACAATCTACACCTAAATGAGGGCATTTACTGATTATGAACAGTTAAAGATGGATGACAATTATGTGTTACAGTTTCAATGATGGGATGGATATTGCAATTGGTTAGGACTTTTCGAGCAAGAACAAGGTGAAGAATTTGATGATCATGCTTCATTAAAAGCTTGTTTTGAATTTAAAATAGTCAGATCGACAACAAAGTTGTTGGCAACAAAATGTGTAGTCTCGGATTGCAAGTGGGCATTTTGAGCTGTAAAGATTGCAAACTTAGATCGTTTTTTCATCTGAACATACAATAACATCTATACGTGCTCTTCTAGTTTGCTTATAAGAAGAACAGACAAGCAAAATCAGACTTAGTTTGCTGATATGTTGAAGAAGAAGTACCCAGGCCAACTTGACACACCTAATCCAAAATCAATAATGAACATGATGAGAAATGAAGGCGTTACAATAGGTTACTATAAAGCTTGGAAGGGAAAAAAAAATGGCCGCAAGTGATGTTGGAGGTGCACCAGAGTTCAGTAAAATGGTGAATCCTAGCTCAGTCACTCGTCTAGCAGTTGATGAAAGTCAAAAGTTCAAGTATCTTTTCGTCATTTAGGGGCTTGCATAGAGGGGTTCAAGGCAATGAGGAAAGTAATTGTTATGGATGGGACTTTTTTGAAGACCAAATATAAAGGGACAATGATCGTAGCCACTGCCCAAGATGGCAATTACCGTTAATATCCTCTAGCATGGGGAGTGGTGGAATCATAGAATGATAGGTCATGGAATTGGTTCATGATGAAACTTGAAGAGTTTATACCTGATGAAGAGGAGTTGGTGATCATTTCATATAGGCACCAGAGTATCATTAATGTAGTCTCCAAGATCTACAAGAATGCTCAACATAAATTTTATGTGTGTGGCACCTTTCACAAAACATCAAATCACGATATCAAGGACCCCGTGTTAAGGGTGGAAAGGATAAAGGGAAGATTAAGGTCAAGGAAGCCGTCGTGAAGAAATTCATGAATATTGCGAAAGCATATACAGAGCTGAGTTCAACATGTTGTATGATGACCTAAAGAAAATGTATATGGCCACTACAGACTACAGAGTATCTTGAAGAAGCTGTCGGTGTTAAAAAATGGGCTAGATGCCACTTCGCAGGTTCTCGCTAGCTGAGTCCATCAATGGTGTGTTGAAGAAGGCAAGAACATATCCTCTGCTACCCTTGATGGATGCAATGGTGGCAAAAATCTCTAAAAAGTTTAACAATCACAGAAAGGCATTGACTCTCGGATCTTCCTCACAGCTCTTAACTCCGATGGAGGAGAAAGCATTGCATGCAAGGTATAAAGAGTCCACATTCCTATCAGTGCGAGAACTAAATAGTACAATACTTGAATACTGTGTCATAGGGAGATATAGTAGTGTGTGCATGCCTTAAAAGTATCTCCGGAAGGTCCAAACAGTTTTTATAAACTATGCTCAAAATACTATTTGAAGGAATTATGGGCATTAGTCTACGTCCAAACCATATATCCCCTGCTGAGCTTGTCAGATTGCGTCATCCTGGATGACGTATGCTCTATGAAAGTGTCACCACCTGATTTTACATGGAAGACTTCAGCAAACCAGATTTCCTTCTGTTGGAGAGTATGGAAGGGCAAAAGGAAGAAATCCAACAAATCAACAACCTCTCAAGTGAACGTGGAAATCATGTCGCCCCTTGAATAAATGTTTATATGATTGTATTAGTAACTGCTAGAGTTTTTGAACTAGCATGCCGCTTTAGTTATTATCTATTTTCCTCAACGAATAATACCACTTTAGTTAATATCGGACCGGTTGGACAGAAGAAAAGGTGGACCGGTCATTCTAGTCTGAAATTCTTTAAAAGAACCGAAGCTCACAGGAAAACAAGACCAGTAAGATCGATCCACTAACTCTTTGGTCTGCTCAGTCTTCCTTTAGGACTGCAAGCAGTCCGCTCGGTTGGCTTAGTCTGAAAGTTGTAATTTAATCAAAATTCATATTGAATTTGGAATTTATAACCATAATTTCGCAAAAAATTAAATCTTAACTCAAAAATGGATGATTGTAAAAGAAATTAGTTGGATGAGAACGAGGTAATAATAACATTGCACTATTGCTATCAACGCTTACAAATACGATTGGCAACTAAAAACATCAAGCATGTAGAGTTAACCTCATCAATAGGTGAATTTTATCTTCAATTTATTTTTTTTATTACTATAAGTTTGCAAATAAAACTTTAATTTAAAATTAGTGATCATAATTAAAAAAATTAGTTGAATGATGTAATAGTGTTACATTATTGGTATCAACACTTAACAACAAGTAGAGACCTTAATTGCGTGGAACAAACATCATCAATAGGTACATTTTATCTTCGATTAATTCCTATCAACACGATTTCACAAGTTTTAGCATTTGTGCCACCATTGGCAATTAGAAGACTTGTATCTTCGCCGGAACAAGTAATGGTTTTCTCGGTCCAATCGATATCCTTGCTATTATATTCGAGGACGGGAGCCAGTGTGCTCGGTCCTCTTGGTCTTCCTTTCGGACTGCAAGGAGTCTGCTTGGTTTGCTTGGTCTGAAAGATAATTTAATCAAAACTCATATTGAACTTGGAAGTTATAACAACAATGTTGCAAAAAATTAAACCTTAACTCAAAAAAAGGAAACCATAATTTTAGAACACTGGTGCACAATCTAAACAATCCGCTCAGTCTGAAAACAGTGATCAACTATAGTTCAACAAATGTTCAACCATGTCCAAATCACATCTAATTCTGTCCAAACATTTTCAAATACAATAAGAAAATAACTAATTGTAACTATGGGATACAGTCATCATGATAAATCTCAACTAGCCATCTTCGCATGATAAAGAGGTATTATATCATTATTTATTAAGTCAAACGAAATGCCTTCCATATCGATCTCGATATACTTTATCGCGTATACGGCTCAATCTCCCCTATGTTAGACATGTTTATAAGTATTTAAATTAAATAATAAGATGAAAACGTTAAACATAGGAATTGAAATATACTTACACCCCATAATTTTGGGCATGGTTGCGTGGGCGCTAGTATGGCCATAGGTCATCAACAATTTCATTAAAAATCCGCACTTCCGAACGACTCTAGGAATCATCACCCGGATAGGCTCAATGATTTCGGCCATTTTTTTTTATCTTGCAGCCCACACTATAATAAAAAACAACCACCTCTTTGGTTACCAAGTCAACCTTTACTGCAACCCAATGTGTATCATTAATGCTAAGTGGGAAGTACAATGCTTTCGGGTTCTTTCAAGATTTTCCATACTTGGAGAGCTCACCACAAACATGTATTGTTTTTGTAGTTCATCACATGTAGTTGACAGAGTACCTCATCCAAAACAACAACATTCTGATTGAACACGTCATGGTACTTTTGTTGTCTCTTCCTTATTCCATACATGGCTTCACCTAGATGCTGCAAAAAGGTAATCATGTTAGAGTATATTTTTACAAGAATAAAAAAACATGAATCTGACATTAGTTAGTATAGAATTATTTACTTCATTATCAAGCCACATATTTACTGTCATTATCCGTTCAAAAAAATAAAAAAACCAGTTTCATTCTTCTCCAAGACCACAAATGACGTGCTCCAGATTGTCAGACTTGTAGAATTGGTTAAAGGATATCCTCATTTCCTCTTCAAGATGAAATTGGTTGTGTTGTTGTATCGAACCTTTCATAGACCTCATCTTTTTGCGATTTATGGTCAGTGAACGGAGTTCTCTTGTATTTGTACTTCTTCAGTTGCCTCCTAGGACATTCCTTGAGTTGTTCAACCTCAAAAATGTTTTCATCACCATCAGTTGAACAAGTCGGGCTATTACAAAACTTCATCATCCTGATCATTATCATCGCCTTGACAAAGATCAACGCTTCCAGTAGCAACGTCTTGAACACCATCATCCCCCTGAGGCAGATCGATGGCGTCCCCACGAAGATCAACATTTCTAATATCAAAGTTTTAAACATTTATCATACACCAAATTTTATTCTCATTCCTCAAGAGTCTTACCATTCTAACTTAATATATAATGTTATTTATTAATAGTTAAAAATAGTTTGCAAGCATCAAATTTTACCAAATGATGATATTTTAATTTGAAGAAAACATAATCTGAGTGTTTTGCTTGTTAAGTACTCGGGAATCTACTTTTTTTTTTTTTTTCCTAATAAGGTGTGACGAGACAGTATAAATTACACATACATGATGACCAATGCAAAATGATCATCCATTTTTCTAAATCACCGGCAACTGACATCTTAATAATTACATATGACCATGACAAAATACATCCTGATGTACTTGACAGTTGACACGTTACTAACAAACTAAGAATTCTGCAACCAGAGTAAAGGAAAAATAACATATAATTGGGTTACATTAAAGCTAAAATTCTCAAAAAAAAAAAAAAGAAAAAAAAGAAAAAACAACTTCACATCAAGTTGCATAAAACCAAACCTTACAGAATTCTTCAGAAACCAAATCGTATAGAATTACACACATAATTGCAACTCATCTATCATTTTGAATGATAAATATACAGGTTTTAGATATGATAAATTAAATAACAGTAATTAAAATCTAGTTTGTGAAGAAAATTTACTGATGATAATTGTGTCCTCGGTCGTGTTGTCGTCATGGGTGGTGGGTTGTTATCACCACTCGTATGCGACGGTGTTCCACTAATTCCTTCATATTTGATCTTTGACTCAGTCTCCGGTGATTCTATATATCGACGGCATTTGGTGCGTTTGGAATTGGAGGTTGGAGAGGTTCGCTTTTGCATGTTCCATTGCAGAACATATTAGGTGGCTTGATTGGAAATGGGGGAGGTCCGAAAGAGGTGATGGGAGCTGTGCCGCGAAACGGTTTTTTACTTCTAGAAAGAGTATTAGTTTCTTATAGGATGTTTGGCCTGATAGTTAGATTCATTGGTTAAAAGTGTAAACACTGTAGCATGTGAGAGTTTTATATTGTAATAATTTTTTCTTTTTATGTGAAAGCTTTACACTGTTTTTAACTAAAAAGTTGGTTAAAACCAATTTTGCCAAACAAGATATTTGTAATGCCTTTCAGTGGGGGTTAACAATTTTAAATAAATTAAATAAAGATAAGAAAATAAAAATAAAACTTCAAAACAAGTTTGCCTAGGACTTAAATGAAAACTCTCAAATCAAAATAAAAATAAAAATATAAACAACAAATAAACCACAGTTTAATGTAGCACCGTTAATTTAATAATATAAAACTATCATCATCATCATTTCAACCCTCAATATATCTTAATACAGTCACAAAAAGTAATATACATTATACGATGCTTACGTTATAAAGGAGAACATTCTCAGTAATAGAAAAGATTCTAACTAATTACAGATACATAGTTTCCTCAATTATATTTCGTGTAGCACCTCACACTTAGTAAGTCCTAAAAAGATTAAATATAAAGGAATAAACAACAACATGCTTAGTAGGAAAAATCATTACTCACCTTTAGATTTTTATCATAGCCACATCAAAACCTACATGGTTAGTTAGTTCTTAACATTATTCATCATTATTATCATGTTTATTTCTGGTGGATACCCTATGATTATTCTTACCAAGTTTAATACATATATATATACACACACACATATTAGTTCAAGATTTATAATGCTCATTTGTATCTATCATGCAATAGACTATCATATCACTTAAGTCAACGAGACCCAAATGAGCGCACTTGACCACTCTACAATCATTCCAAGATTGTCCGGTGAAGGGACATTAAGCCCTGGATCCTCACCAAGTCAATTCTTGTATGGTGCATTGTAGGACTTTTGACCCAAAAGAGCGTCATCACCTCTCTCTATATTACCTTTTAGGTTATTCGTGCCCAAGGACGTAAATGTTACCCTTTTCATATCTCACCATTCCTTTCATAACTACTACTGTTATGTATAAAGTATATTTTCTAACCATGCTTTTCAATTTATTCCATATGTGTCAAATTATTTATTCCTCGCTGTATATTACAGGACGAGTTCATGGTATTGTCTCATAAGTGATATTTATGTAATAACGGTTCAACATATATATATGTCTTGCAATATAAAAAACCAATTTTAATTCTATAAAACCTCACAAAATATGAGTAATAGATTCCCTATCTCTTAGTGAATATACTGCTGATAACTTCAAGCTCATGAAACCAAGTTCACCACATAAACTCTAAGTACGTCATTATCCTACGACGTATAAAATAATCATACTTTAACTTAATTTCTAATCTATAATCATGTTAATTTACCATCTGTTCTTATTAGTGTGCCATAATGATTAATATGCTCCAAATATGCATATAAAATTAAATGGATAATTTAATTTTAATAACAACAAAAATTGGCCCATATTCTAATTTAAAATGTTCAAAAAATAATTTGAAACAAAATAATGTGAGATTAAAATATTTTGGAATAAAACATTTAAATAAAAATTTTGTATTAAGGTTAGGTCAATCCGACCTATATTATATCAAACACAAAAGAATTGACGAAGGAATAGATTTAGCGAAATGGTGGAAGGCATCTTAAAATATTAGGAGGTTATAGGTTCGAGTCTTGAGGAAAGCAAGTTTTTAATTATATTTTCTGTTTAATAGAAACAACATGTTGTTTTTAGGAAACGACTTGCTGTTTCTATGAAAAACGACGTGTAGTTTTGTAAAAAAATGACATGTTGTTTTTCACTTGAAAATTTTCCATAGAGAGCCCAAAACTCTGAATTTTTTGAGTTTTTCATGAAATCTTAGTTTTCTAATAGCTTTTTAAGCATAAAAACAATATATAATTAACTCTATACAATATAAACTCATTTCTATAGATTTTCATACTCAAAACATAATCTAAATCTAAGTTTACCTTAAATCCAAGCCAAATATGTTGTTTTGATCACTAAAATTCCCTTGATTTCAAGCTTTATTAGTTGCTAGGAGGTTGTTTTTGTGAATTTTGGGTGAAAAATAGCTTGGTGTGATGTTTGGTTTTTCTTGGGTTTCCTCTGTTTTGGGTTACCATGGAGGAAAGAAGAATAAAAAAAAGAAGGAAGAGAGGAAAGAAGAGGAAGGAAATTGAGAGCAGGAAAAGTGTAGTAGGTGAGGAAGGAAGAAGAAGAAAAGAAAGAAAAAGAGAAGATGAGAACGTGGGAGACAAGAGAAGAAAAAGAAGGAGGAGATTAAGGACAGTTTGTCTCCTGCGTCTTTTCACATGGAAATTTTGGAAGCAAATCTCAAATGGTATTTTTGTAATTAAATAAAAGTTTTAAGGGTATTTTGATGATTTTTGAAAAATAGGTGTAGAAAAATTTTAGAGAAATTAAAAATAAGTTGATAGGATAATATGAGATGAATTTTAGATGAAATAAAATTTCATAAAAATTTATTTAGCATACTTATAATTAAATTAGTCACAAATTATACCTATTTCACTATTAATCTTAATGGCCCGATTACGCGCTCAGATTATTAATTTACGCATTCCAAAGAAATTAATTATTGACATGATCAAAACTAATAAGGTAAATAAAAACTCAACAACTAGCTATTCCATTCATTTTTGGTTTTGCTTTTGACTATTCTAATTCTTTTTTTTTTTCGTTGAAACCAAGATATAATCATCATAAATAACCTTTACATATTGCAACATAAAAAATAAAGCATAGGAATTCAAAAATTTTCCAACCTCTACTGACCATTCACGAAGTAAAGTTGCAGGCAAGATCATGCCAGCGTTACTGTGAAAATTTAGCAAGAAATGCATCCTCCCACTGCTTTGTGGGCAATAAATATTTTGGGCACTTGGCAATCCCAGGAATCTTGGGCATATTATTATATTAATACAATATACTAAAGAAGAGCAGTTTAACACTGTACATCGTGAAACAAATATACCATACATGGTGTAGCGTTTTATCTTTTTTGTCTAAGTGTTTTGCCTTTTGTGCCCTTTATGGTTTCTTTTGTTTTTGTTTCTATCAGTATTTTTTAGGTCATTTTGAATTATTAGGGCCAAATTGACGCTTTTGCCCTTAAATGACACTTCCCATATTCTATTTGTTTGATTGTTTTTTCGTCATTACATCTTACTCAGTCCAATCATTTAGTGCACTTTTTTCCCCCCACTGTCTTCTTGTCACTTACGGTTTCTTTTCTTCATTTTCTGGTTCTTCGCTGTTTGTGTTCCATCATTTAGGGTTTTTTCCTTTCATTTTCAGCTCTCTAGCCGTTTGTTCCAAGCCCCTTCGTCTTGAGTTTCTCATCTTCATCGGAAATTGCTCAACTGTTTGCTTATCTTCTTCTTGTTTCTTTATTTTTCTCTTTTTTTTCCCTTTTGGTTCTCTTGCCATTTCACAGTTTCGTGCTTTTCGTTTGTTTTTTAGTTTTTTTTTTTTTTTAAGACAGCTTTTATAGTCATTGTTTCTGTTTTTTTTTTCTTTTATTTTTAATTTTTTAAAAATTTAGGGTTCATCAGGAGATTTTAATTGTTTAATATGTTGAGTTTATTCTCCTACAGTCTCTATGGTCATTTTTTTATTATGTTCTTCTTTGTTTTTGTTTCGTAATTTTTTGAATTTGTTTTGGTTCTTTGGGAGAAATTAGTTTGACGAATCGTTGATGAAGAAGGAGCAAAAGATGCTTTTTCTTTTTTTTTTTTTCCTTGTCGGGTTTTTTTTACACAAAAGTATTCTTTCAGAATGCAAACAAAAGAATCTGCAGAAAAAAAAATTTTCCCTGTTTTTGCACGAATGAAATTTTGCTTTTTGGCGTAGTGATTTGGTCTTAGGACTTGACAAATCGGACTATGGTTTAGAACAGAAAGAAAAAGTCGGCAATTCTCTTGTGATTTGGCTTACTTTTTAAAAAAAATTATAGCTAAAGTGTAGTTATTTCTTTGCAGAATTGTGTTCTCTATGTCTTTTTTGTTATTTGTAAGTGCAGGACCAATTGACGGCTTTTTTTTAAAGGAATTTTTTTTCCTTTACTTTGTTGTTTGTTTCAATCTATTGTTTTCTGTGGGAGAAGCTTTTTATTTGTCTGATTCGATCTTCTTTGAGAAATTATTATTCCAGTTTTGTGAGTTTAAAAACTGTTTGTTATTTTTTTAATTAATCAGATATTTGGTTTGTATTTATGATATTGGTGATATGTGATGCTTGAGTTAATGATTTTTTTTTAACCTAAGTTGATGATATAAGACATTTTTTGTAAATTTATGTCCATGAAACAACAAAATGTTATGCATTTAATAAAAACTTACTTTTAAATTTACTATCAATAACTTTTAGTTAATGGTATAATATCTGTACTATGAGTTTTAGTTAATTGTTTAATTTAGTTAATGTTTAAAGGAAAAAACTTCTATTGATTCTCTGGTAATGATTTTTAGTTAATGGTATGGTGATCTATAATATGTTATTTCATTTGTTTTTATTTTTTTAATGTAACTAATTTATGTCGAGAAGTTGTTTTATATATTATTATTTCATTTCATGTTCTTCTTGCATGCAGTAACGATGTTTTTACAAAACTAAAATATTGTAATCATTTTAGTCAAAATGAAATCAAGTTTTAGTAACATCAAGAAGATTTTTGGAGATTTCGATGGAGATAATAAATAGATTTTAATAGAAAAAAGCTAAGCTGACCCAATTTTTTCTTCTTATTAACTAATACTACGACTTTTCTTTAGAAAAGAAGAATCTTTTGTAACAACTTATTTTTAAGTAATTTTCAATTTTCACATGCTATTTAATATTTTATTTATTGTTTTTTAATTCCTTTTCTTTCCGTTAGAATAAATACTTTTGTGTTTGGTTTTAAAATATGGTTTCTTTAAACTATTCTTTTTAAATCCCCAAATATGTAAACTATTACAGAGTAGGTAAATTTAAACCCTTTTTTTGTCTTATTTTTTGGTGTTTTTGGATTTATTGTTGTGGCAGCTAGGGTTGTGGTTGTGATATTGAAGGCCGGACATCTTCAAAGATTTTTAAAACCACTCTATTTATTTGTGTTTCTCTCTGTTGAAAATAAAGTTGAAAAATTTATGTTTGTCCCCTTAATTGATCAATGTTTGGTGGGATTATAAATTGATCAGTAAAGCCTTTATCAATCGTTAATGTGGAGCATGGTGTTTTAATCAATGCTTCTGCGACTCGTCCAAATATGGTGATGTATATGTTTTTGGTATTATTTTTAATTTGTATGTTCAACCTGTACTTGTAATATATATAGTAATAATTAATTAATGTAGTATGTTATTTATTATAACTAGTAAAAATAAATGAATTTTAGGAAGAAATTCTTAATAAATTGTATTACCATGGAGTGAGTACTGTGTTCAAATTGCCATGATATCACACTACCAACCATTATCTGCTTGTTTTAATTGTTGATAATATCTGGGACATGAATTATAATATCATCCCATATTTGTGGAGAATCTAGTTATTGTTGCTCTTATTGTAAATCTAGCACTCTATATAAATGAGGAAAAGTTGTTAGTTTGGGTGATAAAATAAATAGGATAAGTTTTAACAATACTAAAATGATTGCTTTCTAGATCTAATGCTCTCAATTCACTGATTGTTTTTCTATTTTCTAATTTTAGGAAGAAATGACGATGGAAGGAAGAAACAAAGGAAGACACACATTAGGGTTGGGATAGAAGAGGAAATGACAAAGGAGACCGAAGAAAGAGGAATAAACGAAAAATCCATAAAAGCACTAAGCTAGAGAAAGAATTACACAAACACCATCATCAGTAGCAAATAAGAAGAGTTTAATAAGTGAAAACGCAACAAAGTGTTTGAGATTACCAAAACAACACACCGTTAGGAAAGGAAAAAGGGTCCAATGGGAATGGAACGGACAAAAACCTGTACAAACTATAGTGGTTTTGCCTCTCCTTTAGTATATAGTAATCATGTGTTGTATTTGTTATGCATGATATTTTAAAGACTTAAGTCATGATTTGAAATTAAGCTCAAAAAATTTGTACATAAATTACTTAACTTAACCTTTAATTATTGCATATATAATGCAGTATAAATTCTTGGATGTCACAAAACCCACATCAAATGGAGCCATTCTAGAACAAGCCTAGAAAAATAACTTAAAATGAACCAGCCAAAGAACGACTAGTGGTTGTTTTTAAATATCTATAGGGTATTTAAGAGACTAGTTTAAACTATCAGTTTGAGGTTGAGAATTGTAGTATATGAGAGCTTTACACTATTATTTTTTACTGTAGCATGTGAGAGTTTTACAATGTTTACAGTTCCAACCATTGGTTTGAACTACTCTTCTAAATCTTACCTTTTTTATTCTTCTTCTTCTACCATAATGACCTTTCCTTTTCCTCACCTTTTTGGATGTCCCACCATGTTCTCTCTCTCTCTCCCTCTTCTTCTCTTTTTCTTAAGTTTTTATATTTGAAAAACCATCATTTTTTCAATTTAATAGTGTACACAAGTGGAATGATACTGCTTTACTAGGAGCATCTTTAATATGATGTTAAATTTGCTACCAAGTATTAGCGCACCTTATTAGTGGTTAAGTGTAATGACCGAGAAAAATCCTAGAATTAAATAACGTAATTTACATATTTAAATCAAGGATTTTCCTCGACGCATTATGTATGAATTTTGTGAGTAAAGAATTAATGGAATTAATATACGAATATTCCAAAAATTCTATAATGGATTATATAGTTAAGTTAATTAACTATCAAAATTTAATAAATGAATTGATAAATTCAACCGTTACTATGATGGAAGAATTTATCTGTAAAGAACTTGAGAATTTAATAATGAGAAGTTTCAAGTACAATATTAAGTTAGCAGTGTATCAAGAAACACTCTAACGCAAATTAATCCTTAATTGCCAAATTAGTCAAAAATGGAGCTACGCGAATAGCCGTAATGACAGAAAATATTATGCAAACTCTAATAGTGACATTGTTAAAAACTATGTCATTACAAAGTTTAGATACTAAAAAAGTCACGTTTGGATTTTTATTAAGTTTAAAATTAATTTTTAGACTTAATGCAGTCAAAAACAAATACGCAATTAAACTTTGATTGTTATAGGTTCATACTGCGATCAGTGTATCACAGTATTTGAAAAATAAAAAAGACCTATCAGGTAATAAAATTTCCTGTTAGCTAAGTTAGTTATTGCTGGCAGTATAAAGTTTACCTGCTTAAGCATTTCTTACAAGAAAGGCCAAAGTACCCATAAAATGTGCTTCCAATATCATCATTGTACTTTAATTAATCAATTAAGCCTTACCTAACACTCCACTCCACTTCATGATGGCGCCAACCTTGGAGATTAGTAAGTCTAGTTTAAGTCAAAAATATTGTCTTGTTTCCCACTTGTCCACCGAGTAAGTCATAAAGGAAGAAAAAAGGAAAAAGCTTGCTTTGTCTTGTTTCCCACATATCCACCGATTGAGCTTGCTTCCAAGAAAAAGAAAACTTTTCTCTCCATTTATTTTTCTCTTTTCTCCACTTCCACCAAACAACCCAACCTCCAAAAGAAAGAAAAAAAAATTGTTGTATGATCACTTGTCTCCACTTGACTTCAAGCTCCACCACCGATTCACCAAGTCAAAAGAATAAAATTTAAAATTTTCCCACTTCCATTCCTTCCACCGACTGGTCTTAGAATCACAAAGAGAAAAAAAAAAAGAAAAAGAAGTTGTTTGTCTCCACTTGCTTCACCAAGTAAGCAAGTCACAAAGAAGAAGTAGGAAAAGAAGGAGGTGGTGAAAGATATTGTTCAAGGTATTATCTACACCATTTCTTTCCTTTTTATTTTTCCTTAGCAAAGAAAGGAAAAATGTTGCTTGAATAGCTTTTATGTGATAGCAAAGGCAAGTTAGATTTTTACATGATAAAGTTTTGATTTAGTGTTGGTTCAAGAAGAGGGAACAAGAGGAGATAAAAGTTTTAAGATCAACCAACCAAGGATAGTCATCAAGGGTAAGTAATCTAAACCTTTCCTTAAATTTTTTTTAGGTTAAAGTTAATAATTTTATGAGAGAGTTGATGATTGGGTGAGGAAACGGGTTGTAATAATTATTTTTGTGTGATTAGCATGGCTAGTGTTTGTATGTGATGTACAAAGTTAGTATGCTATGTTAGCGTTATATTTTGTACAAGTTTTAGTTTGTGGAAAAATTTTCCATAAACTTTGAACGTGTAAACGGAGGCCTTAGAACTGATTTTTAAAACTTTACCGAACACAGGACTTTTAGTTTTCGTCGTCTTGTACAAAATCCTGTGACTGTGAAAAAACACAGTTTTGACTCTAAATAGACCTACCGAACAATTTTTATGGACTGCCTAAACAGTCACCAAAAACTGCCAAAAAGGCAGCCAAAAAAAAAAAAAAAAAAAACTGCCTGATGCAGTTTATTGAAACTGCCCAAAACCTGCTGGAACTGTTTTGCCAATTTCGAACCATTTTGAGTCCGAATTTTATATTTCACAAAACACAGAAGTTTTAGATTTTTATGAGACAAACAACTTTTGTGAAGAAATGTTTTTCAAAATCTGCCTCTAAAATACAGTTATTGGCAGTTTTCTAAAACAGTCCAAAAACTACGTTTTTCGCGTAGAAAAATGTTTTTAAGTTTTGGGTTGTTTCGAGACCGCATTACAATTTTTCCAAACATAAAAGTTTAAGTTTGCAACAAAATGGAGAACTTTTGTGAAATACTGTTTTTAAATTGGACTTTAAATTGGACATATAAAAATAGTCAAAACTTTTAATTGGTAAGAATTTCAAAGTTTTAACCGGGAAGCAATTTTGCCAAAGAAAAATGGTAACCGGTACTATAAAAACAACAAGAAAATTATACAAACAAACATTTAAAAAAAGTGACTTTTACGAGGAAAAACTTTAAAAAGAAAATTTGTGTTTAATAAACGATTTCATATAACTCTTCCAAAATTACTCCACCAGTACCAGTTTTTACAAACAAAGATCGCGTGACTTTAAGATTTGAATTTTCACTAAACCAAGAAATTACAGTACTTTTGAAACGTTATATAAGCACAAGATTTATTGGGTTAACAATTTTAGCTATTATTTTATTGAGCGATTTTTATTTGAAATTCCAAGTTAAATGGGTAAGAATTTCAAAGATAAACTTTAATAGTTTTCAATTGAACATTATTTCGGCAAGCATAAAATCCTGATACGATAGAACCTTAATGTCACAATGTCAGGCATGGGTCCAACGCCCATTTCAGTCTAAAATGCCATGCAGAACACAATCTATTGGTAAAATGTATATGACAATATGATGTCATTTTTGGGCTTACGAGCTTAAAAATAATTACAAACCCATTATATGGATTTAAAACAAGCCCAATTAGGACTTAAGATAAGAATCATAAATTTAAAAGTGATTAGTTTAGTAGATTAATGTCTCAGGGCATAAATGACGATGGATAATTAATTAATTATTGTGAAATTAATTAATTATCAACATAGATATGAACAAATGGCAATTAAAGAAAAGCTCGAATATTATGAGGATTTAGTAAAATAAATCCTTATAATAGAAATGGGACAACTCATGACCGGTTGATAAAGGAATTTGTGATCTAAAAAAATGATCAAATTCTTATGGTTATGCTAAGATTTAATAGCCTAAAAAAGGGAAATTCTCACACACTCTTAATGGGTGTTTATACAGATTTATTCAGTAGAGAAAGAGGAACTCTGAATTGATAGGGGAGTCTACTTTACTAATACAGGTAAGTAGGAATCTCGCCTACAGTATGAATAGTTTTAAAAATAGATTAATTTTAAATGTTTTCATAAAATTTATGAAAATGCATGATCAGTGATTTATTACACTGTTATAAGTTATAATGTGATATGCTATGTTATGAAATGATGTGAAATGCTATGATGATGATGATGATGATATGATTAATGTGTGATGTATGCAATATATAAATTATATTGTTTAATCACCTTCAAGTGAAGTATGATAATGATTTATGAATCATGTATGATTATGATTTACGATTCATGAATTACGAAATTGTGATGTCATGTAGTGATAAGTCATACTGCATACATACAATAAAACAAGTGAAACTTATGAGACAAGTTAGGGGTATCGTACCAACCTCCCAACCCACGGGGAGGCTCCATGTTAAAGAAATGAATGATCTTGGTGTCGTTGGGACCTCGCAAACCCTAACTTCCCAAGACTCGCGCGCAACCGGTACGATCACTCAGGCCCAAAGTAAGAAAATAAGTTACAGCTTAAATAATTAAGCATAAATCAAGTTGATAAGCAAGCATAAAATGCTCATGCATACTTTTATTAAAATGATTTTTAATTATGTTTTGCGAGGTTAATTTCCTACTTGCTGAGCGAAAGCTCATTTAAGTATGTTCATGTTGTAGGTAAGAAAAACCTATCAGTGACACTTGATGGGCAGTGGTGAGCGGCGGACGAATGGTGAAGTTGGGAATGGATACCGCTCACGCAATGTAATATTTCCGCATTAGTATTTTACGAATTTATGCATGTTTTATTTTACGAAATTTTGTATGTTTATACCTTACGAAAATTATATGCATATGAATAAGTAAATAATTTACGTAATTATGTTTTAAAAACCGAGCTTGTGATTACGCAACCTTGGTCCAGAGGATTTTAAAGTTTAAAAATGTTGCAATAGTTAATGCAACAAATGCACGAAATTTGTAAGAAAGAAAATTATAAATTCATTTAGAATTACAAAGGATTATTGAAGTTTTACACTAAGTTAAGAAACGAATTTTATGAATATGTTTTATGAAATCATTATGAAAGTTTAAAAGAAAAGCTTTAAGAAATTAGTATCTTAAACTTAAAAGTTAAGTTATAAGAATTCGTTTGTTATTAAGATTTGAAAAATAGTTATTACTTCCTCTAAGGTTTCATGTTAAGGATTCCACAACAAGAATATATTGGAAAAAAAAAATGTATCCCAAATTTATCTACCTTATTTGTAAGTAAGTTTAAGTTTATGAGCATGTTTAAGTTAAGTGACGGCCACGTAAGGGCGGGTCGTTACATTAAGTGCCAGCCGAAAAGTAACCACTTTAGAGGAAGCTCAATGAATGGGAGGGGTGAGGCTTTGGGTTAAAGATCCTAGGTTCAAACCTGCCCTAGGAGTATTCATTCGGTGTCATTATGTCCCACAACTATCCTTAAAAAAAAAAACAAAAAAAAAAACAAAAATGGTAGCTAGAAAGCATTAATTTCAACAGAAGAGCTTTCTTATAGGTCCCTTTAGTTGGTTTATGCAAAAATGCTATGGTGGATGGTCTAAAAATTCTCCACTGGTAGAGAATTTTGTTAGGACCGTTGGATTTTGATCTAATGGTGAAAAAACTTTAAGGAGTACCAAATGTATAATAAATCCTACCTCATACAAATGAACCCCAAATTTTAAACCTTTCATCTCATTCATCAATATATTTTTTTCTCATTCTCACTTAAATTTCTTTGTTCTTCATCCTCAAAAAATCTTTGTTCTTTTGTTTTCTTCTATTATGTTCGCAAGTCGTCATGCCAACCACCGAAGAGGGAGGGATCCTATCGTAAGCTGTCATACCAAGCACCAAAGAGGGAGAGATCCCATCGATTGAGGCGGCGGCGTCAACCCTCGTTCAAGCTAACCAAGCCCCGTTGCAAGCCGCCCTCCTCTATGCTAGCCAAGCCCATTAAAAACCGTCGAGTCTAGTGAACGATCGAACGCCAAGATCTACCCAAAAATCAACGAATGCCAAGATTTGGCCTGAAACCCAGTGAACAATGTCGATCTCTTCCATCGCCTCCATCCATGACGTCGTGCTTGAACCCAACGATGGTCGTCAATGATGATGATTTGCATTTCCTCACTACGGTTTCCAATGACAGATCATTTATCTGTTAAGAAGATCGATTCAAAGAGGAACTAGGTTTTAGTGAAAGCAAGGATTTTACGCTTATGGTTTTTATTGAATTTGATTGAGAGGATAAATCGAAGTTCCCCAGATTGATCATTCGCTATAGATCCGGGTCTTTACTTATTTTTTAAAATTTTGTAATTAATCTATGTTTTTTCCTTATTATTTTTGGGAAATTTTTTGTGAAACTTGTAAATTGGATTGATTTTGGACTGCTTTTTGTAACTTAATTGTATTTTTGAGATTAATTTATCAATTAGTAATTGATTTGATCTTTGATTTGTGTAATTAGTTTAATCTAAATGTTTGGATTAATCTGTATATTAATTCTTTAAGATTTGGGTTTAATTTTTTTTTTGAGAAGATTTGGGTTAGTGTTGAAATTTTTTTAAAATGACAGAATCTGGGTTTAAAAGTGTATTAATTTGTTGAAATGATTTAATTTTTTCTAAAAGATGTGTTAATTTCGAGATTATTTTGGTAATTATTTTAATTTCTTAAAGGTATTGGTTTTTTCTTCTAATATATATATATATATATATATATAATGGTTTTTTATTTATTTTATTGTATTTAGTCAATGATGGTGAGACCATGTGGAACCGTGTTGAGGTTGAATATCATCATTAGAATCGTTTTTTAAACGTTCTTCACCAGTGGAGAAAAAAACAAAAAGGCCTCCACCATAGACCTCACATTTCCTTCAACATTTCTTCATCAAATATTAAGATGAATTTTCCTTGTATATGGTAGGCTGTACGATGTGACGTAAGAGTTTATACTTTTTGGAAGAGCATTGACTTTACTAATGAAGTGACCACAACGGCAAGTCTTTAAGTTCTATAAAACATCTTTTTTTTTCCTCTGAATAAAACATCTTATGTGTTTACATGATTATTTTCGCAAACCCGTTTGAAATGAAAGAATAAATTTGAATATTATAATATATGAATGTTTTATATTATAAATCTTAAAAGTTTTATAATGTAAATTATTTGAATTGATGAGTTGAAATCTGCAATATGCCAAACACACTATACATTGCACTAGGGATGCATACCACAGACATCATGTGTTGGTTTATTTTAGGGCTTTTTTTTTTCTTTTTTTGTGTTTTTATTTGCTATTAAATTTTCAAAAAATTCCCTAAGATGCTTCAATGCAAAAGTCAATTATACTATTATATTTGTCATAAAAATGTAAAAATAGCATATGTAATATGCTATTCTAATTTATTAGTACTGTAGCATGTGAGAGCTAGCTTTATACTAGAGAATAGAAATAAAGATTACAAGAGATAAATTGAAACATGTTATTGATTCTCCATCCTTGAATCTTGAAATTGTATCTTTTTTCATGTATCTTCCATCTTCAAGTCTTCAGTCTCGTATTGATCGAATACTCTATATTTTCATTCATATCCAAATTTAATGTTTCTCATAATTGTCCCAAAAATAAAATCAAAACAGCATCGAAAAAAGCACTTTTTTTGAAAAATTTACAACTCTCTGCTAGCGTCCGAATCTATCCAATTGGCATGCCGGTCATGACCCTCCGGCTTGTCGAACTTTATCGGTTGGCCTGCCGGTCATGACAAATCGGCCTGTCAAACCAGAAAGTCTGGCTTGCCGCTAGAGCCATTAGATTTTTGCCCCGCGAATGGCCTATAAAGCCTAAAGTTCGGCCTAACAGACCTGAGGGTTTGGTATGTTGACTGAGTAGAAATCACGTTTTTTAGAAAATACAGTTTTTAATGCAATTTATCAATTTCATTTTCAACAATTCAAAATTATAAAATTAAAGACTCAGGAAATACCTTTGGAATGCTATCATCCATCTTTTAGATTCATCTTCCAGATCTGTCTCCTCAGAATGATTATTTAATTACAAAATTCTTATAAAATTAAATAATAATTCCTAGACGGAGATGATAGTCTGCCATCTAATTACATGAAAAACCTAGATACATATTCTAACCTCTAAAGAACCATAACCGGCATAAATTAATTAATTAAATAATAATTTAATCAACCATAATTAATTGATAAACATTTATCATATAATCCATGACAACATATAAATATATAGAAACCTTAGAGTGCCAACTCTCTAAAAAATTAAATTCAAGCATAGGAAATATCAGGATTACATAATTTATTCATATGGCATGATCACAAACTTGTAAATTTATGTAAAAACATTGGCTCTGAAATCAATTGTTGGAAAAATAGTACGCAGCAGAATTTTTTAAAAAAATTATACATGAGTATTTTCCAAAACACAAGTTTGATATGCTTTATGCACAAATTAACTAGATCTTAGTAATCATGTTTGCTGAAAAGCTCCCGCAATCTATGAAGAGAAATGCATTATAGAAGAGCCTCAACTAACTAGTCTTCTTTGCTATTCTCGATCCACGATCGGAGTGCGTGTGGGGGCACGTCGTGCAGCCTTTTTCTAGTAAATTTCCTTCCAACCAATTAAGGAAACCTAGGACTAAGGTTCGTGATTTGTAAACTATAGCTCCTAGGGAGTTTTAGAGACTCACAATATAGGGTATTCACTTTTAAACCCTCAACTGATCTAAATAACTTATAAGTCGCACTCCCTATTTATGGAGTTTATGCCTAGGTTAGCCCTTATCAGATAAGGCTTTGAAAATTCGAATCAGGATCAATATCTGATAAAATAACATTTAAAAATGTGTGATCAAAAATCATTTTATCGGCAGGCTGAACTAGGAGATCGGCTTGCCGAACTAAGTCCATTGGCAGGCCGAACTTGAAGATCGGCCTACCAAACTAACGATAAATGATCTCTACGAATCTTTATTTCCCACACGAAATTCTTCGGATAGTGCCTCAGTTTTAATTCAAATAACCCAATAGAGAAGTTACTGATTAAAACAGTCATATCTAGATAATCTCTAGGAAAATAAATATTCTTAATAATTCAATAAGTTTATCTTGAATTAATTTATTTGAAATTAATTCAACCAATAAACAAGCATGAATTATCTGATCCCAAAAATTCAACAAGTTTATCTTGAATTAATTTTTCACAAAATTAATTCAACTGATAAACACACATAAATTATTTAATCCTATTGAATTTCAGTCATTCTGATAATTTGACATAAGTCACCAATTTATTAGAAAAGCATGCCGTATCGTTACATGATTTATTATAAGCTAGCAAAAGGGACCTGATGGACCAATATAGTTCAAGCTCTTGATAATTATAAAACCCAATATTCTAGATGTATATTTCATAATTATCAACACTAACACTACTCTACTAAAAGCTTAGAGCTTCACTCTCAAACTAGATAGAATTAAGAAGCCCAAATAGCTAAGTCTCCACGATATATCATAATATATTGTATCCCCATAAGATATCCATAATCGACTTAAGGATAAATTCTGTCTTACCTTTTTTATTTTTTTTCTCTTATGTTCTATTATCTCACCATCGGAAAACTTACCATCCAAAGATAGTATACTATTCGGTTACACCTATGTGTCCAAATGGTTGAGCTCTTCGGTTTTCTAATTACAAAATATTACATATAAGAGGATATCAACGACTCTTAAAGAGGAGCTATGGATTTCATATCTATGAATAATAAGTCTACGCTATCAAGAGTCATGTCTTCAACGTACCAGCATACGTACCAGCATAAAATGTGGATATCACCCTTTGATACATCAAAAGACATAAGTCAAGATAACGAGCCCACTATTCATCTCAATATTAAGATACAATGCATATGATTGTCTAAACACGAGATTCTTGAGATAGAGCCTCAGTTTTAATTCAAATAACCTAATAGAGAAGTTATCTGATTAAAGCAGTCATATCTAGATAATCTCTAGGAAAATAAATATTATTGATAATTCAACAAGTTTATCTTGAATTAATTTATTCAAAATTAATTCAACCGATAAACAAGCATGAATTATCTGATCCTAAAAATTCAACAAGTTTATCTTAAATTAATTTTTTACAAAATTAATTCAACTAATAAACACACATGAATTATTTGATCCTACCGAATTTCAGTCATTCTAATAATTTGACATAAGTCACTAATTATTAAAAAAACACGTTGTATCATTGCAGTACTTGTTATTCTAGATATAGAATCTATAGCTCTTTTGTGGAGTTGACGATATTCTCGTATAGGCATTATCCTGTAATTAGAAGACTGGAGTGCTCAACCGTTCAGATATATAGGTATGACCGAATGGTATACGATTTATGAATAGTAAGTATTTAAATAGTGAGATAATGGAACATAAGATAAAAAACAATCGGGAATGTAAAATGGAATTTATCCTTAAGCTGATTATGAGTATTCTATGGGGATGATATACATTATGATATGTCATAGACGATTATTCTATTAGAGCTTCGTAATTTTATATAGTTTGAGAATGCAGCTCTAAAGTTTTAGTGGAGTAGCGTTAGAGTTGATAATTATGAAATATATGTATCTATGATATGTTATTTTATAATTATAGGAGCTTGATCCATACATATCCATCAGGTCCCCTTTACTAGCTAATAATAATTCCTATAACGATATGAAATGTATTTCCTACATATTGGTGACTTATGTTAATTATTAGATTGACTGAAATTAGATAAATTAAATTTAATAATTCATGTTATTTTATTAGTTGAATTAATTAATTCAAAATAAACATGTTGAATTATTTGGATAGTATTTTATTTGATATGGAATTATTTGTATATGACTATTTTAATCAGATAACTTCTCTATTGAGTAATTTGAATTAAAACTGAGGCTCTATATAAAATTCTCATGTAAAAATAAAATATTCTAAAATTTCAAGATTATCGTTCGCTTGGTAGGCCGGTGGCCGAGTTCGGCAGGTCGATAGAGCCAGTTCAACAAGCCAATCTCTTAAATCGGCTTGCCAAACATGCATAATCTAGCTACGCATTTTTTATCAAAAGTTGATCTAAACTCGAATTTTGACGCCTAATTTGATAAAAATTGACCCCAAATTCGACCACTATATAAAAGAAACTATTTTTCGTTGTTCATTAGATCATTTGAGAAGTATAGAGTGAGTTTTCCTATAAAAGCAACTCTGAAAGTCTCAGAGAGCTATTGTTCAACATCTGGAACCTTAGCTTTTAGTTTTCTCAAGTGGTTAGAAGGAGAGTCACTGAGGAGAAGCTGTATGATGTGCGACCACCTGCACTCAATCATGAATAGAGAATAGCAAGAAAGACCAATTAGTTGAGGCTCTTCCAAAAGGTTCTTCTCTAGTTAGAGTTTTCTATAATCTTCAAAATATACAAAAAGGTATGTAAGATCTGTTATTAATTTATGTACTTAGTATATCAAACTTGTTATTTGGAAAAGACTTTGATTTAAAAATTTTTAAAATTCTGCTACATATCATTTTCCAACAAATCTTATTATCCCATTTAAACTTTATGGGCCTTTTTTAATCATAAAAGTTGATTTTTAACACAATCCATGTGATATAAATTTTTTGCCTCTTAAGGGACTTAATAAATTTTGGATTATTGTAACTCAAAAAATTTGTATGTAAAAAATATATGCCTTAATTCATAAAAATGTGCACACATAATGCACACAAATTTTTATTATATTTTACTCATACAATTTTATAATTACAAAATATAAAATTTTGCTAACGAAATTTATTGTGTAAATCTTGATTAAATTCTTGACTACAAATGAATTTTCTCGGATATTACACAATTAGAATAATAATGGATGTTAATTATCCCAATCAGCGTAATTTGTTGAAGCATAAATGAGAGATTTTTGTTCTAAACGGAGAGATTTCTGTCACAAGAAATAGCTAACATACAATAATGCGTGTCGTTTCAAGCACATAATGCAAATATTGATTATACATTTCTACTATTAGGTACTTGGATTTTTGACAACTTTGCTTCAACAAAATAACAAAAAAACTTTCATGTTTTGATATTAACTTGATTTCGACTCGGAATTTTTGTTGATATTTCGTAATCACATTTAGCAAGTCAGATTTGTAATTAGTTCCGCCCGGTTTCTTAAACTGACTCTTGATCTTATATGTCTCTTCATATGTAGATTTCATCAAGTTACAAATTCTGTTGTCGAGATGGGGATTATTTATAGTGTGCTGAAGGGAAAGAAGAAAATCCAGGGTATTCTATTTTCCAGCGTTTCTTTCCTATTAATTCTTTAATTTGATATGCCACATAAATTCTTTTTTGGGGAGAAGAAATAATTAAGAATGTAATAAAATTTACTTGTTGGTCACAGGAAAGAATTTGTTGTGCAATAAAATGATGCTTAGAAGGTTTGGAGAGAGCTCTTCTTGTATGATGGTTGTTGTCTTAAAAGATTTAGTGCTTTTATAATGTTGTGTCATGGAATCCAAGCTAGCTAGGATTAAAAACATTGTTGTTCTTGGTTTGATTTAATTATTTGAATTTCCATTTATTTTTTCTGATCCAGATTATTGGGTTCCATGCCCAGACTAATTGGTCTTATTGTGTTCAAATTCATTAGAAAGCTCAAACAATATGAAATTTTCAACGCTTAAATGATCTTGTGATTGTAAGGTGTGAAATTTTTCTATTTCACTTGCTATAATGTTCTTTAGGATTATGCCGTACTTATGAATATGAAAAATCTGATTTTCTTTGCCTTGATTGACTCTAACCCTCTTGGTTTTGTAATATTTCTTTTTGTTTGGACTTTTTTTTTTCTCGTTTCTAGTTGTAATTTACAAGTGAAATTGCTCAATAACACTTGCAATATTGGAAGGTTCTTTTTTTTCTTTCTTTTTTTTCAACTGTTATGCAGTATCTCCATACCTTTGATGGTGTTGTTTGCGAAGGTGAAATGGAAACCTGAACTATTTCATATGAGATTGAGAAAATTTTGAATATATCTTCACGGTATATATATATATTTCTGTGTCTTATTCTAAAACAAAGCATTCAGTTGTAAACTGATTTTCAAACGCCTCCCAACATCAAGAGTCGTTACAGTTGTTTATCGAGTGAAAAAAGCTAATGATCTCGCAATTTGTTATCTGACTCGTAAGCTCACGATCCGACATGGCCTCCACTTAGGAACCTCGTTTATTTAATGTCTTTTCAGTTCACAACCCTCACCTCTTTCACTTATCTCTCTTTCCTCCCATCGTTATTGTCTCTCTTTCTCTGCAAGACTGCAAATGCAATTGTTCTTCTCTCTCCCTCCATCTATACCCTTTTGTGCAGAGAGAGAGAGGAACTAATACTCAATGACATTTGACATATAAATAACCCAAAAAAAGAAAAAAAATCGTTTGTTGATCATATATATATATATATGTATATATATACATTTGTCTCCAATTAATGAGGATTTCAATGGTCGACGAATGGATAAAGACTTCAAATAGAAGAATCATGCTTTGGAGCTATAACACGGATCATACATATAGTACCATGCAAGAGAGAAGATGGAATACTGTTTACTATTTTTTTTTTTGTTATTAACATTAATGACTCTTAAACTTTAACTTTAAGGTTTCTTTCATTTTATCCCCTAAATTTTAAAAATCATCGCTTTACTCCATGGACTTTCTAAACTCCCTACTTTACTCCTTGAATTTTTAAAATCACCATTTTACCCTTAAAGTTTTAAACCTCCTTACTTTGTTTCTTAAATTTTCAATTCTTTGTTGAAATAGACAAAATTCAGTCCATATGGTTCGCACACGGATTACCTGTAAGGGAAAAATAAGATTTTATCGCTTTTAAGTTTTGTGTCACATTTGCACTCTTACTTGAAGCCTTTTTTTTTGTATAAACTCTCATTTATGAAGAGTTTGTCTATATATTTCTTCTTATTTTTAATCTATAACTTATTTAATAGGTCCTATTATTCACTAATATTTGAACTTAAATACTATAAGTCACACATTAAAGATAAGAAGATACCGACGAATAATATAGAAAAGAATTGTGTAGAAAAAAACTTTAAATTGAGAGTTTTTTCCTTGTAACTTGAAGGTATTTTACAATGTTGTGCTTGTTTGAGAGGGTGTTTTGAAGCATTGATTTGCCTCAATTGATTATAAAAATAATGTATCATATAAAAGTTTTATACATAGTATATTTTTTTACTTAATATTATATTATATAAATGCTTTATATTATAATAACAAAAAATTTTAGTTTAAATTAATTTTGCCTAACAAAGAGGTATTAGTCAATGAGCTTGTGGTGTCTCAAGTTCTTGGCCGCAGATCCCTATGCTTTTCTAGCATTTTTTTTTCCAGTTTGTCCGGTTCTTGGTGTTTTCGTTTAATGGTGAATAAAAGAATCCTATGCTTTTTTTTTGTCTTTTTTGCAATGCTGAAGTCTGAAAAACAAAAAAGAGGGTACCCCACCTTCTCACATGACTTGACAGGTTAAAAGTAGGAATGATAATTTTATCCACCAACTCATTTAATCGTGCGATTTGTCTTAAATAGGGTGAAAAAAATCCGTGCATAAATAGATTAAGATTGTAAATAAATTACTGGTGTAACTTGTCAAGGGTTATGAGGTAAAAATAGGTATAAAAGTCCTCGATCTTATTTCCAATTTACCAGTCACATTTAATTTGTGTTACATTTTCAATTAAACCTATTATATATGTAATATGCTATAATATATATAATTTAAATAGGTGTTTAACAAGCATGACGAGAGACTAACTTTTTAGTTGAGAAATAGTATGAAGTCGTCACATGTTATTATAAAAAATAAAAATTATTACAATGTAAAAATCTTACATGATACAGTATTTTAGACCAAAAAATTGTTATAATTATATTTGTCAAACGCTCTTTTATAATGGTATACTATATAATATTTATAAAATTTAAAAAAATAATATTTTTATTTTTAATTTATAGTCTTATATAGATATGTAAATTAATTAATTAATAATTATTTATTTTATTATAAAATAACTAACTGGATAAACAGATACCATGAGTTACTTGAACCCATCACGGGAAAATTCACCCTATCACCTGGAAATTTATGCAGGTTAATGGAACGAGAACGTGGCTTATTTTTGTTCATAGGCGGCGGGTTGAGGAAAAGAGTTTTCTGCCTGCCCAATAGGGATATTTTAAAAGCAGACGTATTTTGTAGGGGCCACGATGTAACTTTCCGTAAAAAAAATTTGTTTAAAATTTTTAAATCAGCGTGGATGCGTGGATGAGTCAGACTTCTACTAAGTTGGGCCAAATAGAACTTAAATATTTGGGAAGTGATATTACAGCTGGGTGAAGTTGACTAATGTATTGAAATGCGTCGTTCTTGGCTCTGTATGAATATATAATATTGCCACTAAACTGTTGGGTTCTTTAAGATAAGTAGGTGGTTCCTTCTAAATTTAATAATCGCTATAGACGCTTCTGCTCTTCTTCTTTCGACGTACCTTCCTAAACACCTTTTTTTATTTTTATTTTTCTTTCTGATGGAACATCATACATACTGCAAAAGCCACTCTACAACAAAAGTGACATTTAACGACATAAAAAATATGTCGTAAAGAGTCTTTTACAATATTTGTCTAAATGTCATCTATAAGAATGTTGTAAAATTTTCAAGACTTTGATGACATTTATTTAGATGTCGTCTTAGATGTTTTCAACGACATCTCTGATTATCGTCGGAGAATATTTGGACCACTCTATGGATTATATAAACCCCAATTAACTGGATAAACAGATACCATGAGTTACTTGAACCCATCACGGGAAAATTCACCCTATCACCTGTAAATTTATGCAGGTTAATGGAACGAGAACGTGGGCTTATTTTTGTTCATAGGCGGCGGGTTGAGGAAAAGAGTTTTCTGCCTGCCCAATAGGGATATTTTAAAAGCAGACGTATTTTGTAGGGGCCACGATGTAACTTTCTGTAAAAAAAATTTGTTTAAAATTTTTAAATCAGCGTGGATGCGTGGATGAGTCAGACTTCTACTAAGTTGGGCCAAATAGAACTTAAATATTTGGGAAGTGATATTACAGCTGGGTGAAGTTGACTAATGTATTGAAATGCGTCGTTTTTGGCTCTGTATGAATATATAATATTGCCACTAAACTGTTGGGTTCTTTAAGATAAGTAGGTGGTTCCTTCTAAATTTAATAATCGCTATAGACGCTTCCGCTCTTCTTCTTTCTACGTACCTTCCTAAACACCTTTTTTTATTATTATTATTTTTTTCTGATGGAACATCATACATACTGCAAAAGCCACTCTACAACAAAAGTGATATTTAACGACATAAAAAACATGTCGCAAAAAGTCTTTTACAATATTTGTCTAAATGTCGTCTATAAGAATGTTGTAAAATTTTCAAGACTTTGATGACATTTATTTAGATGCCGTCTCAGATGTTTTCAACGACATCTCTGATTATCGTTAGAGCATATTTGGACCACTCATAAAATATCATGAAACTAAGTAATTCACTAATTATGCCTAATCATTGGTTGATAATAAACTTCCTAATCATAAAATATCATGAAACTAAGTAATTCACCAATTATGCCTGTAGGTTATATAAACCCCATTTTATTTCCTAACCTTAGATGGCGCTAATCACAGGTGTTACAAATAATTATGACAAAAGGTAAGTATAACATTCTAAATAACATTATACATTAGAGCATAAAATAAAATAACACATTAAATAAATATGTTATTTTTGTATTTTTTACGACAAATATAGTATTAACATTGACACATGCATTGAAGAGATTGTCTTAGGTTATGATTTCTCAAATTGGAAAAAGAATAGAAAAAGACTGATGAAGTCAATGCCAATTAAGCCCACCGCCCATCCCAAGATTCAAGTGCTACTGGGACGACCTTAAGTCGGTCGAGTCTAACCATCATATCTCCAAATCATCACGTATGTATTCACCGTTCAATTATTCAACTGAATTAGTACATGGACAGTGAGGATCAATTCAGAATTCTTATTACTACTTTACATGCAAGTTTGTTGATTAGTTTCCTAATCCAAAACTAATGGAAGTCGCTGCACGTTTTCCAAATTTTCAGGAGACATCTATGCTGAAAGAGCACCCTTCTTTGGGTTGAAATTGGGTGATATTGGGGCTCATCATTCGTACGACACCGATGTTTAGGCCATCAAGTAGAATATCATTTTTCATTAAGGCAGTTTCTCTAATGAATACCCAAAAAATAACAAGTAGATTTCTATATTTTAATACTCATATATGTAGAGAAAAATAAGTTAAGAAAATCTAATAGTTTGAAAATATACGCCATTGATGAGGGTTCTTATCAGATAAAGATCATGTAAATAATTAACAATGTTTCGTAAAAAATGTAATTAAAAAAGTGTTTTTAGACTATGTAGAATAACCACAAATGTACAATAAAAAAAATAGTGTTTGACATTTTTAATTTTAATTAAAATTTTTAGTTGCTGTAGTTTATAGTGTAAAGCTCTCACAAGCTATAGTGGTAAGAAAAACTAAGCTTTAACATAAAACTCGCACATGCTAAAATCAATAGTTTAAATTAATGCTCCTAAATACCATAAAAAGATTATCGTAAATTGCATGAATTCTATATTTTGTGTGCCTATATATGCAAGTATGTTGTAGCAACCAATTTGACAACAAGCCCAATAAATAAATAAATAAATAAATGAATCTTTTTTCAGGATGTTTGGAAGAGTTTTGTGAATAATTATTTTTTGTTAAAAATAATATAGATGGTTAGAGCTTTATATTATAGTTACTTTTTACTTTACTAGTTAAGTGTCGCATCTTATGCACGTAGGGAATAATTCTGTAGATTCTATCCACATGTCAAAATTTTTCTTGTACCATCTTATGTAGTAAAAAATAGGATTAATTACAAAAATTCTTCTTAAACTATAGCCTTTATAACACTTTATTCTCTGAACTTCAAAACGTAACATCTATTCCTCATGAAGTATGCACTGTTAACAAAAATACTCCTTTTGTTAGAATTTCAATGGCAAATTAATAGATGGTTTTAAAATTAGGGTATTTTAGCAATTCTAGTTATAAAAAGAACAAAAAATTAAAAATATAATAAAAATAGTCTTTATTGATGATTAAAACAAAAAAAATAATTAAAAACATACTAATATCTAGATCCCTCTTTTTTTTATGCACCAAAATTTTCTTTAAAATTTTGTTAACTTTTTTTCACACTTAAAAAGTATTTTAAAATTTTAGAAAGTATAAATACCAATAAAAACTTCAAAAATATGAAAGAAATTTTGTTAATGCTGTCATTGTTTTTTCTCTTTGAAAATTTTGTGTTATATTGAATATATTTATGTTATATTCCTTTTCATTTTACAAATATATATAACTTTTAAAATTTCAAAATATTTTTTGGGTGTGAAGAAATAAAATTTTAAAGCAAATTTTGGTGTATCAAAAAAGAAGGATTCCAATTATATAATGGTTTTAATTGATTCTTCTTATTTTTTTTTTGTTTTTAATCATTAATAAAGATCAATTTTATTATAGTTTTAATTTTTATGGTTATTTTTATAACCAGAATTGCTAAAATATCCCCAACTTTATAATCATTTATCAATTTTCTGTTAAAATTCTAACAAAATGACTATTTTTGTTAACAGTTCATACATAATGAGGGAACAAATTTTACATTTGAAGTTCAGAGGGCAAAGTATTATAAAGGTTATAATTCAAGGAGAATTTTTGTAATTAATCCTAAAAAATATATTTGGATAAGTTTTATTTAAGAAAAATTAGCTCCATAAGGACAAATTAGAGAGTAGAATTTATTGAGAAGTAATAATTGAAAAAGTTGCATAAGAAAGTTTAAAAAGAAACATTTGAGAAAAAAATGTTTTGATAGACTAATTAATTAGGAACATATTTGTAAAAATTACTTACTAGGAGCAACTAAAAAAATAGCTATTTGAAAAAATCAAATATAAAAAAGCCTTTAACAAGAAGGAAAAAACAAATTAATGGCGTATTTGTAGAAAAATACTTTAATAGAAATAAGGTAAAGAAAAACAAAGGACGCGTTTAGTAGTGCTTTCAAAATAGGTGAAAATGGTATTATTTTTAAACAATAAGAATTTTTGAAAAATTCTACTCAGAGTGTTTTTAAAATTTTTGTCTAAAAAAATATAAAAATATTTCTAAAAACTTTCAAAACAATATCAAACAAGGCCAAAATATTTCAAAGAGTCAAATTGCATAAAAAATAAGTGTATAGCAAGTTTATGGAAAAAAAATAATAGGGAAAAGGAAGGAAAAAGTAGACAAAATAAAAGAAAGAAAAACAAGAAAAGAGATTTAAAAATAAAAGAAAAGAAAAGAAAAGACAGAAACTACTATTAGACATGTATGCCCTAAGGAATAAAAAAAATAATATGTTTTTTGAGACATTTTTATCAATAAAGAATTTATTTATTATTTATACATCAAATCTTATCCTCTTCACGTTCATATTTGTTGAATGTATGTTGAGCAAATAAAAGTCTGTGACTGCCGGTCTAAACTTTTAAAATCAAGCATATGATGGACTGATTATGCAAAAGACATGATTCTAAAAGTGAGGGTCTAAATCATAAGATCCACAATATAAAGAATAAAGTTAGATGTTTTATTAATGCAAAGATTGTTATGTTGTCTATATCCCTAATAGGAGATAGTTTGTCTTGTCCATCGGAGGTGGACTTCGCGAATTGAAAAATTGGCGCATTTTCATAGGTGATGATGTGTTATATCGGGACATAAAATGTAATTGATTTGGATTAATAATTTTATCTCGACAAATCAATTCACTTTAGACAATCATATGTCTTTATCTTAATCCTGAAATGAATAGTGGGCCTGTTATCTTGACTTGCATCTTTTGATATACTAATGGGTGACATTCCCATTTTATGTTGGTATAGATGCCGGTACGTTGAAGGTATGACTCTTGATAGCATAGACTTGTTATTCATAGATATGGAATCCATAGCTCTACTTTAGGAGTCGTTGATTTCTTCTTATATGCCTTATCTTGGAATTGAAAAACTAGAGCGCTCAACCATTTGGATACATAGGTGTAACCGAATGGTATACTGTCTTTGGATAGTAAGTTTTTCGATGGTGAGATAATAGAACGTAAGATAAAAATAATCGAGAAAATGAGACATAATTTATTCTTAAGCCGATTATAGATAATCTTATAGGGATACGATACATCATGATATGTTATAGAGACTTAACTATTCAGGCTTCGTAATTCTATATAGTTCGAAAGTGTAGCTCTAAGCTTTTAGTGGAGTAGCGTTAGAGTTGATAATTATGAAATGTATATTTGGCATATTGGGTATCATGATTATCAGGAGCTTAAACTATATAGGTCTATCAAGTCCCTTTTACTAGCTCATTATAAATCTTGCAACGTTACAGCGTGCTTTTTCAATAATTGGTGACTTATATCAAATTATTAGATTAGCTAAAATTCGATAGAATTAGATAATTCATGTTTGTTTATCGGTTGAATTAATTTTATGTAAATTAATTCAAGATAAACTTGTTAAATTATTGAAAATATTTTTTTTTAGAGATTATTTAGATATGACTGTTTTAATTAGAAAACTTTTCTATTGAGTTATTTGACTTAAAATTGAGGCTCTACTCTAAGAATCTCGAGTGGAAAATAAAAGATTCGCAGGAATCATTTATCGTAAGTTTGGCAGGCTGATCTTTAAGTTCGATCTGCCATGGAGTAAGTTCGGCCTGCCATGTAATATCTCCGCTATAATATATTTTAAAATCTGTATGCGTAAAATATTTAAAAAAATAAAATATTTCTAAGTTTTTCATCTATACATAAGTAAGAAAAGTGTTATATCACAACCCGAAAAAGGCAGGTTGTGACATGCTGACAGTGCTATTTTTGATCATGCATTTTTAGACGCTATTTCTTATTAGATATTTATTCTTATTCGAATTTTCGAGGCTTTATCTAATAGAGACTAACTCTTGGGCCCAACCTCTATAAAAATGAAGTGAGACTCATAGTTATTTAAATCAGTTGAGAAATCAAGAGTGAGTACTCTAATCTATAAGTCTCTGAAACTCCTTTAAGAGCCTTTGTTCATAAATTACAAACACTAGTTCTGGGTTTTTTCAATTGGTTGGAAGGAGAGTCATCGATGAAAGAGCTATACGAGTGTGTCCACACACACACCAATCATGGATAGAGAAGAGCAAAGAAGACCAGTTGGTTAAAGCTCTTTGATGAGACCATAAAGGTGTATATTTTACAAGGCTTGAATCATTTATTTATACTTTATTTCTCATTAAATCCTCTAATTAATAACATTTTTATGTTAATAAGTATTTTAGTGTCTTAATGTGTAAATGCGTTTAAAAATGTGTTTTTAGTGTGTTTTTATGTTTAATAATATTTTTGATAATTTTTAGAGTCATTTCAATATGTTAAATCAGTGTTTAGTTTGTAAATAGTCAAAATCGTAAAAATAACATGTAGTTATTTTATTTTGAGTTTTAATGTGTTTAGTATTATGTTTTGAGTTTGTAAATATGTTTTATTATATTTTTTGTAATTTTTAAAATCATATCTGTGTCAAACAAAAAAAGACTAGAAATTTTAGAATTTGTAATTAATTATGTGTGTTTTAATGTAAAATAAATATTTTTAATATTTTTGTAAATATTATGTTTGTAAAATAATTAATTTCTGCTTCTTTATTTTATTTTAGATTTGAAATCTGAAAAAAAGAACAAAACTGCGCAAAAAAGGACAAAAAAGGACATCAAATACCTCAAAAATAATTTAAAAATGGATCCTGTAGTATGGAGGACACATGGCTCGTTCAGCCCTTGGATGCACCGCCCAAATGATTGTGACCGTCCGAAGAAGGGATGCATGTCATGCATCATTAGCTACTTCAGTTGCATTCAGTAGTGAGTTCTACGTGTCGAGATCTAATTGGAGAGTTTATAACACTGTCACCAAGAATCTCAGATACCGTCGGATCCTATGCGGTGAGTCCACGTGCGTGTGTCCTTCCCGTTCGATCTGCTGACCAAGATCCATCGCATGGTCTATATTCTTGGTCCCATGTAGTCCCATTGGTTACCTTTTTTGCCTCAAATTTTGACTATTGGATAGGGATTTCAATGCGCCAGATCTCCCCGTTTTCATGCTGCCAGCCTCTGCGATGCACAGGATCACGAAGCCCAAAACACAAAGTTTAAAAAAAAAAAAAAAGAGCTCCACGTGAATCTCGTGGGAGGTGCAAATTACATTAGAAAAATAATAAAATAATTAAATATTAATAGTATGTTAATAAAAAATAATAAAATATTTATCAATTGTTGTTTTTATTACTTCCCTCCCTGTAGGGCGTCCCTAGGCCTTTGGCCCTTCCGTTTTTCTACTGTCGAGCCTTCTATCTCTTTAGGTAAAAATAATAAAATAATATCTAAATTAATGTAAAAAATTTAATGAGATGAAGAGATGATCTTGTATGTATAATACTCTGTTATAGATTTTATCTGTATAACTGTATTGTAATGCTTATATTTTTTGAAATAAATTATATTTTTCAAGTCTTTTATGATTATTGTTAATGTTGTTATGCTACCCAATTCTTGCATAAATTCAGTCATGTTTTCTTTATGTAATTTAATTACGTTGCATAATTAATATTAATAATACTAAAGTTATGCTTTTTTATTAAGTTGAGTTTTTGTTGTATTATAGACATAGACTTGCACAATAAATGGTTGGTAATTCTTAATTTATTGTCGACAGAGGATGGCATAGTATATTCTTAAACTATTTAATAAGACAAGTTGCTCATGGAATGAACGCTAGAACCATTAAAATATATTAATTTTGGGTTGTTATTATCTTTTCTATCTTAAAACTATGTTAATTATAATTGGAGTGATAGCGATTATAATTTTCATAATTAGTACACCAAATCATTATTGAGAGATGATTATTTTGCTATTTTTATAGGAAGACCCTTACTGCTTACTATATTGTATCTCTCGATTGACTTATAAAATAGTAAAAGTGCTTGTAGTTAATGAGAAAAGATACGATAAATCAAGTGCCTTAGATTATTAATTAAATAGAGTTAAAATTTCATACTAGTTGCGAAACATACAAGAGATTCTCAAAGTTTTACCGTTTTAATTTTATATTTTAAATTTTAAATTAAAAAAATCACAAAAATATTTTTTTTTTCTTTAAACTTCATTTTGAAAAACTGCTTTCCTTGTGAACATTTATTTTTAACAATCTCTTAATTTACAAATTTTGTCCTCTCTATAAATACAACAACTTTTTTATACTACAAACGTCCACCGTTTAAGAAGAAACATTTTGAGGGCAAGATACTCATTTGGAACGCCTATCTCTTCACAGACTACAAAAGCTATTCGACATTCAAAGTTAATAAGATTTATTTAATCTATTCATATTATATGTCAAATATATATTTTAAAAACTATTTTCATATAAAAAATTTTTAAATTCTGTTATGATTATCTTTTCAACAACTGCGACATGGCAGAAAGAGAAAGGGTGACTACTTTTTCCACTTATACATGTAGGTATTATGACCGTCAAAAACTATACATTAATCCGGCAAATTGGAGAGCTTACACATGGTTCCAGTTTTATAGAAGGTTCGTGTACAGATGGTTCCGCTTTCTCGACAAAAGTTCTCTCTTCCGTCTTGTCCCACCCCTTGTCAGCTTGCATCCCATCATTGCCGACAAACCCAAGTGGATGACGCACATGGGAAGGGGGATTCTTTTATCAAATTTTGGGCAGCTTTTGGGCAGATTACTGTAGCAACATTCTGCCAAAAAGGTTGCTCTATATAGTGGCTGAACGTGAGCCTCGTCCATCACGTTACTCAGCTTATAAATAGCTTCAATTCCACATGAGATGATAAACCACTAAAACACCAAATACCCATTTTACCACATTAACCAACAAGCTCCCCCACTAAGCTTCCCTCACAATTTTCTTTTATAATACTAAATTCCATCACAAGCAAAGCCAAAAATTTGATTAATGGAGGATTTACGTCGGACGGCCATGGCGTACTACCTTACAGCGCCCGAAGAAATACGAGGTCTCTTTGAAACGCTTTACAACGAAATGGTTCCAAACTACAATGGGCATGTGACGTTCGAAGTGTTCTCCGAGTGCATGGAAACCAATGGTTTTCAACACATGGCTTCGTATCAGTTCTTCGAAGAGCTGAAGCAGCCTGCAAATGAAGGCCTCGACATGTCTGACGTCATTACTTTGTTTTACATAATTCAGAGTGGAAGGCCCTTCTGTGGAGGATCGTGCAAACAGTTTGTCAAAGGAATGTATTTCACATGTGTTAAATGCTTTTTTGGTAACGAAAATACCACTTTCAGTGTTTGTTCTTGGTGTTTTAGTGCTGAGAAATATAAGCATTGTCATAATTGTTTTATGGATCCTGTGGTTCTGCTTAAGTACTATAAGACAATGGAAGCCTTGAATAAGCAGGTATTTTTGCCTTGTCATATTCCTTGTTTTCCTTTTTTCCTTCTTTTACAATTTTGCTTGTTTAAACATATGATGAATTAATATGAAGTACATATGTCATTTGGTCCAGGAGAAACAAAGTTCGACGTATGCTGCTCAGAAACAGACGACGAGCAGTTCTGTTAGTCTGACATGTAGCGATGAGACCAAAAAAGTAAGTTCTTCCACAAACACATCTCATCTGTCACGACGGATTAATCTTTAAATTGAAAAATAATTAACAAAACTACAGGTATAGTTACGTCATTAACTATTATTTTCTTTCTTCTTTTACAATTTTACTTGTTTAAACATATGATGAATCAATTTGAAGTACATATTTCATTAAGTCCAGGGGGAAAAAAAGTTCTACAAATGCTGTTGAGAAACGGGAGGTGAGTAGCTCTGCTAGTAAGATATTTAAGGATGAGACAAAAAAACCAAGTTCTTCTACAAACACATCTCATTTGTCATGACGGATTAATCTTTAAATTGAAAAATAATTAACAAAATTACGGGTATAGTTACGTCATTAACCATTATTTTCTTTCTTCTTTTACAATTTTACTTGTTTTAACAGACGATGAATTAATTTAAAGTACATATTTCATTTGGTCCAGGGGAAAAAAAGTTCCACAAATGCTGCTGAGAAACGGGAGGTGAGCAGTTCTACTGGTGGGATATTTAAGGATGAGACAAAAAAAGTAAGTTCTTCTACAAACACATCTCATTTGTCACGACGGATTAAGCTTTAAATTGAAAAATAATTAATAAAACTACAGATATAGTAACATCATTAACCATTATTTTCTTTCTTCTTTTACAATTTTACTTGTTTAAACATACGATGAATTAATTTAAAGTACATATTTCAATTGGTCCAGGGGAAAAAAAGTTCCACAAATGCTGCTGAGAAACGGGAGGTGAGCAGTTCTACTGGTGGGATATTTAAGGATGAGACAAAAAAAGTAAGTTCTTCTACAAACACATCTCATTTGTCACGATGGATTAAGCTTTAAATTGAAAAATAATTACTAAAACTACAGATATAGTAACATCATTAACCATTATTTTCTTTCTTCTTTTACAATTTTGCTCGTTTAAACATATGATGAATTAATTTGAAGTACATATGTCATTTGGTCCAGGAGAAAAAAAGTTCGACAAATGCTGCTCAGAAACAGGAGGTGAGCAGTTCTGTTAGTATGACATTTAAAGATGAGACCAAAAAAATAAGTTCTTCTACAAACACATCTCATCTGTCATGACATATTAATCTTTAAATTGAAAAATAATTAACAGAGCTACGGGTGTAGTTACATCATTAACCATTATTTTCTTTCTTATTTTACAATTTTGCTTGTTTAAACATGTGATGAATTAATTTGAAGTACATATGTCATTTGGTCCAGGGGAAAAATAGTTCCACAATTGCTGCTAGGAAACAGGAGACGAGCAGTTCTACTATTACGATATTTGAGGATGGGACAAAAAAAGTAAGTTCTTCTCCAAATACTTCTCATCTGTAACGACGGATTAAGCTTTAAATTGAGAAATAATTAACAAAACTATGGATATTGTTACGTAATTAACCATTATTTTCCCAAATATATGTATCTACTGTCCAAATATGATCGATCTACATCATCTGTCACGACGGTTCCCGTATCCTACATCAACGGCTTCTTTTTCTTATTCCCCTTCATCCCAGTCAAACAAACAGGATGCACAAAATTCGTCATCCAATGCAATTGTGCCCGTTGTGAATCAGCAACCCAGACAAGTAAGTTTTAACTGTATTTTTTTATTCTTCAGTAATAATTTATAAACATATAAATTAGACTAGATTTTATAGAAGCAGAAAATATTTTTGGCTTTTAATCTTATTTTAAGATATATGTAGACTTCGCTTGAATGTTTGTCAATTATCCTGCGCAGACCGACATGCAGACAGCAATTGAGTTCGGGGAGCTGCTAGCAAACATAGGAGGCATAGTGCTTGCATCCCAAGCATGTACCATTCTTTGAAGAAGTTTATTTTTTTTAGTTACCATCGTATTGGACTTTTGAATAAATGGACTTCTTGGTGGGATATGGTGATAATTATTTCTGAATTTAAAAGATTTACTTCGACTTTTTTATTGTATCAACTGTGATTTGAGGTTTAATTTAGAGGATTTTCCCTTTTATTTGGTAATAATATGTCAGACTCTTATATATATTTTGTATTTCTTTTCTCAGCAAATAAGATGAATGAAAAAGTATTTTCTTCCATTGTTTCAAGATAATATCAGAGCCGCATCTAGTCTCTGAAAAAAATTAATAATAAAAATTAAAAAAAAATCTTGATTCCCTTAAATTCTGTGAGCGTGAATCCTACTAACCAAACCACTGAAACAAATCGAAGCCAAATCTCTGGGAAAAAAAAAAGGGCAAATTGATTTCATTGAACAAAAATCTCAGAGCCTCTCACTATCGCCGCCGGAACCGCCGCGTCCATAAACAACCGTGAACCAACGGCTCCTCCTTCGATAGACAAAAGAAAGATGAACAACGGAACCGCCGCGTTTCACCGTGTATCGCCATAACCAGCACCTTGCCGTACTCCAGATCAATCCTGCCCATACAACCGCTGCATCGCTGAACTAACCTTGTTGAAGTTGTTCTCAACGCTGCTACTGGGTGCTAACTCCTTATGATTTTTGCTTTTACGCTGTTTGAGGGGTGGTTTTAATTACTTTTTAGTTATTTGTAAAATTATTGTAGGTTATAATAAAAAAAATTACTATAATATAAAAATTTTATATATTATAATAAAAACAGTATTAACTAATTATTTTTAACATTATACCACACATTTCTTTTATTAACTTTTTCATCCCTATGGCCCATTCTAGATCCTAGGATTTTAAGCCCCTTATACAACAGCCTGAATATAATAAGTTAAACGTTCAAGACAGCTGCAAAACCAAAAAAAAAAAAAAGATGAAGAAAAAAAGAACGTAAAAAAGAAGAATACATATTTGAAAAAAAGAGGGAAAATAAAGAAAATAAGAATAAAAGAAAAAAAAGGAATGTGAATTAAGCTCAGTTGATCCTATTTTTAAGCTCTTGTGAACTTGAGCTTGGTGTCTTAATTTTTTGATCCGATCTATTAAACACTGTTACAGATTCTTTTAACCACCACAAATTCCCATAATCTTGTTGATCTCTTTGATTTAACTTGATCCCATTAAAAAATAAAAATAAAAAAAAAACAACAAAACTTTGATCCCTTACTCTATTTGATCTACTTGATCTTTTGCACTTGATCTCTTGGTATAGTTGATCCTATTGGAAAGCGTAGTTGAAGAGTGTCATCCAAAGTTTATCCCATCTCTATTCTTTTAAGTTGGTATGCACCAATTATCAGACTTAAAAAATACACATTTTTTAAAGCTAAAATTAGTTATTTTATATTAATATTTCTCGTCAAACTTTTGTAATTAATAACAATTATATGATAAGTAGTGTTTTAGTGTCTTAGTGTGAAATATACTTAAATATGTGTTTTTAGTTTGTTTTTATGTTTAATAATATTTTTAGTGATTTTTAAAATCATTTTCGTACGTAAAATATTAGTTTAGTTTAAAATTAGTTAAAACTATAAAATAATTAATGGTAATTTTATTTTGAGTCTTAATATATTTTATAGTGTGTTTTAAGTTTGTAAATATATTTTTTTAATATTTTAAAAATATTTTCAAGTCTTAAAATCCATGTGCATATTAATCCAAAAGAGACTGAAATTTTAAAAATTTGTAATTATTTTTGTGTGTTTTTATATAAAATAAATATTTTTAATATTATTTTAAATATTACGTTTGTAAAATAATTAATTTTGCTTTAATTTTTTATTTTTAGACTTGAAATCTCGTGGAAGAATAGAGCAAAACAGGCAAAATTGGACAATAAATGCCTCTAAAAACACAAAAGATTTGAATTTTAACCAAAAAAGCCACGTGGCATGTTCTTGGCAATTGATTGCCTGCCAGCTTCTCTAGGCTGTCGGATCTATGCCACATGTCGTCAACTGCTCCAGCTACTAGACAAGCCGCCAGGCGTAGGACCCGCATGTCAACTACCTCTTCAGATTTCATGTGGGTTGTTTTCACGTGAAGCCTTTATGTCAGCCATTGGATCCATTTACTTTGACTCAAATGACGGTTCTTATTTTGGTCCCAATTGGTCCCCTTGGTCCCATTCTTGCCGTGTTTCTTTGCTATTCGATTACGCGATCAATGTTCCAAATGAAGCTGCAGTCGTACGTGTTGCTGCCGTACAACAGTGGATTCGTGTGAGAATTGAAACAAAGAAGAAAAATATTATAAAAATGTTGCAAATGGCCAATTTGTTGGCTGAGTTTTTCAAAGAATATATAGTAAAAATATTAAAAAAATTTAGTGAACACTAGCAAACTTTGTTGGCTGATTGACCCTCATTTGGGAATATTTAACTTCAGTTTGTTGGATTATTCCATCGATTGTAGTGATACCCTTCAACAAGCCATTGATTAGCTCTATTATGTCAAACATGATTTTCCTTTTAGGGTCTTGACATATATATTTTATTCCTGTACTTCATCTGTTTGTTACCAGTGGATTTAATCTTTATCCAAGGTCATTCATGCCTATAGTAGGCGGTTTTATGTAACTTTATTTGTTTTTTTTTTAGTTTAAATGAAGTTTTTTTTTTTTTTTAGAGGGGTTAAATCCTACAAACGGTACCTGAAGTTTACCTACAATCTTATTTTAGTTCTCGATGTTTAAAAAGTATCATTTTGGTCTCTTATCTATTATTTTGTTTCTGTTTTAAACTATTTGTTAGTTAGGTGTTAAATATGTAATGGAATATTCTTGAAGTGTCCCATTTGATCCTTCTATTATTTTATTTCACTTTTTGTCTTTCAGTTAGTAAGATATTATTAGAGACCAAAATTAAAAAAATTGAGAAATAAATAAAATAATTTTGATTCATGCAACAAAAATGAAAAAAAAATATCATATTGATATTTAGATGAGCTTTTTTATTTTTTTAAAGTTAAAAGTTAAGCATTTAATTCAGTATATTCTATATGCATGTGTATATATAGTAACTATGATACTCAAAATTATGATTATTCTACACAATATATAAATATAGATTCACACACAAATATATTATGTATATAAATCATAATGCATAGCTTAACATTTAAAATACATGATTATCTAATACTTATATACGAGCATTAAAAATTCAACCTATCTTTTTTCTAAAATTAAAGTCATCTATTAATAATATGATAAAATTGTTTTTATTATTACATGCATCAAAATCATTATATTTAGTCCTTAATAACTTTTAATTATAATAAAAGGATGAAAAGTAACACAAAGTAATAAGTCATAAATTAAAGTTAGACATTTTAAAAACTTTTCTCTAAATACTTAACGCTTAACTAATGAAGAGATTAAAACTGAAACAAAATAATAATTTAAAGACTAATGTGTGACTTTTTAAATGTTAACAACTAAAATCGAATCAAGAATAAACTAAAAAGTTAATTTGTGAAATTAACCAAAAAAAAAAAATGCCGCACGTGTGGCGGTCAGAATTGAAGCTCCTTGTACTTCTGTTTCAGTGTGGAATGCCGCTCCTCATCCAAATATGGTTTTGAGAAAATCTTCGACATCCCAAGCAGAAAAATTTGAAAAAAAGCCGCCCAAAAATTTTAATAAAAAAAATGGTCTTTTTTTTTTATAAAAATTAAGCCTTTTAAATAAAAAAATTATTTTAATTTTTTTAAAAAAGATAAAACAAACACCCTAAGAAAAAAAAAAAAACCTCTTAACAATATATGAAAAAAATAAAGACTGAAGTAATTTTTTTACTAAAAAAAACATAAATTTTGATGAAAAAAAATGTCATTTATCCAAAAAATATTTTTTCTTTTAAGGCCTAGGAAAAAAAAAGGGAAAGAAAAACACAGATTTATCTCTCTCTTTTTTGCCTTGTTGTTTGGTTTGGCGTGAGTGTTTCCTTTCTTCTGGCGGGAAGCTCAGAGAGAACAGAAGAACTCAGAAGAAAGGAAAGGGCTAGAGAAGAAGTCCTCCATAAACCCTAGAAAAACCTCCTGGTTCCATTGTCGTCCAGGAGAGAGAGGGAGTTTTGGTAAAGCTAGTTCGGCTCAACATGTAATGGTTGGCTACTCGAAACGTCGTCGTTTCATTCCCGTGTTGGCGTTCTCTCGCCCGTCTTCTTCTCCCTCCTCCTCGTAGATACAGCTCTTTCGCTCGCTCTCCAGTGCTCCTGTAATCCCCCTTTCCCTCTCTCTCTCTTTCTTTCTCTCTCTAGGTCTGTTTGTTTTAATGGAAAACATTTCGATAGAAATGTGGTGAAACTTAATGATTTATCCATTTTCCCTTTTAAAAGCAGGAATGTGCTAAAAAGTCTCTCTCTATTAGCAATAATTTTAGTTTCGTTGGCTTTATGGTTGGTGAGTTTTGGGTTTTTGTGTATTTGATTAGTCTTATAGCTTGTTTGGCAACCATTTTTTATGGTTCTAACAACTTTGGTTTTAATGTTTTTCCTCACAAAATTTAAATTAAAAGGTGGTTCCAACTGCTCTCCAAAGCAGGCGCTTAGTTATGACTTTTATAAAATTTTCCGAGGAAAAACTAAGCAAAACGTTAGATGTCAGAAGTTGGTTCTTCTCAAAATATTTGTGTTCATGTTTGAACGTGGGAAAGCAAAAATAGAATGATTTATAGATGAACAATCATAGTTTTTCAATATGTTATAAACAGGATTAGTATTTAATAGTTTTTCAATATGTTATAAACAGGATTAGTATTTAACTGGTTAATTAGCCCTTTTTAAGGATATCTCAATAGTGTCTGCCAACGTTGGTTGCGGTTTTCCCTTGAGTATTGCTTCCTCATTGTTGAATTTTAATTTTCTAACCCATTTTTTTTTCCGAATAATATTAATCCATTTGGGAGAATTTCTTGTTTCAAAGATCAGAAAACTTTGAAAAGAAGCTCAAGAGCTACTAGGAAGATAAAGCATTCAAACGATGTGCCAACTGAAAAGGAGCTTTCTAACATAACGTGGTGGAAGGAGGTATGTCAGTTGACGTGCTTTGTTAAGTTCCTAGGAAAGCTTCACGTCGTTTGTACGGTGAAGTTATTGGCATGTGAATGTAAGATCTTCTAATGCGTGTTCTTTTATTGCAGAGGATGCAAAACTGCAGAAAGCCTTCAACTGTGCAGCTAGTTAAAAGGCTTGATTATTCAAATTTGTTGGGCTTGGACGTTAACTTGAAAAATGGGAGGTGAGCACTTAATATAAATAATTCTTATTTTATTTCTTATCTTATGTATTTGGATTGCGGTATGTTTGTCATTCTAAAACATTATTTTTTAAGACAGTTTCAAGATACTTGATTTGTATGGGGTGAAGTATTTGGCTTTGTTAGATGGTTGCTACTATGCAATTTAAGAGGTTCCTCTTGCTTTGATATTCTGAATTGAAGGGATTACCTTTCTTTCTTTGTATCATTGGAAGAGTTCTTGTCCTCTGAGCTTTCTTCTTAATTTAGCTGTTAGTCCTTTTAAAATTTTTGTGGTTCTTACCCTTAAGGAAAAATGAATTTGTATGCTTGCAGCTGGCCGAGTCTGTTAAATACTTGCATAAAGAAATTTACATCATTGTTTAAGTCACCCCATATGGGTATAGAACCTGGCATTATTTACTTGTTCAGCTGAAAAAAAAAGTCATCACTGTAGTTTTCAAACTTTTGTGCATGCTTCTTCATTAAACCAATTTGAACGCGCACATCACAATAGTCGTAGTGCAATGGGCGTAAGTTAGGCAGTGGCAGTGGCCATAACATAAGGCTGTTACTTTCACATCTCTTTGTACTATAATTTTGATAGGTATATATTTATTAATCTTCTTTCTTTTAGTTGATTAGAAGGGAATGGTAGGTGCTTTTGTAGTTATTTGCATCTCATATGGGAGAAAATCTCTTAATCTTTTCTTTTGTTCATGTTTTGAGTAATTCTGCTACTCTCTGTATTTTGGTTTCCTGATAAATCATTTTCTTGCTTGCCCTCTTCTGGTCAACTTTACCCTCCGTTAAAATGGTTTTTTGTGTAATTGAAAAACTATGAACTTCCTTGTTCCTTAGAAGCTTCATGGTGGATATTTTACTTGTTTATAAATTATTTACTAAAATCGTGTGTTCATCTTAGTCTGAAAAAAGGAACACTCAATTGGGAGATGTTGCAGTTCAAGTCAAAGTTTCCTCGCGAGATTTTGCTCTGCAGAGTAAGTACTATGTCAGTTTTATGCATATTGTCGGTAGCACTTTTACCTCGTTGAAAAATCTCTTTATTTTTGAGACGTCTACTGTAATTCTGTGATTGGGCAAACAACATTTTGTTTTCTCAGGTTGGGGAATTTTATGAAGCCATTGGGATAGATGCTTGCCTCTTAGTTGAATTTGCGGGTCTGAATCCTTTTGGAGGCTTGCATTCAGATAGTATTCCAAGAGCTGGATGCCCAGTTATGGTATCATACTTATTTTCTATTTCCATATGCATGTTATTGATTTTTGTGGTTCATAGTTTTTTACTTTTAAGGTTTCATTGCTCCTTATGATCTTAAAACGAATATAATCCTGTATTTATTCAAAAAAATAAGTACCTTGCGTATTTACTAAAAAATAATAAGAGCACACTATGGATATTTAGGAAACCAAAATCCTTGTATGGTCTTTGTGGTGAGGTTGCATCATGATTAAGGAAACTACCATTAGATTTCCTTAAGCTCAGGAATTGTATGCATTGAGTGATTTGAAGTATTTTCTGTGACGATCCATCTTTTTGGGCAGTCACTTAACTTTCTTAAACATAATTACTTAAGCTATAATCTTACTTAGTAAGAAATTACTAGAATTTTTTTTTTCTTTAAAACATTCTTAAAAACTGTTGCGACTTATGTCGCAATTTAAGTTGAGACCTTGCTCAACACTTACCTTTAAAACCATTTCAAATCGTTTCTTAAAACTTAATAAGAAACATTTACTAAAACATAGCTTAAACCTTAACTTTATAATTATATAAAACAGTTCGTAAACTGTCTTAAAACTTGAAAAACAATTCTTAATACTTTGACTTTATCAAAGCTTTGACTTTGTTGTTCTTTGAAAACATTATATCAAATAGTGGGAAAACATTTTCTTTATACAGCGGAGACTTACTGTGGTGGTATCCATATCCCAATCTTCGTATCTGTCTTCCGCTGCACCTAACTCTTCTAACGGGTCCTATTGGTCGCGCATAAAACTACCTATAGTAAGAAGAAACTTTTAATGAGCTTTCACTCAGTAAGTTCAAACATATTCTCACAAATTATTCTAAACATGCTTTAAGAACTTTTCTTATGAAAACTTGTCTTAAAACATTTTTCATTATACATTTCTAAAATGTTTTTATAAACGTTCTTCATAAACTTTTTCTTGAAAACATAAAAATGTTTTTCATAAACACTTAACATAAAACGTTTCTTAAAATGTTTTTCATAAACATTTAACGTAAATACTTTATAATAAGGAATACAAACAAATTCATAATGCATGATTCTAATTATTCTTAATTATGAACTTCAATTATAAGCATTTTATGAACATTCTTTTTTTACTTTAACTTTCTACCTTTGCTCCTTAACTTTCCTTATCTTACTTTAACTTTCTATCTTTATTCCTTATCTTTCTTTATCTTACTTTAACTTCCTTTTTTTACTTTAGTGTTTGTACTAACATCATTAATCATGTAATCATAAACATGATGCTTCTCTTGCGGAAGACTTGAGACCATTGAACATCGAGATCATATACCTCACATCTAGGAGGTCAAACTTTAACTCTACTTTCATTACCTCACAACAAGGAGGCTGGTACAACACTTTCTTTTTATCTTTACATTACCTTCTTATTAACTTTAGTGAACATATCAAATGCAATCATATCATATGCAAACACACTTGCAAATCATAACTTGTACTGTAAAATCTATTACATAACAAATGCAACGTATTGTATAACAAATGCAACATAAAACGCACACATATTTTGCAAATCATAACTTGTACTCTGAAACTTTTGCATAACAAATGCAACATAAAACTTATAACTTTAACTATAAAACATTATGCATTTAACAAAATGCAAAACATACTTTAAACATAATTTTTGCAAATACGTTGCAAGCTTTTACTTGATCTTTTAAACTTTATGTACATCAAATGCAATCATGCTTTAACATAACAGCTGCAAATACATTGCAAACTTGATTTAAACTGTAAAACTTTTTGCATAACAAAGGCAAACGTACTTTTAGAAATTTGTATAACAATTGTAAATACATTTACAAACATACATATTTAAACATTTAAAAATTATTTACTTCATGCTGTAGGTGAGGTTTGAACTTACCCGGACTATACCCTAGCGTTCTCTATTCCGTTCCTTTTCCTTTCATTAGTCGGCCTCTTGTGTCCTGATCAAACGACAGCCAACTCATTAATTTTCTTTTTATCAATTTATTCGATTGATAATAAAACGTAAACATTAAACATTCATTCCTTTTTTCATAACTTGGTATACTATCGGTTTACTCTTTTCTTTGCTTTGTGCCCTATTGCTTTTGACTTCGTAGCCCACCAGGTTACCGTACTTTTTACTTAACTCCGTAACCTATCGGGTTATCACTCTTTTTGCTTAGCTCGGCAACCCATCGGGTTACCTTTCGTTTACTTAAACATCTTTTATTAGACCTCTCATCTCACATGACAGTTTCGTTACTTAATGTATTACGAAACATTTTTCGTCGAAGAGCGTTATGCTAAATCGGAGTGTTCGACTCCGTTCTAGTCATTTCCTTAATAATGATGATTTTACTCTTAACGGGTTTTTCGTCAACTTTGTAACTCTATAAAACCATTGCTTAACTTCAACGTTTTATTACTTACATATTACGAAAAAATTCCTGCGAAGGAGTATTTTTTTGATATCGAGTGTTTCGGGTCTGTTTTGGCCTTTTTCATAAAATGATTATTTTGCCTTTAACGTTTTTCTTTCATTCTTTACCTAAACTTTAAATCCTTTAAAATTTAGAATCTATGATTACTCATTGCCTACAGCAATGCAGGAAATCAACGTTCTCTAGTGAAAACCTAGTTTTCATACAATTTTATAGTTTTCACCCAAAACACAAAAATATTTACATGTTTGCCCCCGGAGCCAAAAATAATCTTTTTAAATCATGAGTCCTTATTTTTCAAGAGGATCAAATTTTCTTAAAGTATCTTACCTAAATTCCTCTTATAAAAGGACGTTTTTGCCCCTTAAAGATTTTTTCCTAACTTTAACAAATTTTGTAAAATTCACAACTTATCAACCGAGCAGAATTTTAAAAAAATGTCTACGTTGTTCTAACAGTTTCGACGAGTTCTACAACTTTTATGTTGTAACTTTTTTAAAATTCTAATGTTTAGGGGGACTTTTTGGCCGATTTTCAAATTTGCTGAGACTTTATAAAATTTTACAATTTAGTCCCTTTTGAAATTTCATCAAAACTATTATTTTTTTCTTTCCATCATCATCACCATCAACATATAACATAAAACAACCATGCCATGATGTCCATATTACATGATATGACTTAAACATTTTATCAAACATATAATATGCATTAAAAAAACATAAACTTTTTTAAGCATGAAGTTTAGAATTTTACCTAAACTTCACAAAGCCTTTTGATCCTCTTTTGAAATGCTCAAAACTTTGTTTTGCCCTCTTCATAAAGACCATGGCAAAACCTCATCAAAACCCTTCCAAAGCTTAAAGAAAATCACCAATACCCATAAGAAAAAGTTTGGGATTTTACCTCCATAAGTACCAAATTTTGAACCAAACCCTTTGAACTTGCTTTAAACATGATTTGAGCTTGGAATTTATCAAAATTTTTGAGAAAGAATTGCTTTGGGGTGGTGGTTTTTGGTGGAGGAAAATGGAGCCTTTCTTTCTTTCTTTCTTTCTTCCTTCCTTTCTTTCTTTCTTTCTTTCCTTTAAATGTTTCTCTCTCTTCTTTTTTTTCTTGCACGTTAGAGACCATTACCTTGGTCTCTTATATGATAAATTGATTCATTTTTTTTTCTTTTCTTTTCTCTTTTTTTTTTTTTTTTACAAAAAGTGGTGGTGAGTCATTTTAGTCATCAATTAGGTTACTTTGGGTGGCCAAATGTGATTGGACCACATTAGTGGATGTGGTGGCCCAATTAAAACTTCCAAGGTGTCCCACTAAACTTTTTATGCAGTCCAAGTTTATACTGACAGTATTTTTCTTATACTGTCGGTATTCTTTTTCATACAATTCATGAGGTCCCATAACCTCCTATACTTATTTTCATCCATTACATAATATAATTCCCATATTATATAAGTTTGTACAGTCTAAATTTATATTGACAGTATTTTTCTTATACTGTCGGTATATTTTCTATACTGCTGCAGCATTCTTTATTTATCCATAATCTCCAAACAATATTATTTTTATACTGCTTTAACTTAAACAATTTAATTTCTGTATTGCATGACCTTAAATAGTCCTGTTCATACACTACTTTTGTAGTGTAATTTTCATACTGCATAATTTTATCAGTGTATCTCCTTACATTGTATTATTCTAATACTGTATAATTTTTCATGTTATTATACAATATTTTTCTCCTTAAACTATATTTTTATCTTAACATAATCTTTAAATTACTGCATTTTCAATGTACTCAAAAAACTCAGGTGTTACAATCTACCATTCTTAAAAATTTACATCCTTAAAAATTAGAACCTTAGGTAGTTCATTTCCTTATCCTTTCTTACTTTCATATTGCTACCTCTTCTTTGTGTCTTTATCATAAAACCTTGACAAGAGGTATGCTCTTATTTCTTATCATCCTTTCCCTTTTTAACATACTTTCTTGCATTATTACTTTCTTAATAAAAACTAAGCCTCCAACTGGGGACTTCATAAACTTTTATCATTTCATTGATATATTTCTTTGCATTGTAACACCATACTTTTGCTGCGCAACTTTGATCTTTCATCATTTGAGCGCAGTTTCCATTCGTTTAGAGGTTTAGCATTTTATCAATGAATGCTATTCTTAAAAATAGGGTTCATTTCCATTCAAATTGCATCATATCTATCAAAAGATTAAGGTCATCCGACCATAACTCCATGATTTTTCGGTCCTAAATCCATTCTAAAATTACATTTTTTTGTAATTTTCCTCGTAACGTATAGATCTCTAGCTTCCATCCTCCAATTCGTGAGGTTTTTGCTGACCAATTTGACTTCATTGTCTTAATCGTGATCCCCATCTGGGTAGTTATGAGCTCATTAGCATATTTTGGCTCAGCTACGGAATGCTTAAGTTGGAAGGAATCGCATAATTAGTCGTCTAACATTTAGTTGCTCTTAGGCACGCTCGCTCTATAGAGCACTGAAAATCACTTTCGGACTTCTATTATTCTGTTATCTTAATCCGTTTTTCCTCGTTATACGTGTAGCCAATACCGAATAACTCTAACAGAGTAAGATTTGCTCAAACAGACAACACCGTTGGGCGCAAGAACATCATAATGTGTCACGAGCTCATCTTCTTGATTTTTGGGCCATCGGACAGCTGTTGACCATCATTGACGATGTTCGGTCATCATTGACTTAACACCACTAATGGACGACAACTACCGTCAACTTGTAAGGACATTCTAGCATATAACATTATGTTCATCTTTTGACCTTTGCCTTCTTGTTGCTCATCCGAAAGTGCCGACGTCAGAGGCTATATAACCGGTATAAGCATGTAATCGTTAAATACTAACTTTTCTTTTTACTTAACTTACTTACTTGAGCTATGGTGTAGTGAACATATGACAGTGCGAGATGGGATGGCAAGATACCGCTTTGATACCACCTAAGACGACTCGCCTTTTTGGGCAGTCACTTAACTTTCTTAAACATAATCACTTAAACATTAATCTTTCTTCCTTAGTAAGAAATTACTGAAAATTTTTTTTCTTTGAAACATTTTTAAAAACTGTTGCGACTTCTGTCGCAATTTAAGTTAAGACCTTGCTCGACACTTACCTTTAAAACTATTTCAAATCGTTTCTTAAAACTTAATAAGAAATATTTACTAAAACAAAGCTTAAACTTAACTTTATAATTATATAAAACAGTTCGTAAACTATCTTAAAACTTTGAAAACAATTCTTAATACTTTGACTTTATCAAAGCTTTGACTTTTTTGATCTTTGAAAACATTGTATCAAATAGTGGGAAAACATTTTCTTTGTACAGCGGAAACTTACTGTGGTGGTATCCATACCCAAATCTTTGCATTTGCCCTCCGCTGCACCCAACTCTTCTAACGGGTCCTATTGGTCGCCCATCAAAATACTTTTAATGAGCTTTCGCTCAGTAAGTTCAAACATATTCTCACAAATTATTCTAAACATGCTTTAAAAACTTTTCTTATGAAAGCCTCTCTTAAAACATTTTTCATTATACATTTTTGAAACGTTTTTTCATAAACTATTTCTTGAAAACATAAAAATGTTTTTTATAAACATTTAACATAAAACATTTCTTAAAATGTTTTTCATAAGCATTTAACGTAAATACTTTATAATAAGAAATACAAACAAATTCATAATGCATGATTCCAATTATGCTCAATTATGAACTTCAACTATGAGCATTTTATGGACATTTTTTTCTTACTTTAACATTCTACTTTTGTTTCTTAACTTTCCTTATCTTTAACTTTCTATCATTGTTTCTTATCTTTTCTTATCTTACTTTAACTTCCTTATTTCATTTTAGTGTTTGTACCAACATCATTGATCATGAGATCATAAGCATGATGCTTCCCTTATGGAAGACTTGAGACCATCGAACATTGAAGTCATGTACCTCACATCTGGGATGTCAAACTTTAACTTTACTTTCATTACCTCACAACAAGGAGGCTCGTACAACACTTTCTTTTTATCTTTACGTTACCTTTTTATTAACTTTAGTGAGCATATCAAATGCAATCACATCATATGCAAACACACTTGCAAATCATGGCTTGTACTCTAAAATCTATTACATAACAAATGCAACATAAAACTTATAACTTACACTATAAAACATTATGCATTTAACAAAATGCAAAATATACTTTAAACATAATTTTTACAAATACGTTGCAAACTTTTACTTGATTTTTTTAAACTTTATGTACATCAAATGCAATCATGCTTTAATATAATAGCTGCAAATACATTGCAAACTTGATTTAAACTGTAAAACTTTTTGCATAACAAAGGCAAACGTACTTTTAAAAACAACTTGTTTAACAATTGCAAACACATTTGCAAACATACATATTTAAATATTTAAAAATTATTTACTTCATGTTGTAGGTGAGGTTTGAACTTATCCGGACAATGCTTCAGCGTTTTCCATTCTGTTCATTTTCCTTTCATTAGTCGGCCTCTTATGTCTTGATCAAATGACAGTTTGACTCATTAATTTTCTTTTTTCATAACTTGGTATACTATCAGTTTACTTTTCTCTTTGCTTTGTACCCCATTGCTTTTAACTTCGTAATCTACCAGGTTATCGTACTTTTTACTTGAATCCGTAACCTATCGGGTTATCACTCTTTCTGCTTAGCTCGGTAACCCATCGGGTTACCTTTTTCTTTACTTAACTTTGTAACCCACTGGGTTACCTTTTGTTTACTTGAACATCCCTTATTAGACCTCCCATCTCACATGACGGTTTCGTTACTTAACATATTACGGAACATTTTTCTTCAAAGAGCATTATGCTAAATCGGGGTGTTCGACTCCGTTCTAGTCATTGCCTTAATAATGACGATTTTGCTCTTAACGGGTTTTTCGTCAACTTTGTAACTCTATAAAACCCATTGCTTAACTTTAATGATTCATTACTTACATATTACGAAAAAATTCTTGCTAAGGAGCATTTTTCGATATCTAGCGTTTCGGGTCCGTTTTGGCCATTTTTTATAAAATAATCATTTTACCCTTAACGTTTTTCTTTCATTCCTTGCCTAAACTTTAAATCCTTTAAAATTTAGCATCTATGATTACTCATTGCCTACAGTAGTGCAGGAAATCAATGTTCTCTAGTGAAAACTTAGTTTTCACACAATTTTATGGTTTTGGCCCAAAACACAAAAATATTTACATTTTTGCCCCCGAAACTAAAAATAATCTTTTTAATCCATTAGTTCCTATTTTTGAAGAGGATCAAATTTTCTTAAAGTATCTTACCTAAATTCCTCTTGTAAAAGGACGTTTTTGCCCCTTAAAGATTTTTTTTTCTAACTTTAGCAAATTTTGTAAAATTCATAACTTATCAACCGAGCAGAATTTTGAAAAACTGCCTGCGATGTCCTAATAGTTTCGACGAGTTCAACTTTCGTGTTGTAACTTTTTAAAAATTCCAACGTTGAGGGGGACTTTTTGGCCGATTTTTAAATCTTCGAGACTTTGTAAAACTTTGCAATTTAGTCCCTTTTGAAATTTCACCAAAACCATTACTTTTTTCTTTCCATCATCATCACCATAAACATATAACATAAAACAACCATTCCATAATGCCCATATTACATGCTATGGCTTAAACATTTTATCGAACATATAATATGCATTAAAAAAAAAACTTTTTCAAGCATGAAGTTTAAAATTTTACCTAAACTTCACCAAGTCTTTGGATCCTCCTTTGAAATGCTCAAAATTTTGTTTTGCCCTCTTCATAAAAATCATGGCAAAACCTCATCAAAACCCTTCCAAAGCTTAAAGAAAATCACCAAAACCCATAAGAAAATGTTTAAGATTTTACCTCCATAAGTACCAAATCTTGAACCAAATCCTTTGAACTTGCTTTAAACATGATTTGAGCTTGGAATTTATCAAAATTTTTGAGAAAGAATTGCTTTGGGGTGGTGGTTTTTGGTGGAGGAAAATGGAGCATTTCTTTCTTCTTTCCTTCTTTTCTTTCTTTCTTTCCTTTAAACGTTTCTCTCTCTTCTTTTTTTTTTCTTGCATGTTGGAGACCATTACCTTGGTCTCTTATATGATAAATTGATTCACTTTTTTTTTTCTTTTCTTCTCCTTTTTTTTTTTTCCAAAAAGTGGCGGTGAGTCACCTTAGTCATCAATTAGGTTACTTTTGGTGGCCAAATGTGATTGGGCTACATTAGTGGATGTGGTGGCCCAATTAAAACTTCCAAGGTGTTCCATTAAACTTTTTACGCAGTCTAAGTTTATACCGGCAGTATTTTTCCTATACTGTCGGTATTCTTTCCATACAATTCATGAGGTCCCATAACCTCCCATACTTATTTTCATCCATCATATAATATAATTCCAATATTATCTAAGATTATACAGTCTACATTTACACTGACAATATTTTTCTTATACTGTCGGTATATTTTCTATACTGCTACAGCATTTCTTATTCATCCATATTCTCCAAACAATATTATTTCTATACTGCTTTAACTTAAACAGTCTAATTTCTGTACTGTATGACCTTAAACAGTCTTATTTTTACACTGCATTACTTTTTCAATGTAATTTTTGTACTTCATAACTTTCTCAGTGTACCTCCTTATATTTTATTATTCAAATCCTTAAATTATTGCATTATTAATGTACTCAAAATGCTCAGGTGTTACATTTTCACCGATTTAAAAAGAACTAAAATTTATGGAGCCTCCATGGTAGACCATGGAGTGCAAGAGAATTTACTTATGGTTCTTCTTCTTCTTCACAACCACAAGGATATTACTTGTTAATTTTCAGCAGTGAATTCTTTCTTTTTGTTTCACTATTAGTATTTAGTTAATCAGGCAAGTTTTTCTTTCTTTCTTGTTCCTTTTTTTTTTTCCACTTTATTCTCTTCGATAGTTGATGCATCATTGCATTTATTTTGCTGAATCTTCGGCAAACTTTAGATGAATACTGTATAATAACATGAAAAATTATATAGTATTAGAATAATACAATATAAGGAGGTACACTGATAAAGTTGTGAAGTACGAAAATTACATTGCAAAAGTAATGCAGTGTAAGAATAGGACTATTTAAGGTCATACAGTACAGAAATTGGACTGTTAAGTTAAAGCAGTATAGGAATAATACTGTTTGAAGAATATGGATGAATAAGGAATGTTGTAGCTGTATTAAAAATATACCGACAGTATAAGAAAAATACTGTCAGTATAAATTTAGACTGTATAATCTTAGATAATATTAGAATTATATTATATGATGGATGAAAATAAGTATGGGAGGTTATGGGACCTCATGAATTGTATGGAAAAGAATACCGACAGTATAGGAAAAATACTGTCAGTATAAACGTAGACTACGTAAAAAGTTTAATGGGACACCTTGGAAGTTTTAATTGGGCCACCACATCCACTAATGTGGCCCAATCACATTTGGCCACCCAAAGTAACTTAATTGATGACTAAGGTGACTCACCACCACTTTTTGTAAAAAAAAAAAAGAGAAAAGAAAAGAAAAAAAAAAGTGAATCAATTTATCATATAAGAGACCAATGTAATGGTCTCCAAAGTGCGAGAAAAAAAGAAGAAGAAGAGAGAAACGTTTAACGGAAAAGAAAAAAAAGGAAGGAAGGAAGAAAGAAAGAAAGGCTCCATTTTTTTCCTTCAAAAACTGCCACCCCAAAGGAATCCTTTCTCAAAAATTTCGATGAATTCCAAGCTCAAATCATGTTTCAAGCAAGTTCAAAGGATTTGGTTCAAGATTTGGTACTTATGGAGGTAAAATCCTAAACTTATTCTTATGGGTTTTGGGGATCTTCTTTAAGCTTTGGAAGGATTTTGATGAGGTTTTTCCATGGTTTTTATGAAGAGGGCAAAACAAAGTTTTGAGCATTTCAAAGGAGGATCAAAAGGCTTGGTGAAGTTTAGGTAAAATTCTAAACTTCATGCTTGAAAAAGTTTGTTTTTTAAATGCATATTATATGTTTGATAAAATGTTTAAGCCATAGCATGAAATATGGACATTATGGCATCGTTGTTTTATGTTATATGTTGATGGTGATGATGATAGAAAGAAGAAAGTAATGGTTTTGGTGAAATTTCAGAAGGGACTAAATTGTAAAGTTTTACAAAGTCTCGGCATATTTAAAAATCGGGCTGAAGAGAGTCAAAGAGGAATCATGCTTGAACCAACGACAATCGAAGAATCTGTCATGGTTGCACAAGTCAACAACAACCGGAATAAAAACAAGGAAACTTCTCAAAGTGACTCTAGGAATAACCTTTGGTGCACCTACTGTAAGAAGTCGAGACACACCAAGGGTCGTTGCTGGAAACTGCATGGAATGTAACACCTACATATTTTTATGTAACGGATTACGTTAAGTTAGTAACGGTGTTAAGGAATTTTAATAATAATTTATGTTATATGTTATGATATATGATTTTAGTGTTACTAACTTTTATGTCAAGTTCTATGATAGGTGACGACTGCATGGAATCGTTGTGCTCAAGTGTTCATGTGAATTATAATGTATGTTTAATTATGATGCAATGATGATTTGAATGTTATAAGTATGGTATTTAAGGACAGTTCAGCAGGCCGAAAAGTCTGCCAAAGATCGGCAGGCCAAACTTGGTGGAATCGGCAGGCCGAAGACAGCTGACGAGCAGTCAGTAGAAATCTCTCCACATTTATGGCTGAGCTAATTACGTTAATTGGGTGATTTATTGTGATTAATTGGCATAATAATGGAATAATTTTATCAGTTAAGGAAATAAAAGGTTTGACTTCGCATTGATTTGTATTATTTTAAATGGTTTCCTATTTTTAGAGGGCAAAAATATGGCAAGTGAGACTAATAGTTTTGACTTTCCCTCTTTGCTCTCCTTCCTTCACGCCAATTAGCCATCAATTAGTCAGAAAATTCTGACTTAATGGAGGGTATTGAATTTTCATCGGCTATGCTCATTACGTTAAAAATTTTTAACGTTCTTTTTCCATTTTTCTCTCATCCTCTCAAGTCTTCTCTCTCAATTCTGAGATGCTTCTTTTGTCTTTCTCTTCTTCTATTCTCCATGAATTTCATCCCTCTTTCTCTCAAAAATTTTCTAAAAATATTGAAAGAAAAAGTTATATTTCGTTGGTTGAATTCAAGAATTTTGAGAAGAAAATTTTTAAGGTAAAATTCCTTTCTTTTGGTGTTTTTGAAAGTATTTCTCCTTCTCAATTCATCTGCAATATCTTTTTCTAGGTATTGTACTTTGTTTTGAATTTTTAATATGTTATGCGTGTATGTGTTATGTGATGTTTCTCCAAGTTTCAAGTCATTTCGATGTTTATATGATAAATATGAAATTTTCTATCCTCTACCATTCACAGTAAAATATTACTGTATGACTATGATGTATAAAAAAGTAATTTTTATTTTAAAGGGGTAAATGTGTTTTGTTTTTCATGAAAGTTGACAAGAATGTTCATTGATATGTTATGATATAGACTGCAAAGTTTGGTAATGTTTTGATGAATGTATTCTATGTTATGAAATTTTTATGAGATTAGGTCAAGAAAACTGTTTTTAACAATGTTATTTTTGGATTTTGGTTTTATGAAATGTTTTATATGTTTAAGTGATTATATTGATTATGAAATAATTTTATGATATTGAAATGTATGATAATATGATGTTTGTATGAATTTTAAAATTAAAATATATGTATTTTAAATTGTTTGAAAAATGTATTTAAAATGTTACTCACTGTCTTACAAATGTTGGCTGATAACATGTTTATGTGATGATAATTTTATGTTTTGACTGTTATGGTTGTGAATTATGTTGTAACATGAGATGAATGTATATACGATGTGATATGAATGAATGATATCTGAATGGATGTTTTATAATAAGTATTAATTTTATTTTTATTTAAATGGATAAATGGCATGAACACGCAATGGAATGAGCACAACGAGACCGTGGCGTCATCACCAAAGCATATTAAGGTTAAGTAAGCTAGCTTTTACTTTTACGGTAAGTACGTTCTCACTTGCAACATGACATGATTTTATAAGGTTTGGAATTATGTTCCTAATGATGTTTATTCTATGATGATTTTATGTAAAGTTTTCTTATGAAAAGTTTCTATGATTTAAAGTTATGCATGTATGATGATGACATGTTTCAAAGTATGAAAGTAATGTATATATGTATCACCTAATAAGTGTTGCACACCCATGTTATGATATGATAAGTTATGATGTCATGTTTGATTTGGGATTAGCTACCCTTCTCCTCTCATGACAGTGCGCCTATGATGATGTTTATGGTGCAACACTTGGGCCCTTAAGATAAAATGGAATAAGTTTTAATATGGTCAATGTAATAAAAGATATGTTTTTATGAAATTATGCTTAAGGCACTTCTATGATATGATGATGATGATGATGTATATGAAATGTTTTTAAATTGTGAGAATTATATGTACTTACTAAGCTTTAGCTTATTCAAGTTTATGTCATGTTGCAGATAAGGGTAAGAAAATCATGGATTAGGCGGAGGACAAGGGAAGGCATGTGAGCACAAAGCATGATGAATTGTAACCGGAAGAACGCCAAGAAGAAAGGTTTTTACGTTTTTAATCAAGTTTTATAGTTTGGATATATTTTATGATAAGTTTTAAGAATACATGAACTATGGTTTTATATTTTATTTCATCATTTTAAAGAATTTTGATCTTCCGCATTTTTATGAAAAGTTAAATCTGTTTTACAAATTAAGTTTTCTCAAGGATTTTGGCTCGGTCGGCCTGCCGAACATCATTGGTCGCCCTGCCGATCACGTTTTTGGCCTCCCAACGTTGATAGGTTTTTAAGCCCAGATTTACAAAGCCTATGCCGGCCTGCTGGTTGAGGAATTCTGGCCTGCCGATTATGTCCAACCTGCCGAAGTCCCAGGTTCGGCCTACCAAACTGTGGGAGCAAGTAAGTTATAAACGATGTGATGTTTTTATAAGTTATGATCTTACAACTTGATATATATCCATTTTATTAAAATAAGTTTATAATTAATTTAAAGTGTAATTGAATAATTTATCATATGGAATAAGTTAATGAATGTTTAAAAAAATATATATGAATATATCCTGGTATGTTTTCCTCTACTACGAATACGATTAATGTATCATATAAGTTTATAATTAATGTTTATCTAAATGATTAAATAAATATGTAATGTATGAATGTAACGACATCTGTGACTTCCGAATTAAGGGGGCGTTTCATGGAAAACCTCTTACATCAAGCCGAGAAAGGGGCCAGCGAGGTGATAAAAAAGGTCAACAGCAAGCCTATCAAGTTTCCTCTCCACAAAACTCAGCCTCACAGCCTTCTAGAGAGACTAACCCTGACCACTTTAATCAGGCTGAAATTGAGAAGCTTAGAAGTTTATTGGGGTCATTGGAGTAGCCAAGTAGCTCCTGTTCGTTAGCCCTTTTTGGTAAGTCTCTTCCTCATGGATTAAATGCCTGGGATAGATTTTCATAGGTTTCTTGGGTCATTGACTCAGGAGCCATGGACCACATGACACCTTCCTCAATCCATTTTACAGCATATTCACCTTGTCCTAGCAATAGGAAAATTGTCGTTGCTGATGGGTCTGTTACCACAGTGGCCGGTGCTGGCCACATTCAGTTAAGTCCATCCTTGTTATTAAAAGATGTCCTCCATGTTTCGAGATTGTCCACTAGTCTTTTATCTATTCACAAAGTAACCCGTGATATGAACTATAATGTCTTGTTTTATCCCTCTCACTGTGTATTTCAGGATTAGGTTTCGGGGAAGAGGATTGGACTTGCTAGAGAGATGGGCGGTCTCTACTATCTTGATGCATCAGTCACACATTCACCTAGTGTCAAATGTGTTTCCTTAGAGTCTTTTTTTTGGGCTTCCAATAATAATGTCATTTGGCGTCATCATTTTCGTTTTGGTCACCCTTCATTTACTGTTTAAAGACAATGTTTCCGTCCTTGTTTACGGGTGTTAATGTTGAGGACCTTCATTGTGATATATGTGAATTTGCTAAGCATAAGAAGGTTTCTTTTCCAATAAGCAATGATAAAAGTTCCTTTCCTCTTTATTTAATTCATGCTGATATATGGGGCCCTTCTAGAATTCCCAATATTACAGGAGCGCGGTGGTTTGTTTCTTTTATTGATGATTGCACTAGAGTTTCTTGGATCTTTCTTCTCAAACAAAAAGCTGATGTGACCACTATTCTTCCCAACTTCATTGCCATGATACAAAATCAATTTGGTGTCAATAAAACGGTTCTGATCTGACAATGCTAGAGATTATTTTAACCAATTTCTTTCACCATACTTTCTTCAACAAGGGATAGTTCATGAATCATCATGTATAGATACTCCTCATCCGAATGGAGTTACGGAAAGGAAAAATGGTCACTTAATTGCCATAACCCGTGCTTTACTCTTTCAAAACCAAGTTCCAAAATCATATTGGGGGGGAGCCGTCCTCACTGCAGCCCACATTATAAACCGACTACCCTCTAAAATCTTGGACAATCAAACCCCTATGCAAATGCTTTCAAAGTTTTATCCTCATAGTCGAACAACAAATAATCTCACCCCTCGAATCTTTGGTTGTCCTGCTTTTGTTCATATATCCAGTCACAACAGAGGTAAATTAGATCCATATGCAATCAAGTGTGTGTTTGTCGGGTATTCTGCAACACAGAAAGGCTATAAGTGCTACCACCCATCTACATGGAAATTTATACCTCAGCTTGATATCACTTTCGAAGAAGGCCAATCTTTTTTCTATCAGCCTTATCTTCAGAGGGGGGGGGGGGGGGTTTGTCTGACTCTATTTGGGAAAATAAGGCAGAAGATCTACTTTTCCTAGACTTACCTACCTCACACCCTAACTCATCTCAATCCAGATCGTCTCCACAGGAGTCCTTCGTACAGCCTGAATTGCCCCAACAAGAACCAAATCCTGAAATGAATGAACCAATCCCTACCAATGACACACTTGACACTAGGAGGTATGTGCAGGTGTACTCGAGAAGGAGGAATCCAGAACCTGATCCTATGCAAGTCCAAAACTCAACTCCTCTTGAAAATGAGGTATGCACAAATCCCATTTCCCCTCCTATCTCATCTGATTATATAGTTTACCTATTGCCTTAAGAAAAGGGACAAGAGAGTGCACTAAACATCCAAGGTATCCACTGGCCAAATCAATGTCCTTTCACAGATTTTCTTATTCTCACAAAGCTTCTTAACCAACTTAAATGCCTTTCCAATTCCTAATACTTTATCTGAGGCTTTATCAAATGAAAAGTGGAGAGAAGCTATGAGAGTAGAAATGGAAGCACTTGAGAAGAACAAAACATGGGAAATCGTGGAGCTGCCACAAAATAAAAAAACAGTGGGTTGCAAATGGGTGTTCAGTGTAAAGTACAGATCAGATGAGTCCCTAGAGAGATACAAGGCAAGGTTGGTTGCTAAGGGCTATACACAAACCTATGGAGTGGACTATCAAGAGACATTTGCACCGCTAGCTAAGATGAATATAGTAAGGGTTTTATTGTCCTTGACTGCAAATTTTAATTGGGATTTACAACAGTTTGATGTGAAGAATGCCTTCCTTCATGGTGACTTAGAGGAGGAGATATACATGCAGATTCCACCGGGGTTTGGAGAAAAAATTAAAGGGAACAAGGTTTGCAGACTAAAAAGGCGTTATACGGACTCAAGCAATCACCTAGAGCTTGGTTCGATAGGTTTACAAAAATAATGCTCAATACTGCGTAAAGCAGAGTCAAGGAGATCATACATTATTTATCAAACACACGGCTTAAGGGGGAGTTACTACTCTTCTAGTATATGTTGATGACATAATTGTTACTGGGAACGATGAGAAAGAAAAAGAAGTCTTGAAAAAATGCTTGGCAAAGGAATTTGAGATCAAAGACTTGGGGAGACTGAAATACTTCCTCGGGATAGAAGTAGCTCGATCTCAGCAAGGTATCTTTATTTCTCAACAGAAGTATGTAGTTGACCTCTTGAAGGAAACTGGTAAATTGGCATGTAAACCTGCGTCAACACCGATTGATCCCAATCACAAACTTGGAGAGGCAAATGATGATAAGGCAGTGGACAAGAAAGGATTCCAGAAATTGGTTGGAAAGTTATATATTTGACACACACTCAGCCAGACATCACTTACGTCGTCAGTGTAATAAGTCAATTCATGCATAATCCTAAGGAAGTACATTTACAAGCTGCAAATACTTCACTACCTGAAGGCTAATCCTAGGAAGAGGAATTTTATTCAAGAAAGGTGAGGGGCTGATTCTTGAAGCTTATACTGATGCAGACTATGTAGGATCTCTAGTTGACAGACGTTCCACAACAGGTTACTGTACATTCCTAGGTGGTAATCTAGTCACAGAGGAGTAAGAAACAAAATGTGGTAGCTCGATCAAGTGCAGAAGCGGAGTTCAGGGCTATGGCTCAAGGTATGTGTGAGTTACTGTGGTTGAAGATCATCCTTGAAGATCTCAAGATAAAGTGGGAGGGACCTATGAGGCTATACTGTGGCAACAAATCAGCAATCAATATTGCTCATAATCCCGTGCAACATGATAGGACAAAGCACATCGAGATCGACGGACACTTTATAAAGGAGAAGTTAGACAGCAAGTTGATTTGTACTCCCTATATGCATACAGAAGAGCAACTTGCAGATGTGTTTACAAAGGGACTTAGTGGTCATGACTTCTCAATGATTACGTCCAAGCTGGGAATGGATGATATATATTCACCAGCTTGAGGGGGAGTGTTAGAAAACCGGTGGCTGATTTTTAGGTGGTTTCTGATCTTGTAAATTATTTGGGAGAGTAAAATTAGTTGTGGAAATCCCTTGATATGGGGAAATCCCTTGATAACAGGAAAACTAATTTAGGAATAGAATATTTTTGTTTTATCTTTTCCTATTTTTCTGGTTTTTAGAAAATAGTCTTGTACAATGTATATATAATCGTTTCTGGTGCCTAATAGAAAGATAAGAGAGAATTTAATTCTATGCTTCTTAACAAATGTGTCATGATTAATACGTTATATAAGACAAGGCTGCTTATATAAAAATTTATTTTTCCTCTGCTGACCAGGTTTTTGCTCAATTTTGACTTGCGTACCTTGTATCTGACTTGTTTCCTTAAGCTTGCAGGCATGCACATCTTGGTAGTCCTTATGTCTCTGGACTTGTTGGCCTTGATCACGATCTTGACTTTCCTGAACCAATGCCTGTTGTTGGTATGATTTAAACTCTCTGAAAATAAAAGAGTTTATTTTGGCTCATGAATAACTATTGTTTCTTATTTTGTTTCACATTGACATTTATGACTCTATTTCCTTTGATTATTTGAATATAGGTTGCTTTTGCTTTTCTTTGTCCGGTAGTCAAGGCATTAAAATTGTTTTCACATTGTATGATAGTCTCTAGTTCATGAAGTAATAAACTGCATGTGGCGTTTTTAGGGATATCTCGTTCTGCAAGAGGATATTGCATAAATTTAGTCTTAGAGACTATGAAAACGTATTCATCTGAAGATGGTTTGACTGAAGAGGCCTTAGTCACAAAGCTTCGTACTTGTCGGTACCATCATCTGTTTCTGCAGTCTTCGTTGAGGCATAATTCATCAGGTTTGTACGACCTTCTTAATTTCTTATCAAGGCAATCATCTCTTCTAAGAAGCATACCTTCTGTTTTGTAGTATGATAAGATGAAATGAAAAATGTTCATAACTGCTAGAATAGAAGAGTGGCCTTTTGCCCTTTTGTTCGTTGTTTTTGTTACATACTTCATTAAAAGTGTACTTGAGATATTCTATCATGAAAGCAGAGAATGAAAATGAACGAAAGGTTTTCATTAATTCTATATTAGTATACATCAGTATTTATGGATGTCTAGGAGGAAAAAACACGAAACTAATCTTCCTAATAAAAAAGGAAAAAATAAAACTGATTCCTAGAATCTCTATTCCAACTAATAAAAATCAGGGTTGACTAATTATGACACATAATCAAATATTCTATATAATTACAAATATTCTACAAGATCTTTCAACACTTCCCCTCAAGCTGGCATGAAGATATCACTCATGGCAAGCTTGTTGACCAATTTTTCATACTGCGCCTTAGGAAGACCTTTAGTGAGTATATCTGCCACCTGACTTGTAGTAGGTATGTAAGGCATCATATCAAGCCACTGTCTATCTTTTCCTTGATAAAGTGTTTGTCCACTTCTACGTGCTTCGTTCTATCGTGTAGAACAGGATTGTGGGCAATAGAGATTGCTGCTTTGTTGTCACAAAAAACTTTGATAGGCTTTGGTATAGGAATTTTTAACTCCTCTAGGATTCTCTGGATCCATAATACCTCACAAAACCATGTGCAACAGAGCGAAATTCAGCTTCAGCACTACTCCTAGCCACAACACTTTGTTTTTTGCTTCTCCATGTGACTAAGTTTCCCCCTACAAAGGTACAGTAACTAAAGGTGGATCTTCTATCAGTCACGCTGCCTGCCCAATCCGCATCTGTGTAGGCTTCTACCTGAAGATGACCTCTATTCTTGAACAAAATTCCTTTCCCCGGAGTTCCTTTGAGGTACCTCAAAATTCTGAACACAGCTTCAAAGTGAGTAGGTCCTGGCGAATGCATGAACTGACTTACTACACTTACTGCAAATGCTATGTCAGGTCTTGTGTGTGCCAAATAGATTAGTCTTCCAACTAATCTTTGATAACGTTCCCGATCCACTACTTCATTAGCTGCCGCTGCTTTCAGCTTCACATTTGGTTCAACTGGAGTATCAACTGCCTTACAACCTGTCATTCCTGTCTCCTTTAGTAAGTCTAGGATGTACTTACGTTGGTTGATAAAAATTCCTTCCTTAGATCTTGCAAACTCCATTCCAAGAAAATACTTTAGTTTTCCCAGATCCTTCACATCAAATTCGGCCTCAAGCTTACTTTTTAAGTTGCTGATTTCACAGGAATCATCCCCAGTCATAATAATATCTTCCACATATACTATTAAAATAGCCACTTTACCTTAGATAGAGTGTTTGAAGAATAAAGTATGATCAGCTTGGCTTTGTGAGAACCCTTGCTTCCTAACGACATCTCCAAATCGCTCGAACCAGGCTCTAGGAGATTACTTTAATCCATAAAGAGCCCTTCTCAGTTTGCACACTTTACTTCTTCCAAGGCTTTCCTCAAATCCAGGTGGCAAGTCCATATATACCTCTTCTTGTAGATCTCCATTCAAAAAAGCATTTTTTACATCAAACTGATGAAGTGGCCAGTTGAAGTTAACTGCAAGAGAAAGAAGTATTCTGATAGAGTTAATTTTCGCGACAGGAGCAAAAGTCTCTTGGTAATCTATACCATGAGTCTGTGGAAATCCTTTAGCCACTAATCTTGCTTTGTATCTTTCCACACTTCCATCAGCTTTACTACTTCACTGTAAACACCCACTTACACCCAACTGTCTTCTTATCTTTGGGTAGATCAGTGACATTCCACGTGTTATTTTTTCTGAGAGCATTTATTTCTTCCATTACTGCTAATTTCCAATTCGGATCACCTAATGCTTCCTGAACGTTTCTTGGAACATATAGGTCAGAAATCCTAGATACAAATGCTCTACGAGTGTTTGACAATTTTTCATATGACAAGTGCTTTGCAATAGGGTGTTTAGTGCATGCTCGGGTTCCTTTTCTTAAAGCAATTGGACAATCAAGATTAGAGGAAGATGAATTTAGTAAATCAAGTGATAAAGAAGAAATAGAAGTTAAAGGAGGATTACTCTGAGTTGTAGGACCATCACTCGGTAGATTGGATTGAACATCTGCTGGAAGAATAATTGGAGCAGTAGTATGTTTGTGAAACTTCTTCCTGACATAAACCTGAAGCTCAGGTTGTGGATTATGGTCCGTTTGAAGTACTTCTCCCCCTGTGCCTGATGAAACATCACTCGGCATATTTGGATTAAGGACATTATCACTAGTTTCCATATTTCCAACAGTTGTTTCCAATAATTGTTCGTCAGGATTAAACACAGGAATGGGATTAGACACTTCTGGGATAGGTAAAGTTTCCCAAAAATTTTCTTTAGTTATGGTCTCCCCCTGAAGAAAGTTTTTTTGAAAATAAGGTTGATCCTCAACAAAGTTTACATCCATGCTTTCAAAAATTTTTTTGTGACAGGATTAAAACACTTGTATCCCTTTTTATTTGATGCATAATCGATGAACACACATTTTTCAGCCTTTGGATCCAATTTAGACCGAAGAACATTTGGAATATACACATAACAAGTGCAACCAAACACTTTCAAAGGAAGATCTGTTATAATCCGAGATGTGGGAAAGAATTTTTTAAAATTTTGTAATGGCGTATCAAGTTTTAGAACACGGGATGGCATTCTGTTTATTAAGTAACAAGCAGTTAAGAGTGCATTACCCCAAAGATACTTAGGAACATTCATTGAAAACATAATAGCTCGGGCAACTTCAAGTAAGTGCCTATTTTTCCTTTCGGCAATACCGTTTTGTTGTGGTGTGTCACGACATGTTGATTGGTGAATAATGCCCTTTTCCAAGAGGAATGTCCCCAAATATCTGTTAAAATATTCAGTGCCATTATCTGTTCTTAGAATGCCAATTTTTGCTTGAAATTGATTTTCAATCATAAGAGAAAATTCTTTAAACCGTTGTTCAACATCAGATTTTTTATCCAACAAATAAACTCAGCATACTCTTGTGTGATCATCAATAAAGGTCACAAACCATTTTTTGCCAGAAAGTGTGTTAACCTTAGATGGACCCCAAACATCACTATGAAGCAAATAAAACGGTTTTGATGCAAAATAAGATTTTATTGGAAATGCAACACGATGGTCTTTAGCTAAATGACAAGCCTCACAATGCAATTTTGAACAATCAATTCCTTTGAACAACACATGAAATAAGTGTTTAAGATATGGAAAGCTAGGGTGTCCTAACCTCCTATGCCATAACATAACTTTATCATAGACAGGGTTTGAACTAGTACTACCTAAGCCCTGAGCTTTTTTATAGTCAAGAGAAGTTTCACCAAAGTAGTACAGCCCATTTATTTCTCTAGCAGTTCCAATCGTCTTCCCCGAGTTCTGGTCCTGAAAAACACAAAGGGAAGGAAGGAAAAGGATGGAACAGTTAGAATCTTTGGATAATTTACTGATAGAAAGAAGATTACAGGCAAGTTTTGGAACATGTAAAACAGATTGTAAAGAGATGTTTTTTGAAACTGTAATATTCCCTTTGCCTGCAATGGATGAATAACTACCATCAGCTATTCTCACTTTTTCAATGCCAGAACACGGATAATATGAACCAAACAATGTTGGCCTGCCAATCCCTCCACCTTTTTATATATATGAACCAAAAATATGAACACGTAAGCCTGCCAATCCCTCCTCCTTTTTAACACCACTGACAATGTTGGCACAATCACATTGAAAAGCCGGAAGCCGAAATGCATTATAGTCCAAAAGTAAAATGTTTTTTATCACACCATAGTACTGCAAATTTGCAACAACTTGTGTTGTATCCTTGGCACTAGATCTGCATATAGTCTTTGCTTCAAGATAAACCCCATAGTCTTGTGTAGCCTTCTCAACTTTTGTTGTATGAAAACGTTTTCCATTAATGACATAACTTGAATATTTGATTAGCAAAGTAATCTATTTAATTTAAGTGACTAATTAGTGCAAAGAAAAAGAGTTTGATGAGTTTCATGGGGTTCTGTGTTTTGATGAAATGAAACATTTGATCTTTTTGTTAACAGTACAAAAATAAAGAAACAAACGGCATGCTCATTGTCCTGCCACAAGGTGATTCATATCAACTAGAATGCTAGGTGATTCATATCAGCATATGACATTGCATTGCAGCACCAAACCAACCAAGATATATCATCACATAGCTAGGCTTGAGAAGTAAACCAAAGTAAGCACCAAACTAAACCTCAGGAAAGGAAAATCCCCCCATTACATTAAACCAACAAGCCATTAAACCAATAAGCTAGTGCATCAGCTGTCTCTATGGCGATGCTTAACCGAATTGGCCAACTACATACACTGGAGTTCTAGTGTTCTAAGTGACTAAGAATCTCAAATTCATTCTTGAACTGCTATGCAAGTTGGACCTAAGCGAATGCAAGTTGATCAAGAATCTTCCTTGTAACAAGGAAAAGAGGGAAAACATATAAATGAGAATCTTCAAAGTAAAAACATATAAACGAGTTTAATTTCTCATAATTTTTTAAAACTATCAGATAGAATGTCATTTATCAAAGTAAAAACATGTTTTTAGAGAGACAATTACAATTACAGATTTCTACCCTGTCCGAGGCACCTAAAACTGTATAATTTCCCCTTTGTTTTTCTTGTCTTTCAACTTCAATTACAGATTTTGATTTGAGACAGACGTGTTCACTGACAATTGAGATGCAAAATCTCCATAAAACTAAAAGGGCATCTCTTTTTTCTTCTCACCATCTGATTCCTCATCTTCATCACAGGTACTTTGATTTCTCTTCTCCATTCTGCACTTACAACCCAGATATATCATCTCTTTCATTTTTATTTATTTATTCCTGGGCATTGCTTCATATCAATTAATATTGTCCTTTATACTTTCGCTAATGTTTTGTACTCTTTTGATTCCATGTAATTTAACTTGTTGGCTTTCAATATCCTTTCATTGTATTAGAAAAGAAAAAAAGTACATACAAATGTTGGGTTTGGTTTTGTTTTATCTTATTTTATTTTTATTTGTTCTTGTTATGTTGAAGACATGGTGTGATGAATTCTCTTTTAATTCTTGGTTTGATTTGGAAATGAACAACAGTTGGATTGTTGGGGATGACATTTCGTGGTTGGTTTGTGCATTGAATCTGAAACAACACTAATTTAAGTTTTGAGGCTAAAGAAAGATATCTAAAAGAGAAGGAAAGATTGATTCCCCATTTGCTAAGAGTTGAAACATATAACAACAAGGATTGGTTTTTGGATTGCATTTTCTTCATTTCACAGCATCAAAAGGTGGAATTTGGGAATCTTGGGTGTGTGTGGAAAACTAAATGAATAGTAAAGTTGTTGGTGGAGAAGAAGAAGAGATAAGAATATCATCATCATCATTTTCATCAAAAGGGATAATAAATTTGCATAATTGTTGGAGTTACATTACGATGGAAAGTGGTAACAAGACAACAAGAAGAAAGCCAGGAGGAGTAGCAGGGGAAGATTCTTGTTACAAAGAAACCTATAATTTCTTATAAACGAGTCTAATTTCTTATAATTTTTTAAAACTGTCAGATAGAATGTCATCTATCAAAGTAAAAACATGTTTTTAGAGGTAAATGAGGAGACCAAAACTATGAAAGTTCTCAAAACAAAGTAGAAAATTACAAGTCCCAACTTGCTTTGCATAGAACTAATGTTTACTTACTGAACAGAATTCAAGTTTACTTACAGAACAAGATTCATACATGTATGAAAAGCACAATAACAAACTCCCTATAGCAGCACCAATTACAGGTTCCAAAATCTAATCTTAACGTACAAAAGAGTGTAAGAAAAAAAAAACTTAAAACAACAGAGGGTAATTTCCAAGCAAAACCCACATATATTCTTCAAAAAACAAAGAAGAACAATACTAAATCAAGAAATTCAATACAAACACAACAAAAGAAGGAAAAACCTGGTCGATAATTGCAAAGTGATGGAGGGAAGACATAGACGAAGGAGGAGAAGCAAATATGGAGAAGAGAGGTCGTGTGGGGAAGAGGGGGAATTTGTTTTCCTCAAACAAAAATTCAACATCGCACGGAATTTTGTTTCAATTAAAATTGAAGAAAATAGAAAATCGCAAATAATGATCACAAAAAAGATTGAAACCCGATTGAGATTGGAGAGATTATTGGAGAACACAAAGAAACATGTCATGTTTGTGAGGCTAGATATAGCATCTGGCAACGCTCATAGAGTTCATTAGTATTCACGTCAAAGATAAGCAAGGATTTCATCTTACCAATCTTGGGTGAGATTGTGCCGTTGAGTTTGTTGTGGAATAGTTGCAGAGACAAGAGGCTTTTAAGATTCCACAGAGTTGAAGGAATTGGACCCGACAGATGGTTTTCAAAGAGGTCTAACACGAGGAGGTTCTTCAAATTTCCAATCTCCAAGGGAATCGGACCAGAGAGACTGGAGTAGCAAGAATCAAGCAAGTTGGAAATTTTTTTTTTTAATTTGCTGAGTCTGGTTTTTCTTTTAAGGGAATAGTTGTTTTGTTTTTCGTTGAGGAACAGATTGGTCCCTAAAAAAAGTCTATAAATATTACTTTTTACATGTACCAACAAGAATTTAACCAAGACAACTGGTTGAGTTGGTCAATTTTAACCATCTAGTGGTGGGTTCAAACCTTGTTCATGAATTTTTTCATAAAATACAATAATTCTATTCTTTTTTCTGTTATAAAAATAAGTTAATTACAACATAAAAATAGAAATGTAACAAACTATAAAGACGACGTATATTTGGCATTAATCGTTAAATAATTTCAAGACATACAGTACAATGTCGTATAAAAACAACAAAGACGACATACGTTTGGTGTCGTCGTTAAATAATTTCACGACATACAATGCAATGTCGTAAAAAAATTATTTTAACAACACCAAACTATTGTCGTTAAAAGGCTTTCACGACATATAATACAATGTCGTATAAAAACAACAAAGATGGCATACGTTTGGTATCGTCGTAAATAATTTCACGACATACAATGCAATGTCGTAAAAACATTATTTTAACGACACCAAACTATTGTCGTTAAAAGGCTTTCACGACATACAATACAATGTCATATAAAAACAACAAAGATGAAATACGTTTGGTGTCGTCGTTAAATAATTTCACGACATACGATGCAATGTCGTTAAAAAATTATTTTAACGACATCAAACTATTGTCGTTAAAAGGAGATCATTAGTACAACATCTTTATGAATGTTGATAATTACTGTTTCAAATGTTATTAACGACATTGTTGTTGAAAATGTCGTTGTATGTACTATTTAACGACATTCAAAAACTACATGTTGTAAATAATATGTCGTTAAATATAGTTTTTCTTATAGTGATTGCATGAAATTTCGATGCTACACATCCATGCTTGATCTTGTCATTAGTTTTATTGGTATATGTGATCATTGATGGGTCTAGTTATGACATATATAACGAAAGTTACTTTGGTCCTATATTGAGATGGTTAATGGACAAAATTGTTGAGATGCATAAAGTTTTTGATAGCAAAATTCATGAGCTCATAAGGTATAATTCACACTTATAAAGTTTCATATATAGCCTAAGTGGGAGATTGTTGGAACTAAATCCAATATATGGGCTAATATATTAAATAAATATGAATTAAAGGCTATCAGATAAGGTTGCCCAATTAAAAGTGATCAATTTAGGTTTTGGGCTTTTAATGCATCATTAAGTGTGGGCCTCCTATGTGTAGAGACCAAAATATAATTACTAATTTTATGATGGGCTAAATTGGTAATTAAGGATAACTGTTATGGTTTAGCAGTTATATAAAGGGGTTGTGGTCCCCAAGTCAGTACGTACGTTATTTTTCTATTCCCCATCTACAGAGAAATTATAGAGGCATTCTTTGAAGGAGGACTTACGTACCAGACTTGGAAGATCCTCAACCTACAGACTCAAGAATCACATTCAATCATGAATTCAGGTTAGCTCTTGTATTTTATCAATATTCTTAGTGATTTGACATGAATGATCCTGATTAATGATGGTTTTCATCACAATAAAATGATCTTGCAATTGTAAAGGTGTGAAATTTTTCTATTTTGAAGAATCACTTGCTATAATGTTCTTTTGGATTACGCCATACTTATGAATACGAAAAATCTGATTTTATTTGCCCTGATTGACTCTATCCCTTTTGATTTTGTAGTATTTCTTTTTGTGTGGACTTTTTTTTTTTTCTCGTTTCTAGTTGTAATTTACAAGTGAAATTGCTCAATAACACTTGCAATATTTGAAGGGTTTTTTTTTTTTCTTTTGCAACTGTTTTGAGTATCTCCATACCTTTGATGGTGTTGTTTGTGAAGGTGAAATGGAAACCTGAACTATTTCATATGAGATTGAGAAAATTTTGAACATATCTTCACGGTATATATATATATATATATTTCTGGGTCTTATACTAAAACAAAGCATTCAGTTGTAAACTGATTTTCAAACGCCTCCCAACATCAAGAGTCGTTACAGTTATTTATCGAGTGAAAAAAGCTGATGATCTCGCAATTTGTTATCTGACTCGTAAGCTCACGATCCGACATGGCCTCCATTAAGGAACCTCGTTTATTTAATGTCTTTTCAGTTCACAACCCTCACCTTATCTCTCTTTCCTCCCATCGTTATTGTCTCTCTTTCTTTGCAAGACTGCAAATGCAATTGTTCTTCTCTCTCCCTCCATCTATTTCTATTGTGCAGAGAGAGAGAGAGGAACTAGTACTCAATGACATTGGACAAATAAATAACCCAAAAAAAGAAATAAAAAAAAAACATTTGTTGTTATATATATATATGTATATATATAATATATATTTGTCTCCAATTAATCAGGATTTTAATGGTAGACGAATGGATAAAGACTTAAAATAGAAGAATCATGCTTTGGAGCTATAACATAGATCATACATATAGTAACATGCAAGAGAAGATGGAAAACTGCTCACTACCTTTTTCTTTTTTTTCTTTTTTTTTTGTTATTGGCACTAATAGCTCTTAAGTTTTAAAGTTTTTTTTTATTTTATCTCTTGAACTTCAAAAATCATTGCTTTTTCATGGATTTTCTAAATTCTTACTTTGTCCCTTAAATTTTAAAAATCACCATTTTACCCTTAAAGTTTTAAAGCTCCTTATTTTATCTTCTAAATTTATAATTCTCTGTTCCAATATACGGAGTTAAGTCCATATGGTTCAAACACAGATTACCTGTAAAGGAAAAATAAGATTTTATTATTTTAAGTTTTGTTTTACATTTACACTCTCACTTGAAACCTTTTTTTATATAAACTCTCGTTTAGGAAAAGTTTGCATATATATTTCTTCTCATTTTTAATTTATAACTTATTTAATAGGTCATATTATTCGTTGATATCTAAACTTAAATACTATGAGTTACGCAATATTAAGAAGAAATGTACAGATAAAAAAACTTTAAATTGATAGTTTTTTTCTTGTAACTTGAAGGTATTTTATAATGTTGTGCTTCTTTGAGAAGATGTTTTGGAGCATTAATTTAAACCAATTAATTATAAAAATAATATACCATATGAAAGTTTTATACGTAATATATCTTTTACTTGGTATTATATTATAAAAATATTTTACCTATAATAACAAAAAATTTTAGTTGAAATTAATTTTATAAAAAAAAAATAGGTATAGCCAATGAACTTTTGGTGTCTCAAGTTCTTGGCCGCAGGTCCCTACCCTTTTGTAGTATTTTTTTTGTCAGTTTGTCTGTTTCTTGGTGTTTTCGTTTAATGGTGAATAAAAGAATCCTATGCTTTTTTCGTCTTTTTTGCAATGGTGAAGTCTGAAAAACAAAAAAGAGGGAGCCCCATCTTCTCACATGATTTGACAGGTCAAAAGTAAGGCTGATAATTTATCCACATAGGACGAGAAAACCCATTTATAAACAATTTAAGGTTGTAAATGAATTATTGGTATAACTTGTCAAAGGTTAGACAAAAATAGGTACAAAGGTTCTTAATCTTATTCTTTATTTGTCTGTCCCATTTAATTTTTGTTATATTTTTAATTAAATATATTACATATGTAATATACTATAATATATATAATTTAATAGGTGTTTAATAAGTATGATAAGAATCAACTTTTTAGTTAGAAAATAATATAAAGACTTTACATGTTATTGTAAAAAGTAAAAAATTGTTATAATATAAAGAAATCACATACTACAGTATTTTACATTAAAAAGTTAATTATAACTATGCTTGTCAAACACTCTATTATAATGTTAAACTATATAATATCTATAAAATTTAAAAAATATATTTTTTTATTTTTAACTTATAATCTTATATAAATATGTTAATTAATTAATTAATAATTATTTATTTTATTATAAAAATAATTAATTGAATAAATAGATACCATGAGTTACTTGAACCATGACGAAAAAACTCACCCCATCATCTGTCAATTTATGCAGGTTAACGGGACGAGAACGTGGCTCATTTTGTTCATAGGCGGGTTGAGGAAAGAGTAACTATCTGCCCCGTTGGCATATTTCAAAAAGAGCAGTTTTATTTATCTCGAGAAGGCTCAGCCCACATCTCTTATATAAGTGAGTTTCACTAGGTGGGTTCTATTATGGGACCGGCCTATATGAGAGACACAGACCCGGAGCCGGAGCGAAACAAAAAAACTTTTCAAAGAAAATTGAAAGACGAGAAAAGCAGATGCATTGTGTGGGGTCCAGGATATTCCTTTTCGTAAAAAAATCTTATTTAAAAATTTCAAATCAGCCTTATACTTAGTTGGGCCAAACTGAACCAACTCATTTACTAGTATAAATATTTGGGCGGCGTTATTATAAATATTTGGGAAGTGATATTACAGCTGGTTGAGGTTGACTGGTGTATTGAAATGCGGCATCTTTGGTTGTTATGAATATATAATATTATCACTAAACTGTTGGGTTCTGCAAAATAAGGCGGTGGTTCCTTATAAATTTAATAATCGCCACGGACGCTTCTGCTCTTCTTCTTTCTACGTAGCTTCCAAAACACTTTTTTTCCTTTTTTCTTTTTGATAGAACATCACACATGCTGCAAAAGTCACACTACAACAAAAGTGATATTTAATGATACAAAAAACATGTCATAAAATAATATATTATAAAAAGTCTTTTACGATATTAGTTTAAATGTCGTCTGTAAAAGATGTTGTAAAATTTTTAAGGCTTTGATGACATTTATTTAGATGTCGTCTCAGATATTTTCAACGACATCTCCGATTATAGTTAGAGCATATTTGGACCACTCACTGCAAAAGAATTAAAACATTGGTTGATAATAAACTTTCCAATCATAAAATGTCATGAAACTAAGTAATTCACCAATTATGGCTATGGGTTATATAAACCCTATTTTATTTCCTAACCTTAGATGGTGCTAATCACAGGTGTTACAAATAATTATGACAAAAGATAAGTATGACATTCTAAATAACATTATACATTAGAACATAAAATAAAATAACACATTAAATAAGTATGTTATTTTTATATTTGTTATGGCACACATACATTGAAGAGATTGTCTCAGGTTATGATTTCTCAAATTGGAAAAAGAAGAGAAAAAGACTGATGAAGTCAATGCCAATTAAGCCCACCGCCCATCCCAAGATTCAAGTGTTACTCGGATGACCATAGGTCGGTTTGAGTCTAACCATCATATTTCCAAATCATCGCATATGTATTCTGTCACAACCTGCCTTTTCGGGCTGTGATAAATTTCTTTCTTACTTACTTTAGGGCAAAAATTTAGGAAATTTTTTTTTTAAAATGGGAATAAATAATTTGCTTACATTAACTTTGGTAATTCCCAAAATACTTTCACATACTTGTATTTACATATTTAATACTTTTACTTTTACAACATCTTTCTTTTAAACATTTCATTTCAACATAACTTTAAACATACGTAGCGAAAAACATTACAGCAGCGGACTCCATACCCAATCTGCACATCATCCACCTCTCCGCCAGCTCACCATTTGAACTTATTCTGACCTTCTCGTCGGAATACCTACAGTATGAAATACTTAATGAGCTAACGCCCAGTAAGTCCCATAAATCCCACATGGATATTCACATGAATGCATGAATTAATTATGCTTTCTTATAAACTTTCTTTATCCTCATTATTTCTTATCTTTACTAGGGCCCGAGTGTTCGTACCATTGCGCAATTTCATTTAGGTCTACGTAACACCGTAACCGTAACATATCCTTTAAACTCCCCTTGAGTTAGGAGTCGATACGACACTTTTCTTAATTTCTGGTGATACATTTACCAGTCCATTTATTATGGTTGACATACCATGCATGAAGTGCTAATCACATATTATCCATGAAACATAAATTCTCTTGCATAGCATAGTACATACAGGTACTTACTTTATACACACTCAAGTATTTATCATTATACACACAGGTACAAAATCATGATACACATGCTCATTTTCATTATTATACACACAGGTACAAAATCATGGTACACATGCTCATTTTCATTATTGTACACACAGGTACATAACATCTTGTACACACTGGTACACATTAATATGCTCGCAATTATTCATACATGACTATACCCCTAGGTATTCATATCATAGTAAACATACAAGTTTACACTTAATTATACACATAGGTACACATATACATACATTTCTTTCTAAACCTACATTTCATACTGTAGGTGGGAAGGGTACTTACTTGATGCGAATGTCAGGCGACTTAACCTTGATTTCCCTTCTCCTAGACTCCTAGGATCCTGTTGGCCAATTACAAAGCCATTAGCCAAATTTCACTATGTTTCGATACGAAACATCCGTTAGTTAATAAATTGAGTTGTATTACTATGTACAACTCTAAAAACCACTGGTTTTTCTTATTTCTATCTAACTTTACCCTATCGTTTGTAACGAAGGGCGGGAACCTTTTTAGTCGTTTTCTTATTCCATTGGAAACATTTCAAAACGGTTCGGGTTATGGCATATTCAGCGTTCAATAATTCCACTGAATTAGTGCATGGATGGTGAAGATCAATCCAGAATTCTTATTACTCCTTTACATACAAGTTTGTTGATTAGTTTCCTAGTCCAAAACTAATGGAAGTCGCTGCACGTTTTCCAAATTTTCTAGAGATATCTATGCTGAAAGAGCACCCTTGTTTGGGTTGAAATCAAGTGATGTTGGGGCTCATCATTTGTACGACACCGATGTTTATGCCATCAAGTAGAATCTCATTTTTCATGAAGGCAGTTTCTCTAATGAATACCAAAAAGATAACAAGTAGGTTTCTATCTTTTAATAGTCAGATATATAGAAAAAATAATTTTAAAAAATCTAACAATTTGAAAATATATGCTACTGATAAGGGTTCTTATCAGATAAAGATCTCTGTAAAAAATGTAATTAAAAAAAGTGTTTTCTAGACTATGAAGAATAACCACAAATGTACAATAAAAAAATGGTGCATGTTTGGCATTTTTAATTTCAACTAAAATTTTTAGTTGCTGTAGCCTACAGTGTAAAGCTCTCACAAACTATAATGTTAACAAAAACTGAGCTTTAACGTAAAACTCTCACATGCTAAAATCAATAGTTTAAATCAATGCTCCCAAATAGCCTAAAAAGATTACCGTAAATTGCATGAATTCTTAGTTTGTGTGCCTATATATGCAAGCATGTTGCAACAACCAATATGACAACAAGCCTAATAAATATATAAATAAGTGAATCTTTTTTCAAGATGTTTGGAAGAGTTGTGTGAATAACTATTTTTTGTTAAAATATTATAGATGCTTAGAACTTTATATTGTAGTTACTTTCTACTTTACTAGTTAAGTGTCGCATCTTATGCATTCAGGGAATAATTCTGTAGATTCTATCCACATGTCAAAATTTTTCCTTGCACTATCTTATGTAGTAAAAAATAGGATTAATTACAAAAATTCTTCTTAAACTATAGCCTTTATAACACTTTATTCTCTAAACTTTAAAACGTAACATCTATTCCTCCTAAAGTATGAACTATTTACAAAAATAGTCCTTCTATTAGAATTTTAATGGCAAATTAATGGATGGCTTAAAATTAGGGTATTTTAGCAATTCTAGTTATAAAAATAACAAAAAAATTAAAACTATAATAAAAATAGTCTTTATTGATGATTAAAACAAAAAAAAAATTAATTAAAAACATACTAATATCTAGATCTCTCTTTTTTTTATACAACAAAATTTTCTTTAAAATTTTATTAACTTTTTTTACACTCAAAAAGTATTTTAAAATTTTAGAAGGTATAAATACCAATAAAAACTTCAAAAATATGAAAGAAATTTTATTAATACTGTCAGAGTTTTTTCTCTTTGAAAATTTTGTGTTATATTGAATATATTTATGTTATATTCTTTTTCATTTTACTAATATATATAACTTTTAAAATTTCAAAATATTTTTTGAGTGTGAAGAAATAAAATTTTGAAGAAAATTTTGGTACATAAAAAAAGAAGGATTTCAATGATATAATAGTTTTAATTGATTCTTCTTATTGACTTTTTTTGTTTTTAATCATCAATAAAGATCAATTTTATTATAGTTTTTATTTTTATGGCTATTTTTATAACTAGAATTGTTAAAATACCCCTAACTTTACAATCATTTGTCAATTTTCTTTTAAAATTCTAACAAAATGACCATTTTTTTTAACAGTTCATACATCACGAGGAAACAGATATTACATTTTAAAGTTCATAGGGCAAAGTACTACAAAGACTAATTCAAGAAGAATTTTTGTAATTAATCCTAAAAAATATATTTGGATAAGTGTTATTTAAGAAAAATTAGCTCCATAAGGACAAATTAGAGAGTAGATTTTTATGAGAAGTAACAATTGAAAAAGTTGCGTAAGAAAGTTTAAAAAGAAACATTTGAGAAAAAAAATGTTTTGATGGAGTAATTAATTAGGAACATATTTGTAAAAATGACTTAATAGCAGCAACTGATAAAAAAATAGCTATTTGAAAAAATCAAATATAAAAAAGCCTTTAACAAGAAGGAAAAAACAAAGTAAGGATGCATTTGTAGAAAAATACTTTAATAGAAATAAGGTAAAGGAAAACAAAAGGCACGTTTAGTAGTGTTTTTAAAATAGGTGAAAATGGTTTTATTTTTAAACAATAAGAGTTTTTGAAGAATTACGCTCATAGTGTTTTTGAAAATTTTGTCTCAAAAAATATGCAAAAATATTTCTAAAAACTTTCAAAATAATATCAAACAAGGCCAAAGTATTTCAAAGAGTCAAATTGCATTAAAAAAAAGTGTATAGAAAGTTTATGGGAAAAAAAACTAATAGGGAAAAGGAAGGAAAAAGTAGACAAAATAAAAGAATGAAAAACAAGAAAGGAGAATTAAAAAAAAAGAAAAGAAAAGAGAGGAACTACTCTTAGACATGTATGCCTTATAGAGTAAAAATGTAATATATTTTTAGAGATATTTTTATCAATAAAGAATTTATTTATTATTTATACACTAAATCTTGTCCTCTTTAAATTCATATTTGTTGAATGTATATTAAGTAAACAAAAGTCTGCAACTGTTGGTCTAAACCTTTAGAATCAAGCATATGATGGACTGATTATGCAGAAGACATGATTCTAAAGGTGACGTTCTAAATTATAAGATCCACAATCGAGGGAATAAAGTTAGGCATTTTCTTCATGTAAAGATTGTTATATTGTCTATATCTCTAACGGGAGATGGTGTGTCTTGGCCATCGGAGGTGGACTCCATGAATAAAAACATTAGTGTATTGTCATAGGTGATGATGTATTGGATCGGGATATAAAGTGTAATTGATTTAGATTAATAATTTGGATTAATAATTCTGTCTTGAAAAATCAATTCATTTTAGATAATCATATGTGTTTATCTTAATCCTGAGATGAATAGTGGGCTCGTTAAAAGTGGAGTGAGACTCATAGTTATTTAGATCAGTTGAGAAATCAAAAGTAAGTACTCTAATCTGTGAGTCTATGAAACTCATCTGAGAGCTTTTGTTTACAAATTACGAATACTAGTTTTGGGTTTTCTCAATTGGTAGGAATGAGAGTCACCGGTGGTGAGCTGTACGAGTGTGCCCACACACACATCGATCGTGGATAGAGAAGAGCAAAGAAGACCAGTTGGTTAAGTCACTTTGATGAGACCGTAAAAATGTATATTTTACAAGGCTTAAATCATTTATTTATACTTTTATTTCTCATTAAATCCTCTAATTAATAGTATTTTTGTGTTAATAAGTATGTTAGTGTCTTAATGTGTAAATGTGTTTTAGTGTGTTTTTATGTTTAATAATATTTTTGGTAATTTTTAGAGTTGTTTCGGTTTGTTAAATAAGTGTTTAGTTTATAAATAGTCAAAATTGTAAAAATAACATGTGGTTATTTTATTTTGAGTTTTAATGTGTTTAGTATTATGTTTTGAGTTTGTAAATATGTTTTATTATATTTTTGGTAATTTTTAAAAATATTTTAAGTCTTAAAAATCATATCTGTGTCAAACTAAAAGATACTAGAAATTTTGGAAGTTTGTAATTAATTTTGTAAGTTATAATGTAAAATAAATATTTTTAATTTTTTGTAAATATTATGTTTATAAAATAATTAATTTTTGCTTCTTTATTTTATTTTAGATTTAAAATCTGGAGAAAAGCAAAACAAAACGGCACAAAAAGAGACAAAATGGGATATCAAATATCTCAAAAATCATTAAAAATTTGATTTTGTATTTTGGAGGACACGTGGCTCGTTCAGCCCTTGGATGCGCCACCCAAATGATCATGACCGTCTGAAGAAGGGACGCGTGTAACGCGTCATCAGCTACGTCAGCCGAGCTCAGCATTGCATTCCATGTGTCGAGATTTGATTGGAAAGTTTACAACACGCTCCGACAAGCCACACGCCCGTCACAGAGAATCTTGGGTACCGTCGGATCCTGTGTACGGAGTTCACATGCGCACGTCCTTCTATTCGTTCGATCTGCTGACCAAGATCCATCGTAAGGTCTATATTCCTGGTCCCACGTTGTCCTACGCAGTCCAACTGGTCCCATTTTTTGCCTCAAATTCTGACCGTTGAATCGGGATTTCAACGTGCTAGATCTCCTTGTTTTCATGCTGCCAGCCTCTACGATCGAAGACCAAAACGCACAGTCAAGAACGCGTATCAGCTTGAAAAAAAGAAAGAAAGAAAAGAGAGCTCTGTGTGAATCTCGTGTGAGGGCCAGGTTACACTAGAAAAATAATAAAAAATAATAAATTAAATATAAACAAAAAATAATAAAATATTTTATCGATAGTAGTTTTTATTATTTTGCTACTTTTATATAAAGACCCTTTATGCTTGTTATATTGTCGCTCTAGGTTGACTTATAAAAATAGCAAAAGTGCATGTAATTAATGAGAAAAGATATGATAAATCAAATGCATTAGATTATTAACTAAATAGAGTTAAAATTTCATATCAGTTGCGAAATATACAAGAAATTCTTAAAACTTCACCGTTTTAATTTTATGTTTTAAATTTTGAATTAAAAAAATCACAAAAATATTTTTTTCTTATTTTAAACTTTATTTTAAAAAACTGCTTACCTTTATGAACGTTTATTTTTAACAATCTCCTAAATTATAAATTTTTACCTCTCTATGGAAACGACAACTTTTCATACTACAAACGACCGCCATTTAAGAAGAAACATTTTGGGGCAAGATTTTCTTCCGGAACGCCTTTCTCTTCACAAACTGTAAAAGTCTTCAACATTTAAAATTAATAAAATCTATTTAATTTATACATATAATATGTCAAATATATTTTTTAAAAATATTTTTATATAAAAATTTTTAAATTCTGTTGCGATTATCTTTTCAACAACTGCGACATGGCAGAAAGAGAAGGGGTGACTACTTTTTACACTTATACATGTATAGGTATTATGACCGTCAAAAACTATACATTAATCCGGCAAATTGGAGAGCTTACACATGGTTCCATTTTTATAGAAGGTTCGTGTACAGATGGTTCCGCTTTCTCGACAAAAGTTCTCTCTTCCGTCTTGTCCCACCCCTTGTCAGCTTGCATCCCATCATTGCCGACAAACCCAAGTGGATGACGCACATGGGAAGGGGGATTCTTTTATCAAATTTTGGGCAGCTTTTGGGCAGATTACTGTAGCAACATTCTGCCAAAAAGGTTGCTCTATATAGTGGCTGAACGTGAGCCTCGTCCATCACGTTACTCAGCTTATAAATAGCTTCAATTCCACATGAGATGATAAACCACCAAAACACCAAATACCCATTTTTACCACATTAATCAAGCAAAGCTTCCATCACAATTTTCTTTTATAATACTAAATTCCATCACAAGCAAAGCCAAAAATTTGATTGATGGAGGATTTACGTCGGACGGCCATGGCGTACTACATCACAGCGACCGACGAAATACGAGGTCTCGCTGAAACGCTTTACAACGTAATGGGTCCAAACGACAATGGGCATGTGACGTTCGAAGTGTTCTCCGAGTGCATGGAAACCAATGGTTTTCAACACATGGCTTCGTATCAGTTCTTCGAAGAGCTGAAGAAGCCTCCAAATGAAGGCCTCGACATGTCTGACGTCATTACTTTGTTTTACATAATTCAGAGTGGAAGGCCCTTCTGTGGAGGATCGTGCAAACAGTTTGTCAAAGGAATGTATTTCACATGTGTTAAATGCTTTTTTGGTGACGAAAATACCACTTTCAGTGTTTGTTCTTGGTGTTTTAGTGCTGAGAAATATAAGCATTGTCATAACGGCTTTATGGATCCTGTGGTTCTGCTTCAGTACTATAAGACAATGGAAGCCTTGAATAAGCAGGTATTTTTGCCTTATCATATTCCTTGTTTTCCTTTTTTTTTCTTCTTTTACAATTTTGGTTGTTTAAACATATGATGAATTAATTTGAAGTACATATGTCATTTGGTCCAGGAGAAAAAAAGTTCGACAAATGCTGCTCAGAAACAGATGACGAGCAGTTCTGTTAGTCTGATATATAAAGATGAGACCAAAAAAGTAAGTTCTTCTACAAACACATCTCATCTATCAGGACGGATTAATCTTTAAATTGAAAAATAATTAACAAAACTACGGGTATAGTTACATCATTAACCATTATTTTCTTTCTTCTTTTACAATTTTACTTGTTTAAACATATGATGAATTAATTTGAAGTACATATTTCATTTGGTCCAGGGGAAAAAAAGTTCCACAAATGCTGCTGAGAAACGGGAGGTGAGTAGTTCTGCTAGTGAGATATTTAAGGATGAGACAGAAAAACCAAGTTCTTCTACAAACACATCTCATTTGTCACGACGGATTAAGCTTTGAATTGAGAAATAATTAATAAAACTACGGATATAGTTACATCATTAACCATTATTTTCTTTCTTCTTTTACAAGTTTGCTTGTTTAAACATATGATGAATTAATTTGAAGTACATATGTCATTTGGTCCAGGAGAAAAAAAGTTCGACAAATGCTGCTCAGAAACAGGAGGTGAGTAGTTTTGCTAGTGAGATATTTAAGGATAAGACAAAAAAACCAAGTTCTTCTACAAACACATCTCATTTGTCATGACAGATTAAGTTTTAAATTGAGAAATAATTAATAAAACTATGGATATAGTTACATCATTAACCATTATTTTCTTTTTTCTTTTACAATTTTGCTTGTTTAAACATATTATGAATTAATTTGAAGTACATATGTCATTTGGTCCAGGGGAAAACAAGTCCCACAAATGCTGCTGAGAAACGGGAGGTGAGCAGTTCTACTAGTGGGATATTTAAGGATGAGACAAAAAAAGTAAGTTCTTCTACAAACACATCTCATTTGTCATGACGTATTAAGCTTTAAATTGAAAAATAATTAATAAAACTACAGATATAGTTACATCATTAACCATTATTTTCTTTCTTCTTTTACAATTTTGCTTGTTTAAACATATGATGAATTAATTTGAAGTACATATGTCATTTGGTCTAGGGGAAAAAAAGTTCCACAACTACTGTTGGGAAACTAGAGGCGAGCAGTTCTGCTAGTACGATATGCAAGGATAAGACCAAAAAAGTAAGGTCTTCTACAAACATATTTCATCTATCGTGACGGATTAAGCTTTAAATTGAAAAATAATTAGCAAAACTACGGATATGGTTACGTAATTAACCATTATTTTCTTTCTTCTTTTACAATTTTGCTTGTTTAAACATATAATGAATTAATTTGAAGTACATATGTCATTTGGTTCAGGGGAAAAAAAGTTCCACAACTACTGTTGGGAAACCAGGGGCGAGCAGTTCTACTAGTACGATATGCAAGGATGAGACCAAAAAAGTAAGGTCTTCTACAAACACATTTCATCTATCGTGACGGATTAAGCTTTAAATTGAAAAATAATTAGCAAAACTACGAATATAGTTACGTAATTAACCATTATTTTCCCAAATATATGTATCTACTGTCCAAATATGATCGATCTACATCATCTGTCACGACGGTTCCCGTATCCTACATCAACGGCTTCTTTTTCTTATTCCCCTACATCCCAGTCAAAAAAACAGGATGCACAAAATTCGTCATCCAATGCAATTGTGCCAGTTGTGAAACAGCAACCCACACAAGTAAGTTTTAACTGTATTTTTTTATTCTTCAGTAATAATTTATAAACATATAAATTAGACTAGATTTTATAGAAGCAGAAAATATTTTTGGCTTTTAATCTTATTTTAAGATATATGTAGACTTCGCTTGAATGTTTGTCAATTATCCTGCGCAGACCGACATGCAGACAGCAATTCAGTTCGGGCAGCTGCTAGCAAACATGGGAGGCATAGTGCTTGCATCCCAAGCATGTACCATTCTTTGAAGAAGTTTATTTTTTTTTAGTTACCATCGTAGTGGAGTTTTGAATAAATGGACTTCTTGGTGGGATATGGTGATAATTATTTCTGAATTTAAAAGATTTACTTCGACTTTTTTATTGTATCAACTGTGATTTTGAGGTTTAATTTAGAGGATTTTCCCTTTTATTTGGTAATAATATGTCAGACTCTTATATATATTTTGTATTTCTTTTCTCAGCAAATAAGATGAATGAAAAAGTATTTTCTTCCATTGTTTCAAGATAATATCAGAGCCGCATCTAGTCTCTTAAAAAAATTAATAATAAAAATTTTAAAAAAATCTTGATTCCCTTAAATTCTATGAGCGTGAATCCTACTAACCAAACCACTGAAACAAATCGAAGCCAAATCTCTGGAAAAAAAAAAAGGGCAAATTGATTTCATTGAACAAAAATCTCAGAGCCTCTCACTATCGCCGCCGGAACCGCCGCGTCCATAAACAACCGTGAACCAACGGCTCCTCCTTCGATAGACAAAAGAAAGACGAACAACGGAACCGCCGCGTTTCACCGTGTATCGCCATAACCAGCACCTTGCCGTACTCCAGATCAATCCTGCCCATACAACCGCTGCATCGCTGAACTAACCTTGTTGAAGTTGTTCTCAACGCTGCTACTGGGTGCTAACTCCTTATGATTTTTGCTTTTACGCTGTTTGAGGGGTGGTTTTAATTACTTTTTAGTTATTTGTAAAGTTATCGTAGGTTATAATAAAAAAAATTACTATAATATAAAAATTTATATATTATAATAAAAACAGTATTAACTAATTATTTTTAACATTATACCACACATTTCTTTTATTAACTTTTTCATCCCTATGGCCCATTCTAGATCCTAGGATTTTAAGCCCCTTATACAGCAGCCTGAATATAATAAGTTAAACGTTCAAGACAGCTGCAAAACCAAAAAAAAAAAAGATGAAGAAAAAGAGAACGTAAAAAAGAAGAAGAGATATTTGAAAAAAAGAGGGAAAATAAAGAAAATAAGAATAAAAGAAAAAAAAGGAATGTGAATTAAGCTCAGTTGATCCTATTTTTAAGCTCCTGTGAACTTGAGCTTGGTGTCTTAATTTTTTGATCCGATCTATTAAACACTGTTACAGATTCTTTTAACCACCACAAATTCCCATAATCTTGTTGATCTCTTTGATTTAACTTGATCCCATTAAAAAATAAAAATAAAAATAAAAATAAAAAAAACAACAAAACTTTGATCCCTTACTCTATTTGATCTACTTGATCTTTTGCACTTGATCTCTTGGTATAGTTGATCCTATTGGAAAGCGTAGTTGAAGAGTGTCATCCAAAGTTTATCCCATCTCTATTCTTTTAAGTTGGTATGCACCAATTATCAGACTTAAAAAATACACATTTTTTAAAGCTAAAATTAGTTATTTTATATTAATATTTCTCGTCAAACTTTTGTAATTAATAACAATTATATGATAAGTAGTGTCTTAGTGTGAAAATATACTTAAATATGTGTTTTTAGTTTGTTTTTATGTTTAATAATATTTTTAGTGATTTTTAAAATCATTTTCGTACGTAAAATATTAGTTTAGTTTAAAATTAGTTAAAACTATAAAATAATTAATGGTAATTTTATTTTGAGTCTTAATATATTTTATAGTGTGTTTTAAGTTTGTAAATATATTTTTTTAATATTTTAAAAATATTTTCAAGTCTTAAAATCCATGTGCATATTAATCCAAAAGAGACTGAAATTTTAAAAATTTGTAATTATTTTTGTGTGTTTTTATATAAAATAAATATTTTTAATATTATTTTAAATATTACGTTTGTAAAATAATTAATTTTGCTTTAATTTTTTATTTTTAGACTTGAAATCTCGTGGAAGAATAGAGCAAAACAGGCAAAATTGGACAATAAATGCCTCTAAAAACACAAAAGATTTGAATTTTAACCAAAAAAGCCACGTGGCATGTTCTTGGCAATTGATTGCCTGCCAGCTTCTCTAGGCTGTCGGATCTATGCCACATGTCGTCAACTGCTCCAGCTACTAGACAAGCCGCCAGGCGTAGGACCCGCATGTCAACTACCTCTTCAGATTTCATGTGGGTTGTTTTCACGTGAAGCCTTTATGTCAGCCATTGGATCCATTTACTTTGACTCAAATGACGGTTCTTATTTTGGTCCCAATTGGTCGCCTTGGTCCCATTCTTGCCGTGTTTCTTTGCTATTCGATTACGCGATCAATGTTCCAAATGAAGCTGCAGTCGTACGTGTTGCTGCCGTACAACAGTGGATTCGTGTGAGAATTGAAACAAAGAAGAAAAATATTATAAAAATGTTGCAAATGGCCAATTTGTTGGCTGAGTTTTTCAAAGAATATATAGTAAAAATATTAAAAAAATTTAGTGAACACTAGCAAACTTTGTTGGCTGATTGACCCTCATTTGGGAATATTTAACTTCAGTTTGTTGGATTATTCCATCGATTGTAGTGATACCCTTCAACAAGCCATTGATTAGCTCTATTATGTCAAACATGATTTTCCTTTTAGGGTCTTGACATATATATTTTATCCCTGTACTTCATCTGTTTGTTACCAGTGGATTTAATCTTTATCCAAGGTCATTCATGCCTATAGTAGACGGTTTTATGTAACTTTATTTGTTTTTTTTTTTAGTTTAAATGAAGTTTTTTTTTTTTTTAGAGGGGTTAAATCCTACAAACGGTACCTGAAGTTTACCTACAATCTTATTTTAGTTCTCGATGTTTAAAAAGTATCATTTTGGTCTCTTATCTATTATTTTGTTTCTGTTTTAAACTATTTGTTTGTTAGGTGTTAAATATATAATGGAATATTCTTGAAGTGTCCCATTTGATCCTTCTATTATTTTATTTCACTTTTTGTCTTTCAGTTAGTAAGATATTATTAGAGACCAAAATTAAAAAAATTGAGAAATAAATAAAATAATTTTGATTCATGCAACAAAAATGAAAAAAAAATATCATATTGATATTTAGATGAGCTTTTTTATTTTTTTAAAGTTAAAAGTTAAGCATTTAATTCAGTATATTCTATATGCATGTGTATATATAGTAACTATGATACTCAAAATTATGATTATTCAACACAATATATAAATATAGATTCACACACAAATATATTATGTATATAAATCATAATGCATAGCTTAACATTTAAAATACATGATTATCTAATACTTATATACGAGCATTAAAAATTCAACCTATCTTTTTTCTAAAATTAAAGTCATCTATTAATAATATGATAAAATTGTTTTTATTATTACATGCATCAAAATCATTATATTTAGTCCCTAATAACTTTTAATTATTATAAAAGGATGAAAAGTAACACAAAGTAATAAGTCATAAATTAAAGTTAGACATTTTAAAAACTTTTCTCTAAATACTTAACGCTTAACTAATGAAGAGATTAAAACTGAAACAAAATAATAATTTAAAGACTAATGTGTGACTTTTTAAATGTTAACAACTAAAATCGAATCAAGAATAAACTAAAAAGTTAATTTGTGAAATTAACCAAAAAAAAAAAATGCCGCACGTGTGTTGGTCAGAATTGAAGCTCCTTGTACTTCTGTTTCAGTGTGGAATGCCGCTCCTCATCCAAATATGGTTTTGAGAAAATCTTCGACATCCCAAGCGGAAAAATTTGAAAAAAAGCCGCCCAAAAATTTTAATAAAAAAAATGGTCTTTTTTTTTTATAAAAATTAAGCCTTTTAAATAAAAAAATTATTTTAATTTTTTTAAAAAAGATAAAACAAACACCCTAAGAAAAAAAAAAAAACCTCTAATTTTAATTTTCTAACCCATTTTTTTTTCCGAATAATATTAATCCATTTGGGAGAATTTCTTGTTTCAAAGATCAGAAAACTTTGAAAAGAAGCTCAAGAGCTACTAGGAAGATAAAGCATTCAAACGATGTGCCAACTGAAAAGGAGCTTTCTAACATAACGTGGTGGAAGGAGGTATGTCAGTTGACATGTTTTGTTAAGTTCCTAGGAAAGCTTCACGTCGTTTGTACGGTGAAGTTATTGGCATGTGAATGTAAGATCTTCTAATGCGTGTTCTTTTATTGCAGAGGATGCAAAACTGCAGAAAGCCTTCAACTGTGCAGCTAGTTAAAAGGCTTGATTATTCAAATTTGTTGGGCTTGGACGTTAACTTGAAAAATGGGAGGTGAGCACTTAATATAAATAATTCTTATTTTATTTCTTATCTTATGTATTTGGATTGCGGTATGTTTGTCATTCTAAAACATTATTTTTTAAGACAGTTTCAAGATACTTGATTTGTATGGGGTGAAGTATTTGGCTTTGTTAGATGGTTGCTACTATGCAATTTAAGAGGTTCCTCTTGCTTTGATATTCTGAATTGAAGGGATTACCTTTCTTTCTTTGTATCATTGGAAGAGTTCTTGTCCTCTGAGCTTTCTTCTTAATTTAGCTGTTAGTCCTTTTAAAATTTTTGTGGTTCTTACCCTTAAGGAAAAATGAATTTGTATGCTTGCAGCTGGCCGAGTCTGTTAAATACTTGCATAAAGAAATTTACATCATTGTTTAAGTCACCCCATATGGGTATAGAACCTGGCATTATTTACTTGTTCAGCTGAAAAAAAAAGTCATCACTGTAGTTTTCAAACTTTTGTGCATGCTTCTTCATTAAACCAATTTGAACGCGCACATCACAATAGTCGTAGTGCAATGGGCGTAAGTTAGGCAGTGGCAGTGGCCATAACATAAGGCTGTTACTTTCACATCTCTTTGTACTATAATTTTGATAAGTATATATGAAGATTGTGAGAAAGAATAATCTTTTCTCTTTATTATTATTAGCTGAATATGACACCTTAATATACATAATTTCCAAGACTAAAGATGGTAACAAACTATCATCTTAAACTTAAGGAATCCAAATAGAAAAGTCCGGATTCTTTGACCCTTAATTTTCTCACCTAAATTATCATCCTAAATTATAATAAATAAATTCTAAATACGGTAACTTTAAGGGAAATTCAACACTCCCCTTCAAGTTGGGTTGTATATATTGTATATGCCCAACTTGTTACATAATTCCTCAAAGTTAGGTCCTAACGGAGCCTTTGTCAAGGTGTCTGCAAGTTGTTCTCGAGTAGGAGTGTAGATCAGCTGCACCTCTAAGTTCTCAATCTTTTCTATTATGAAATGCCGATCAATTTCCACATGTTTGGTTCTGTCGTGATGAACTGGATCCTTTGCGATGCTAATAGTGGCTTGATTGTCACATTTAAGCTTCACAGACTTCTCAAATTCCATCCCCAACTCAGTCATAACTCGCTTGATCCATATTCCTTCACAAATTGCTGCTGCTAAGCCTCTTAGTTCAGCCTCAACACTACTTCTGGAAACTACAGACTGTTTCTTACTTTTCCATGTTATAAGATTTCCCCAGACAAATGAGCAATACCCTGTGGTTGATCTCCTGTCTGTCTGGCTTCCTGCCCAGTTTGCATCAGAGTATAGAACTATATCTCTACACCCATTCTTCATGAACAATAACCCTTTTCCAAGAGTCATCTTTAGATACCTGAGAATTTGGTACATGGCTTCCATGTGTTCTCCCATTGGGTAGTTCATAAATTGACTTGCAATGCTTACCACAAAACCAATGTCAGGTCGAGTATGGGAGAGATAAATGAGTCTCCCTACTAGACGTTGATATCTTCCTTTGTCTACTGGAATTCCTTCTTCTTCACTCCCTAACTTCTTTTTTGAATCCATGGGGGTGCTTGCAGGTTTACATCCTAGCATACCAGTCTCTTTAAGTAAATCCAGAGTATATTTGCGTTGAGAGACAAATATTCCCTTCTTTGATCGAGCCACTTCCATGCTTAAAAAATAGCGTAGAGGACCAAGATCTTTTACTTAAAATTCTTCTGCCAAGGATCATTTAATCTTCAGTAACTCTTCCTCATAATCTCCGGTTAGAATGATGTCATCAACATACACAATGAGAATGGCTAATTGATTCTCAAAAGAGCGCTTCACAAAAAGTGTATGATCTGCCTGGCACTGAATAAATCCATGTTCTTTTACTGATCGTGAGAATATGTCAAACCATGCTCTTGGAGATTGTTTAAGTCCATACAGAGATTTCAATAACTTGCATACCTTATTTCTTCCGTTGCTTATTTGTAGACCCACGGGAATTTCCATGTAGACTTCCTCTTTGAGATCTCCATTAAGAAAGGCGTTCTTTATATCAAGCTGATGAAGTGGCCAGTCCAAGTTTGCTGCTAATGAGAGGAGTATTCGAATGGTGTTAAACTTTGCAACTGGAGCAAAAGTTTCCTGGTAATCAATACCATAGGATTGAGTAAAGCCCCTTGCTACTAACCGAGCCTTAAGTCTTTCAACGCTCCCATCTGCCTTATGTTTAACGGTAAAGATCCATTTACAACTCAATGCTTTCTTTCCTGGTGGGAGTTCTGCAATAATCCATGTACCATTCTTTTCCAAGGCCATAATTTCCTCTTTGGACAGCCTGTTTCCAACCCGGGTGACTTAGAGCTTCTTGAATATCTGTTGGAATTTGAACATTATCCAGCCTTGAGGTAAAATCTCGATAAGACTGAGAGAGATTTGAATATGATATAAAGTTCTCGATCGGATGTTGAGTACAGGTTCGAGTACCATTCCTCAATGCAAGAGGAGCTCCAAATCATCTATAGTATGAATCTCTTCTGACCCGTTTTGTTCTAGTTCTTTTTCACCTCCTGTGTTAGTTTCTGCAGTCATTGGGTCCGGTTCAGATTCTTAGAGAGGTGTGAGATGTGTCAAGGTCTCAATCTCCCCCTGAGGTTGCCTTTTCCTTTTGGTGTACACCTGAAGTTCTCTAGTTTCTGACTGAGGAGTGGACAGACTCGAAGGAGGAATATTAGGCTGGGACTGGTGAGAATCAAAAACAGGTACACGGGCTGGACTTGACTGACTTGGGAAATTAGTGGGTAACACACTCGAGTTGAACTCAGATCTAGACTTAGGAGTTTGTGGCTGTTCTAGCACGGAATCCCAACTCCAAAGCTGAAGTTCTCTCTGATTCTCCCCCTGAATTTCAGATTTGGAAAAATAAGGAGTTTGTTCAAAGAATGTCACATCCATGGTGTCAAAGACCCATCGTGTGTTGGGACAAAAACACTTGTAACCTTTTTTATTGGTGGAATAACTGATGAAGACACATTTTATGGATCTTGGATCAAGTTTACTCCGGTTTTGAGGGTACACATGAACAAATGCAGAACATCCAAAAATTTTGAAAGGAAGATCAGAGGAAAGAACACGAGCATGAGGGAATATTTTAATGAGAGATTGACGCGGTGTTTCCAATTTGAGAACACGGGATGGTAACCTATTGATGAGATATGCAGAAGTAAGAATGGCTTCCCCCCACAGATATTTTGCAACACTAGTAGAAAACATAAGAGAGCGGGCTACTTCCAACAACTGACAGTTTTTCCTTTCAGCCACTCCATTCTGTTGGGGAGTATTGACACATGAACTTACTTGGACAATTCCCTGTGTTGACAAGTATTCTCTTAGAACTGAATGGAAATATTCCCTAGCATTATCAGATTTCAGAATTTGGATTTTGGTATTAAATTGTGTTTGGACCATGGAATTGAATGTTTGGAATATTCTATCAATTTCTGACTTTTCTTTCATAAGGAAAACCCAAGTAAGTCTCGTATGATCATCCACAAAAGTCACAAACTACCGTGCCCCATTAATATTTTTTATTCGAGAAGGTCCCCAAATATCACTATGAATTATTGCAAATGGTTTTGATGGACAATAGTGCATACTTGGATAGATAGAACGAGTGTGTTTCGCAAGTTGACAAGTCTCACAATTGAAAAATTTTGGATTTCTATTGATGAGTAAATGGGGAAATAACCTTTCAAGATACATAAAGTTTCGATGACCTAACCAATAGTGCCATAACATGACTTCACTACCTTTATTGACACTTGAATTAAAAACAAGCTTAGGACTGAAATTATGAAATAACTGACTCTTAGAAGAACCATTGCTCGCAACTAAGGCTTTTCTAGGTTGAGATGTCTTGAAAAGGTAAAGTCCTGAACACATCTCAGCACTGCCAATCCTCTTCCTCGAACCCAATTCCTGAAAAACACACACATTTGAGAAAAATTTAGTGAAGCAGTGATTGTCACGAGTCAGCTTACTGATGGATATTAAATTGCAATCAAGTTTAGGGACATGAAGCACAGATTTTAAAGTGATTCCAGGTGGAAGTTGAACTGATCTAGTCCCGGCCACCTTGGATAGAGAACCATCAGCAATGCGCACTGTAAGGTTGGTATGACACGATTGATAATCATGAAGAAGAGACTCATCTCCCGTCATATGGTCTGATGCCCCTGAGTCAATAATCCAATGTTTTGAGCGTTTAGCCCACATTGAAAATGCAGAACATGAATTACCTGCTTGTGCGTGCATGCTAGCGGATGGGGCAGGAGCAGATTGTTGAGAAAGTGTGCTGCTTAGAAGCTTTTGGAGCACTTCAAGTTGTTCCTTGGTGAAAGGACTTGACTCAGCAGTGGCTGGCTGTTCCTCGACTGTATTGGCTGAGTTTACATGGCTGTCTCTGTCAGAACTTGACCTAGATGATTTAAAATCAGCTGGTTTGCTGTGTATCTTCCAACATGTGTCCTTGGTGTGACCAGATTTAGCACAATGATCACACCACGGTCTTCCTTTCCTCTACTGACGAGTATCTTGCTGGTTTGGTGGACGTGAGCCACAGGCAGCAAGTGCAGATCCTTCCATTGTTGGAGATAAATGTTGGCCGCCCATCATGACCTTTTTCCTGCTTTCCTCACGACGAACTTTAGAAAAGGCTTCTCGAAGACTTGGAAGAGGCTTAGTTCCCATTACTCTGCCTTTAACATCATCTAGATTCTTGTTTAATCCCAATAGGAACTTAAATGTCCTTTTTTGCTTTACTATTCTGCGAAATAGAACATTGTCTTCGGGGCACTTCCATTCATAGCTTTCGAACATGTCTAGTTGCTGCCAGTGACGAGTGAGTGTGTTGAAGTATTGTGTTACTGTGAGGTCTCCCTGCCGCAGATCATGAAGAATTGATTCAATTGCGAAGAGTTCAGATGTATTCTCAGAACTTGAATAGGTTTCTCTCACAGCTTCCTAAATTTCTTGTGCAGTCTCATAGAGAAGAAAATTCTCACCAACATCAACATTCATTGAATTGATGAGCCATGACATAATCTGATGATTTTCGGCCTTCCATCTTTTGTAACCTGGATCATCCTTCTTAGGAATTAGAATTTCCCCTGTTAAATAATCTTCTTTGCCTCTGCCACAAATGAACATCCGGACGGATTGAGACCACTGGAGAAAGTTTTGCCCATTAAGCTTGTGGCTGGTGATGAGGAGAGATATTTTCAGAAGTTCCAGAATTTCTAGGGTTTGGAAAGGCAGATGTTTGATTAGAATGAGAAGAGACTTCAGAGGTGGAGCTGGTTGTTTCGGTTGCCATACCATGCTTGACCATGGTCGCTGGGTTTTATTAGAAAACCGGCTCTGAGACCATGAAGATTGTGAGAAAGAATAGTCTTTTTTCCTTATATTATTAGCTGAATATTACACCTTAATATACATAATTTCCAGGACTAAAGATGGTAACAAACTATCATCCTAAACTCAAGGAATCCAAATAGGAAAGTCTGGATTCTTTGACCTTTAATTTTCTCACCTAAATTATCATCCTAAATTATAATAAATAAATTCTAAATATGGTAACTTTGAGGGAAATTCAACAATATATTTATTAATCTTATTTCTTTTAGTTGATTAGAAGGGAATGGTAGGTGCTTTTGTAGGTATTTGCATCTCATATAGGAGAAAATCTTGTAATCTTTTCTTTTGTTCATGTTTTGAGTAATTCTGCTACTCTCTGTATTTTGGTTTCCTGATAAATCATTTTTTTGCTTGCCTTCTTCTGGTCAACTTTACCCTCCGTTAAAATGGTTTTTTGCGTAATTGAAAAACTATGAACTTCCTTGTTCCTTAGAAGCTTCATGGTGGATATTTTACGTGTTTATAAATTATTTACTACAAAAGTGGGTTCATCTTAGTCTGAAAGAAGGAACACTCAATTGGGAGATGTTGCAGTTCAAGTCAAAGTTTCCTCGTGAGATTTTGCTCTGTAGAGTAAGTACTTTGTTAGTTTTATGCATATTGTCGGTAGCACTTTTACCTCGTTGAAAAATCTCTTTCTTTTTGAGACATCTACTGTAATTCTGTGATTGGGCAAACAAAATTTTGTTTTCTCGGGTTGGGGAATTTTATGAAGCCATTAGGATAGATGCTTGCCTCTTAGTTGAATATGTGGGTCTGAATCCTTTTGAAGGCTTGCATTCAGATAGTATTCCAAGAGCTGGATGCCCAGTTATGGTATCATACTTATTTTCTACTTCCATATGCATGTTATTGATTTTTGCGGTTCATAGTTTTTTACTTTTAAGGTTTCATTGCTCCTTATGATCTTAAAACGAATATAATCTTGTATTTATTCAAAAAATAAAGTACCTCGTGTATTTACTAAAAAATAATAAGAGCACACTATGGCTATTTAGGAAACCAAAATCCTTGTATGGTCTTTGTGGTGAGGTTGCATCATGATTAAAGAAACTACCATTAGATTTCCTTAAGCTTAGGAATTGTATGCGTTGAGTGATTTGAAGTATTTTCTGTGACGACCTGTCTTTTTGGACAGTCACTTAATTTTCTTAAACATAATTACTTAAACTATAATCTTACTTAGTAAGAAATTACTAGAATTTTTTTTTCTTTAAAACATTCTTAAAAACTGTTGCGACTTATGTCGTAATTTAAGTTCAGACCTTGCTCAACACTTACCTTTAAAACCATTTCAAATCGTTTCTTAAAACTTAATGTAGAATATTGTAGGATAATATTTACAGCTGTCAGATTTGATGATTAGTGTCCTAGCTATCAGATTTGATGATTAGTGTCCTAGCTGTCAGATTTGATGATTAGTGTCCTAGGATATTGCTGAGATTATGGGCTGATTTGATGCTTTCCTGATTTCTAGCAATTACTATTATCTAGGAGATTTGTTAGGAGAATTGTTAGGATTTTCTAGATGAATAATCTCCTAGAAAAGAGGCTATATTGTATATTAATAATGAGAGGAATAAAAATAAAACTTTTCTCAATTTCCTTATGGTATCTGAGCCACTCTTGGAGGCCTAAAAAAAATTTTTTTTTTCTTATGGTGAAATACGGGATGGCTACATAAAGAGTTAGCTTTTCTTCCACCACCTCTGATGTTACCTCTCACCATGAATTCACGGTTTCCAACTCCAGTGGAATGGCAGAGGGAAGTCAAGTCCTTATCACAGGACACAAACTCAATGGGAACAATTATCTCCAATGGTCCCAATATGTTATGATGTTCATATGTGGCAAAGGGAAGGACGACTACTTATCAGGTGCAGCAGCCCCTCCAAAGCCAGATGACCCAAGATTCAAAAGCTGGAAATCAAGAAACAGTATGGTTATGTCATGGTTGATTAATTCCATGACTAACAAAATAGGAGGAAATTTTCTTCTCTATAAGACATCAAGAGAAATCTGGGAAGCAGTGAGGGAAACTTATTCAAATAAGGAGAATACCTCAAAGCTGTTTGAGATAGAAGGCATCCTACATGATCTGCGGCAAAGAGACTTGACAGTGACCCAGTATTTGAACACCCTTACACATTATTGGCAGCAAGTAGATATGCATGAAGAGCTTTCATGGAGTTGCCCTGAAGACTGAGCCAATTATAGGCAAATTGTTGAAAAGAAAAGAGATACAAATTCCTATTTGGGCTCAACAAAAATCTTGATAAAGTTCGAGGTAGAATTCAGGGGATGAGACCACAACTCAGTCTTCGAGAAGCTTTTCAGAAGTTCGGAGAGAAGAAAGCAGAAAAAAGGTGATGCTGGGAACACAAATTGTCACACCTCAAGTGGAGAATTCTGCCCTTGTTGTTCGTGGCCCTCATAATCAAGGCACTGACAATCGGCAGAAGAAGGAACGACCTTTTTGTGAACATTGCCGCAAGCTCGGTCACACCAAGGAGACATGTTGGAAGATTTATGGAAAACCAACGGATTTGAAGCACTCACGCCCACAGAACAGAGGCAACACTGCAATCAGAGAAGAAACAGCCGAGTCCAACCTTTTTAGCAAGGAGCAGCTTGAAATTCTAAGGCAACTAATCAAGGAGTCACAGGCAGCCGATTCAACCATGACAATGGGAACCTGATCCTTAGCGCAGAAAGGTAATTCCAAAGGTGCCCTAAGCGCTAGAAAAGATAATTTGAATTCATGGATTGTTGATTCAGGAGCTACTGATCACATGACTGGAGATAGAGAGGCTCTAACAAATTTCATCCCATGTCATGAGAACATAACAGTCAGCATAGCAGACGGATCACTCTCTAAAGTGATTGGAACCGGTTCAGTACAAATTTCAAAAGACCTAACACTCAACTTTGTCCTTCTAGTGCCTCGATTAAACTGCAATTTACTATCAGTGAGTAAACTCACTTGGGATCTCAATTGTGCCACTAAATTTTCCTCAAATTCTTGTGAATTTAAGGTTTTGGATTCGGGGAAGATGATTGGCAATGCTAAGGAGTGCTTGGGGCTCTATTTACTTGAGGCAAATGATTCTTCTGAAAGAAAAGGTTATAATACTGGTTGTTTAGTGTCTGTGAGTCATGATTCAACTCCTGTTTTTCAAAAAAGGGATAATCCTATTATGATATGGCACTATAGGCTAGGACATCCAAATTTTCTGTTTCTCAAGAAACTTTTTCCTTCACTTTTCAATAATAAAAGTTCGAATGAATTTCATTGTGAAATTTGTCAATTTGCAAAGCATGTTTGAAGTCCTTATCCTAACCTATCACACAAAGAATCACAACCTTTTTCATTAATCCACAGTGATGTGTAGGGACCATCTAGGATAAAAAATATCACTGGATCTCGTTGGTTTATAACGTTTATAGATGATCACACTAGACTTAGGTGGGTTTTCCTAATGAAAGAAAAAACAGAGGCAGGTCCGATATTTCAAAAATTCAACACCATGATTCAAACTCAATTCCAAACCAAAATACAGATTTTGAAAACAGACAATGCAAAGGAATATTTTGCTTCGATTCTTGGTGAATACCTAATAAGTCAAGGAATAGTTCATCTAAGCTCCTGTGTTGATACACCTTAACAAAATGGTGTTGCCGAAAGAAAAAACAGACATCTCCTTGAAGTAGCCCGATCCCTCATGTTCTCTACACATGTACCTAAACAATTTTGGGGGGAAGCCATACTCACTACAACCTACCTCATAAACAGAATGCCCTCTCGAGTTCTAAAATTTCAGACCCCGTGCCAAACCTTACTCAAAACATATCCAACCACACATCTCATATCCTCTATCCCTCTTAAAATATTTGGCTGCTCCGCTTTTGTACATTTTCATGGTCAACATTGAGGAAAACTTGATCCGAGAGCCATTAAATGCATTTTCTTAGGGTATTCCTCTTTTCAAAATGGATACAAATGTTATTCTCCAACTACAAAGAAATTTTATAACTCCATGGATGTTACGTTCTTTGAACACCAGTCATATTACCCCAAATCTAACATTCAGGGGGAGAGTAATTTCACACAAGAATGTCAACTTTGGGATGTCATTACAGAGACCAGCGATTTAGATATTCCCCACACTTCATCAAATCCAGTCAATACCCAGATTGAAACTGTCCCTATCCAACAAGATGAACTCATGATCTCAAACCTTGTTGATCCACCTGCAGAAGTCTCTAACTATGATTCACCTGAAGCATCTGAACCTTCACATATTTCTTCTTCAACCAATGTTCAACCAAGTGAAATTCCTAGTCTCCGTTCCCCAGACGCTACTCAAGCCAAACACAACAAAGACCTTATCACTTATTCTAGAAGAAAAAAGAACCAGAGGGAGATAGAGCACCAAGTACCACTTATGTAGATCCAAGAATTGGAACCGGATTCAAGATCAAAAGATCCACAAGGTAATTCTAATCTCGAGTCTTCCAATGATAGTAATCTTCCTATTGCAATAAGAAAGGGTGTTAGAGAATGTACAAAGCATCCAATCTATAACTTTGTGTCATATCAAGGGTTTTCTAATAAGTACAAGGCATTTGTGGCAAGTCTGGATCAAACACAGATTCCTAACTCCATACAAGAAGCTCTCACAATACCAAAATGGAAGGTTGTTGTTGAAGAAGAAATCTGAGCACTAGAGAAAAATGGAACATGGAAGATCACTGAGCTACCACCTGGAAAACGACCTGTAGGATGCAAATGGGTCTTCATAATTAAATACAAAGAAGATGGAAGTGTTGATCGATTCAAGGCTCGACTTGTTGCAAAAGGTTTCACACAATCCTATGGAATTGATTAGGAAGAAACCTTCGCTCCTGTAGCCAAACTGAATACTGTCCGAGTTCTCCTATCTCTAGCAGCAAATCTTGACTGGCCACTTCATCAATTAGATGTCAAAAATGCTTTCCTTAATTGAGACCTAACAGAAGAAGTCTATATGAGCATTCCTCCTGGATTTGAAACACAAGCAACAATCAACAAAGTTTGTCGACTGAAGCGATCCTTGTACAGACTCAAACAATCTCCAAGAGCCTGGTTTGACAGATTCACAAGAGTAATCAAGCAGTATGGATACCTACAATGTCAGACAGATCACACCCTCTTTGTTAAACATTCATCTGAAGGAAGAATTACCATTCTTATCGTTTCTGTGGATGATATTATTTTAACAGGAGATCATATGCAGGAGATAAGCAGACGCAAAAGCCTACTAGCCAAAGAATTTGAAATCAAAGATTTGGGAAACCTCAGGTACTTTCTTGGAATGGAAATAGCTTGGTCAAAAGTAGGAATCTCAGTTTCTCAAAGGAAATATGTTTTGAATCTTCTGAAAGAGACTGGAATGATCGGATGCAAACCAGCTGACACTCCCATGGACTCAACAATTAAATTAGGAACCAAAGAAGACTGTGCACCAGTAGATAAAGGCAGATATCAAAGACTTGTGCGAAAACTTATATATTTATCTCACACAAGACCAGACATTGGTTTTTCTGTTAGTGCAGTGAGTTAATTCATGAACAATCCAAATAAAGAACACATGGAGGCAGTTTACAGGATCCTAACGTATTTAAAACTGATACCAGGAAAGGACTTGTATTTCAAGAAATCAACAAACAAAGGTATAAAGTTATACAGTGATGCTGATTGGGCATGATCAGTAATAGATCGAAGATCAACTTTTGGCTATTGCACATTTGTATGGGGAAACCTAGTCACATGGGGTAGCAAGAAATAGTCTGTTGTGTCAAGAAGCAGTGCAGAAGCCAAATTTAGAGCAATGGCACATGGTATATGTGAAGGAATATGGCTGCGAAGACTTTTAAAGGAGTTAAGGATTGAAGTTGAAGAACCTATGAAGATGTTTTGCGACAATCAGTTAGCTATAAGCATAACGAAGAATCCTGTGCATCATGATAGGACGAAGCATGTAGAGATCGATCGACATTTCATAAAAGAAAAGATCGAAGAAGGAATAGTCAAGTTACTACATCAGCCAACCAGTCTTCAAATAGCTGACATCCTCACCAAGGCTCTACCAAGAAAGAACTTTGAAGATTTAAACTCCAAGCTAGGCTTAATTAACATTTATAGCCAAACTTGAGGGGGAGTGTAGAATATTGTAGGATAATATTTCCAGCTATCAGATTTGATGATTAGTGTCCTAGCTGTCAGATTTGGTGATTAGTGTCCTAGCTGTCAGATTTGATGATTAGTGTCCTAGGACATTGCTGAGATTATGGGCTGATTTGATGCTTTCTTGATTTCTAGCAATTACTATTATCTAGGAGATTTGTTAGGATTTTTTAGATAAATAATCTCCTATAAAAGGGGTTGTATTGTATGTTAATATTCAGAGGAATAAAAATAAAACTTTTCTCAATTTCCTCACTTAATAAGAAACATTTACTAGAACATAGCTTAAACCTTAACTTTATAATTATATAAAACAGTTCGTAAACTGTCTTAAAACTTGGAAAACAATTCTTAATACTTTGACTTTATCAAAGCTTTGACTTTTTTGTTCTTTGAAAACATTATATCAAATAGTGAGAAAACATTTTCTTTATACAACGGAAATTTACTGTGGTGGTATCATACCCAAATCTTCGCTTCTGTCCTCCGTTGCACCTAACTCTTCTAACGGGTCCTACTGGTCGCGCAAAAAACTACCTACAGTAAGAAGAAACTTTTAATGAGCTTTCGCTCAGTAAGTTCAAATATATTCTCACAAATTATTCTAAACATGCTTTAAAAGCTTTTCTCATGAAAACCTGTCTTAAAACATTTTTCATTATACATTTCTAAAATGTTTTCATAAACGTTCTTCATAAACTTTTTCTTGAAAACATAAAAATGTTTTTCATAAATACTTAACATAAAATGTTTCTCAAAATGTTTTTCATAAGCATTTAACGTAAATACTTTATAATAAGGAATACAAATAAATTCATAATACATGATTCCAATTATGCTCAATTATGAACTTCAATTATGAGCATTTTATGAACATTCTTTTCTTACTTTAACTTTCTACCTTTGTTCCTTAACTTTCCTTATCTTGCTTTAACTTTCTATCCTTGTTCCTTATCTTTCTTTATCTTACTTTAACTTCCTTATTTTACTTTAGTGTTCGTACCAACATCATTAATCATGAGATCATAAACATGATGCTTTCCTTGCGGAAGACTTGAGACCATTGAACATCGAGGTATGTACCTCACATCTAGGAGGTCAAACTTTAACTCTATTTTCATTACCTCACAACAAGGAGGCTGGTACAACACTTTCTTTTTATCTTTACGTTACCTTCTTATTAACTTTAGTGAGTATATCAAATGCAATCTTATCATATGCAAACACTTGTAAATCATAGCTTGTACTGTAAAATCTATTACATAACAAATGCAACGTATTGTATAACAAATGCAACATAAAACGCAAACATATTTTGCAAATCATAACTTGTACTCTAAAACTTTTGCATAACAAATGCAACATAAAACTTATAACTTTAACTACAAAACATTATGCATTTAACAAAATGCAAAACATACTTTAAACATAATTTTTGCAAATACGTTGCTAGCTTTTACTTGATCTTTTAAACTTTATGTACATCAAATGCAATCATGCTTTAACATAATAGCTGCAAATACATTGCAAACTTGATTTAAACTGTAAAACTTTTTGCATAACAAAGGCAAACGTACTTTTAGAAATTTTTATAACAATTGCAAACACATTTACAAACATACATATTTAAATATTTAAAAATTATTTACTTCATGCAGTAGGTGAGGTTTGAACTTACCCGGACTATACTTTAACGTCTCTATTCCGTTCCTTTTCCTTTCATTAGTCGGCCTCTTGTGTCCTGATCAAACGACAGCCGACTCATTAATTTTCTTTTTATCAATCTACTCGATTGATAATAAAACGTAAACATTAAACATTCATTCCTTTTTTCATAACTTGGTATACTATCGGTTTACTCTTCTCTTTGCTTTGTGCCCTATTGCTTTTGATTTCGTAGCCCACCAGGTTACCATACTTTTCACTTAACTCTGTAACCTATGGGGTTATTACTCTTTTTGCTTAGCTTGGCAACCCATCGGGTTACCTTTTTCTTTACTTAACTTTGTAACCCACCGGGTTGTCTCTTGTTTCCTTAAACATCCCTTATTAAATCTCTTGTCTTACATGATGGTTTCATTGCTTAACGTACTACGGAACATTTTCCATCGAAGAGCGTTATGCTAAATCGGAGTGTTCGACTCTGTTTTAGTCATTTCCTTGATAATGATGATTTTACTTTTAATGGGTTTTTCGTCAACTTTGTAATTCTATAAAACCATTGCTTAATTTTAACATTTCATTACTTACATATTACGAAAAAATTCCTGCTAAGGAGCATTTTTTCGATATTAAGCGTTTCGGGTCCGTTTTGGCCTTTTTAATAAAATGATCATTTTGCTCTTAACGTTTTTCTTTCATTCCTTGCATAAACTTTAAATCCTTTAAAATTTAGAATCTATGATTACTGACTGCCTACAGCAGTGCAGGAAATCAACGTTCTCTAGTGAAAGCAAAGTTTTCATACAATTTTATAGTTTTGACCCAAAACACAAAAATATTTATATGTTTGCCCCCAGAACCAAAAATAATCCTTTTAAATTATTAGTACTTATTTTTCAAGAGGATCAAATTTTCTTAAAGTATCTTACCTAAATTCCTCTTGTAAAAGGACGTTTTTGCCCCTTAAAGATTTTTTTTCTAACTTTAACATATTTTGTAAAATTTATAACTTATCAACCGAGCAGAATTTTGAAAAACTGTCTACATTGTTCTAACAATTTCGACGAGTTCTACAACTTTCATGTTGTAACTTCTTTAAAATTCTAATGTTTATGAGGATTTTTTGATCGATTTTCAAATTTGTTGAGACTTTATAAAATTTTACAATTTACTCCCTTTTGAAATTTCATCAAAACCATTACTTTTTTCTTTCCATCACCATCACCATCACCATCCGCATATAACATAAAACAACCATGTCATAATGTCTACATTACATGATATGACTTAAACATTTTATCAAACATATAATATGCATTAAAAAAACATAAATTTTTTTAAGCATGAAGTTTAGAATTTTACCTAAACTTCACCAAGCCTTTTGATCCTCTCTTGAAATTCTCAAAACTTTTTTTTGCCTTTTTCATAAAAACCATGGCAAAACCTCATCAAAACCCTTCCAAAGCTTAAAGAAAATCACCAATACCCATAAGAATAAGTTTGGGATTTTACCTCCATAAGTACCAAATTTTGAACCAAACCCTTTGAACTTGCTTTAAACATGATTTGAGCTTGGAATTTATCAAAATTTTTGAGAAAGAATTGCTTTAGGGTGGTGGTTTTTGGTAGAGGAAAATGGAGCCTTTCTTTCTTTCTTTCTTTCTTCCTTCTTCCCTTCTTTCTTTCTTTCCTTTAAACGTTTCTCTCTTTTCTTTTTTTTCTTGCGCGTTGGAGACCATTACCTTGGTCTCTTATATAATAAATTGATTCACTTTTTTTCTTTTCTTTTCTCTTTTTTTTTGTTTTACAAAAAGTGGTGGTGAGCATCTTAGTCATCAATTAGGTTACTTTGGCTGGCCAAATGTGATTGGACCACATTAGTGGATGTGGTGGCCCAATTAAAACTTTCAAGGTGTCCCATTAAAATTTTTATGCAGTCCAAGTTTATACTGACAGTATTTTTCTTATACTGTCGGTATTCTTTTTCATACAATTCATGAGGTCTCGTAACCTCCTATACTTATTTTCATCCATCACATAATATAATTCCCATATTATATAAGTTTGTACAGTCTAAATTGATACTGACAGTATTTTTCTTATACTGTCGATATATTTTTTATACTGCTACAACATTCTTTATTCGTCCATAATCTCCAAACAGTATTATTTTTATATTGCTTTAATTTAAACAATCTAATTTTTGTATTGCATGACCTTAAATAGTCTTATTCATGCACTACTTTTGCAGTGTAATTTTCATACTGCATAACTTTATCAGTGTACCTCCTTACATTGTATTATTCTAATATTGTATAATATTTCATGTTATTATACAGTATTATTTTTATATTGCTTTAATTTAAACAATCTAATTTTTGTACTGCATGACCTTAAATAGTCTTATTCATACACTACTTTTGCAGTGTAATTTTCATACTGCATAACTTTATCAGTGTACCTCCTTACATTGTATTATTCTAATATTGTATAATATTTCATGTTATTATATAGTATTTCTCTCCTTAAACTATATTTTTATCTTAACATAATCCTTAAATTACTGCATTTTTAATGTACTCAAAAAACTCGAGTGTTACAATCTACCCTTCTTAAAAATTTTCGTCCTAAAAAGTTAGAACCTTAGGTAGTTCATTTCTTATCATTTTCTTACTTTCATATTGCTACCTCTTCTTTGTGTTTTTATCATAAAACCTTGACAAGAGCTATGTTCTTATTTCTTATCATCCTTTCCCTTTTTAACATACTTTCTTGCATTATTACTTTCTTAATAAAACTAAGCCTCCAACTGGGGACTTCATAAACTTTCATCATTTCACTGATATATTTCTTTGCATTGTAAAACCATACTTTTGCTGCGCAACTCTGATCTTTCATCATTTGAGCGCAGTTTCCATTCGTTTAGAGGTTTAGCATTCTATCAATGAATGCTATTCTTAAAAATAGGGTTCATTTCCATTCAAATTGCATCATATCTATCAAAAGATTAAGGTCATCCGACCATAACTCCATGATTTTTCGGTCCTAAATCTATTCTAAAATTACATTTTTCTGTAATTTTTCTCGTAACGTATAGATCTCAAGCTTCCATCCTCCAATTTGTGAGGTTTTTGCTGACCAATTTGACTTCGTTGTCTTAATCGTGATCCCCATTCGGCCAGTTATGAGCTCATTAGCATATTTTAGCTCAGCTATGGAATGCTTAAGTTGGAAGGAATCGCATAATTAGTCATCTAACATTTAGTTGCTCTTAGGCACGCTCGCTTTATAGAGCATTGAAAATCACTTTCGGACTTCTATTATTCCGTTATCTTGATCTGTTTTTCCTCATTATATGTGTAGCCAATACCGAATAACTCTAACAGAGTAAGATTTACTCAAACGGACAACACTGTTGGGCGCAAGAATATCATAACGTGTCACGAGCTCATCTTCTTGATTTTTGAGCCGTTGGACATCTGTTGACCATCATTGACTAGGTTTAATCATCATTGACTTGACGCCACTAATGGACGACAACTACCGTCAACTTGTAAGGACATTCAAGCATATGACATTACGTTCATCTTTTGACCTTTGCCTTCTTGTTGCTCATCCGAAAGTGTCGACGTCAGAGGCTATATAACCGGTATAAGCATGTAATCGTTAAATACTAACTTTTCTTCTTACTTAACTTACTTAATTAAGCTATGGTGTAGCGGACATATGACAGCGCAAGATGGGATGGCAGGATACCGCTCTGATACCACCTGTGACGACCCGCCATTTTAGGCAGTCACTTAACTTTCTTAAATATAATTACATAAACTATAATCTATCTTACTTAGTAAGAAATTACTGGAAATTTTTTTTCTTTAAAACATTCTTAAAAACTGTTGCGACTTTTGTCGCAATTTAAGTGGAGACCTTGCTCAACACTTACCCTTAAAACTATTTCAAATCGTTTCTTAAAACTTAAAAAGAAACATTTACTAAAACAAACCTTAAACTTAACTTTATAATTATATAAAACAGTTCGTAAAACTGTCTTAAAACTTTGAAAACAATTCTTAATACTTGGACTTTATCAAAGCTTTGACTTTTTTGATCTTTGAAAACATTATATCAAATAGTGGGAGAACATTTTTTTTGTATAGCGGAAACTTACTGTGATGGTATCCATACCTAAATCTTCGCATTTGCCCTCCGTTGCACCCAACTCTTCTAACGGGTCCTACTGGTCACCCATCAAACTACTTTTAATGAGCTTTCGCTCAGTAAGTTCAAACATATTCTCACAAATTATTCTAAACATGCTTTAAAAACTTTTCTTATGAAAGCCTCTCTTAAAACATTTTTCATTATACATTTCTAAAACGTTTTTCATAAACTATTTCTTGAAAACATAAAAATGTTTTTTATAAACACTTAACATAAAACGTTTCTTAAAATGTTTTTCATAAGCATTTAACGTAAATACTTTATAATAAGGAATACAAACAAATTCATAATACATGATTCCAATTATGCTCAATTATGAACTTCAATTATGAGCATTTTATGGACATTATTTTCTTACTTAACTTTCTACCTTTGTTTCTTAACTTATCTTTAACTCTCTATCCTTGTTTCTTATCTTTCCTTATCTTCTTTTTAACTTCCTTATTTTATTTTAGTGTTTGTACCAACATCATTGATCATGAGATCATAAACATGAGGCTTCCTTTGCAGAAGACTTGAGGCCATCGAACATTGAAGTCATGTGCCTCACGTCTAGGAGGTCAAACTTTAACTTTACTTTCATTACCTCACAAAAAGAAGGCTGGTACAATACTTTCTTTTTATCTTTACGTTACCTTCTTATTAACTTTAGTGAGCATATCAAATGCAATCACATCATATACAAACACATTTGCAAATCATAGCTTGTACTGCAAAATCTATTACATAACAAATGCAACATAAAACGTAAACATATTTTGCAAATCATAACTTGTACTCTGAAACTTTTGCATAACAAATGCAACTTATTGCATTACAAATGCAACATAAAACTTATAACTTACACTATAAAACATTATGCATTTAACAAAATGCAAAATATACTTTAAACATAATTTTTGCAAATACGTTGCAAACTTTTATTTGATCTTTTAAACTTTATGTACATCAAATGCAATCATGCTTTAATATAATAGCTGCAAATACATTGCAAACTTGATTTAAACTGTAAAACTTTTTGCATAACAAAGACAAACATACTTTTAAAAACAACTTGTATAACAATTGCAAACACATTTACAAACTTACATATTTAAACATTAAAAATTATTTACTTCATGTTGTAAGTGAGGTTTGAACATATCCGGACTATGCTCTAGTGTTCTCTATTCCGTTCCTTTTCTTTTCATTAGTCAGCCTCTTGTGTCTTGATCAAACGACAACCGACTTATTAATTTTCTTTTTATCAATCTACTCGATTGATAATAAAACGTAAACATTAAACATTCATTCCTTTTTTCATAACTTGGTTTACTATCGGTTTACTCTTCTCATTGCTTTGTGCCTTATTGCTTTTGACTTCGTAGCCACCAGGTTACCGTACTTTTTACTTAACTCTGTAACCTATCGGGTTATCACTCTTTTTGCTTAGCTTGGCAACCCATCGGGTTATCTTTTTCTTTACTTAACTTTGTAACCCACCGGGTTACCTTTCGTTTACTTAAACATCCCTTATTAGACCTCTCGTCTTACATGACGGTTTCGTTACTTAACGTATTACGAAACATTTTCTGTCAAAGTGCGTTATGCTAAATCGGAGTGTTCGACTCTGTTCTAGTCATTTCCTTAATAATGACGATTTTGCCCTTAACGGGTTTTTCGTAAACTTTGTAACTCTATAAAACCCATTGCTTAACTTTAACGATTCATTACTTACATATTACGAAAAAATTCCTGCTAAGGGGCATTTTTCGATATCGAGCATTTTGGGTCCATTTTGGTCATTTTTTATAAAATGACCATTTTACTCTGAACGTTTTTCTTTCATTCCTTTCCTAAACTTTAAATCCTTTAAAATTTAGCATCTATGATTACTCACTGCCTATAGCAGTGCAGGAAATCAATGTTTTCTAGTGAAAACTTAGTTTTCACACAATTTTACGGTTTTGGCCCAAAACACAAAAATATTTAAATTTTTGCCCCCGAAACTAAAAATAATCTTTTTAAACCATTAGTTCCTATTTTTTAAGAGGATCAAATTTTCTTAAAGTATCTTACCTAAATTGCTCTTGTAAAAGGATGTTTTTGCCCCTTAAAGATTTTTTTCTAACTTTAACAAATTTTGTAAAATTCATAACTTATCAACCGAGCAGAATTTTGGAAAACTGCCTGCGATGTCCTAACAGTTTAGACGAGTTCAACTTTTGTGTTGTAACTTTTTTAAAATTTCAACGTTTAGGAGGACTTTTTGGCCGATTTTTAAATCTGTTGAGACTTTGTAAAACTTTACAATTTAGTCCCTTTTGAAATTTCACCAAAACCATTACTTTTTTCTTTCCATCATCATCACCATCAACATATAACATAAAACAATCATGCCACAATGTCCATATTATATGCTATGGCTTAAACATTTTATCAAACATATAATATGCATTGAAAAAAAAAACTTTTTCAAGCATGAAGTTTAAAATTTTACCTAAACTTCACCAAGCCTTTTGATCCTCCTTTGAAATGCTCAAAACTTTGTTTTGCCCTCTTCATAAAAACCATGGCAAAACCTCATCAAAACCCTTCCAAAGCTTAAAGAAAATCACCAAAACCCATAAGATGTTTAGGATTTTACCTCCATAAGTACCAAATCTTGAACCAAATCCTTTGAACTTGCTTTAAACATGATTTGAGCTTAGAATTTATTAAAATTTTTGAGAAAGAATTGCTTTGGGGTGGTGGTTTTTGGTGGAGGAAAATGGAGCCTTTCTTTCTTCTTTCCTTCTTTTCTTTCTTTCTTTCCTTTAAACATTTCTCTCTCTTCTTTTTTTTTTTCCTTGCACGTTGGAGACCATTACCTTGGTCTCTTATATGATAAATTGATTCACTTTTTTTTTCTTTTTTTCTCTTTTTTTTTTTTTTTTACAAAAAATGGTGGTGAGTCACCTTAGTCATCAATTAGGTTACTTTTGGTGGTCAAATGTGATTGGGCCACATTAGTGGATGTGGTGGCCGAATTAAAACTTCCAAGGTGTTCTATTAAACTTTTTACGCAGTCTAAGTTTATACCGATAGTATTTTTCTTATGCTGTCGGTATTCTTTCCATACAATTCATGAGGTCCCATAACCTTTTATACTTATTTTCATCCATCATATAATATTTTTCCAATATTATCTAAGATTGTACAGTCTATATTTATACTGACAGTATTTTTCTTATACTGTCGGTATATTTTTTATACTGCTACAGCATTTCTTATTCATCTATATTCTCCAAACAATATTATTCCTATACTGCTTTAACTTAAACAGTCCAATTTCTGTATTGTATGACCTTAAATAGTCCTATTCTTACACTGCATCACTTTTGCAATGTAATTTTTGTACTTCATAACTTTATCATTGTACCTCCTTATATTATATTATTATAATACTGTATAATTTTTTATGTTATTATACAATATTTTTCTTCTCAAATTGTATTTTTATTTTAATATAATCCTTAAATTACTGCATTATTAATGTACTCAAAATGTTCGGGTGTTACATTTTCGCTGATTTAAAAAGAACTGAAATTTATGGAGCCTCCATGGTATACCATGGAGTGTAAGAGAATTTACTTATGGTTCTTCTTCTTCTTCTTCACAACCACAAGGATATTGCTTGTTAATTTTCAGCAGTGAATTCTTTCTTTTTGTTTCACTATTAGTATTTAGTTAATCATGCATGTTTTTCTTTCTTTCTTTTTCCTTTTTTTTTCCACTTTATTCTCTTCAATAGTTAATGCATCATTGCATTTATTTTGCTGAATCTTCGGCAAACTTTAGATAAATACTGTATAATAACATGAAAAATTATACAGTATTAGAATAATACAATGTAAGGAGGTACACTGATAAAGTTATAAAGTACAAAAATTACATTGCAAAAATAATGCAGTGTAAGAATAGGACTGTTAAGTTAAAGCAGTATAGGAATACTACTGTTTGGAGAATAGGGATGAATAAGGAATGCTGTAGCAGTATAGAAAATATACTGACAGTATAAATTTAGACTGTACAATATTAGATAATATTGGAATTATATTATATGATGGATGAAAATAAGTATAGGAGGTTATGAGATCTCATGAATTGTATAGAAAAGAATACCGATAGTATAAGACAAATACTGTCGGTATAAACTTAGACTGCGTAAAAAATTTTATGGGACACCTTGGAAGTTTTAATTGGGCCACCACATCCACTAATGTGGCCCAATCACATTTGGCCACCTAAAGTAACCTAATTGATGACTAAGGTGACTCAGCACCACACTTTTTGTAAAAAAAAAAGTGAATCAATTTATCATATAAGAGACCAAGGTAATGGTCTCCAATGTGCGAGAAAAAAAGAAAAGAAAAGAGAGAAACGTTTAAAGGAAAGAAAGAAAGAAAAGAAGGAAGGAAGAAAGAAATGCTCCATTTTCCTCCACCAAAAACCACCACCCCAAAGCAATTCTTTCTCAAAAATTTTGATGAATTTCAAGCTCAAATCATGTTTAAAGCAAGTTCAAAGGATTTGGTTTAAGATTTGGTACTTATGGAGGTAAAATCCTAAACCTTTTCTTATGGGTTTTGGTGATTTTCTTTAAGCTTTGGAAGGGTTTTGATGAGGTTTTGCTATGGTTTTTATGAAGAGGGCAAAACAAAGATTTGAGCATTTCAAAGGAGGATCAAAAGGCTTGGTGAAGTTTAGGTAAAATTCTAAACTTTATGCTTGAAAAAGTTTGTTTTTTTAATGCATATTATATGTTTGATAAAATGTTTAAGCCATAGCATGTAATATGGACATTATGGCATGGTTGTTTTATGTTACATGTTGACGGTGATGATGATGGAAAGAAGAAAGTAATGGTTTTGGTGAAATTTCAAAAGGGACTAAATTGCAAAGTTTTATAAAATCTCGACAGATTTAAAAATCGGGCTAAAGGGAGTCGAAGAGGAATCATGCTTGAACCAACGACAATTGAAGAATCTGCCATGGTTGCACAAGTCAACAACAACCGGAATAAAAACAAGGAAACTTCTCAAAGTGACTCTAGAGATAACCTTTGGTGCACCTACTGTAAGAAGCCGCGACACACCAAAGGTCGTTGCTGGAAACTGCATGGAAAACCTCCTACATCAAGCCGTGAAAGGGGCCAGCGAGGTGATAAAAAGGTCAACAGCAAGCCTATCAAGTTTCCTCTCCACAAAACTCAGCCTCACAGCCTTCTTTAAAGACTAACCCTGACCACTTTAATCAAGCCGAAATTGAGAAGCTTAGAAGTTTATTGGGGTCATTGGAGTAGCCAAGTAGTTCTTGTTCATTAGCCCTTTTTGGTAAGTCTCTTCCTCATGGATTAAATGCCTGGGACAGATTTTCACAGGTTTCTTGGGTCATTGACTCAGGAGCCACATACCACATGACACCTTCCTCAATCCATTTTACAACATATTCACCTTGTCCTAGCAATAGGAAAATTGTCGTTGTTGATGGGTCTGTTACCACAGTGGCTGGTGTTGGCCACATTCAGTTAAGTCCATCCTTGTTATTAAAAGATGTCCTCCATATTTTGAGATTGTCCACTAGTCTTTTATCTATTCACAAACTAACCTGTGATATGAACTGTAATGTCTTGTTTTATCCCTCTCACTGTGTATTTTAGGACTAGGTATCGGGAAAGAGGATTGGACTTGCTAGAGAGATGGGCGGTCTCTACTATCTTGATGCATCAGTCACACATTCACCTAGTGTCAAATGTGTTTCCTCAGAGTCTTTTTTGTTGGGCTTCCAATAATAATGTCATTTGGCGTCATTATTTTCGTTTTGGTCACCCTTCATTTACTGTTTTAAAGACAATGTTTTTGTCCTTGTTTAAGGGTGTTAATGTTGAGGACCTTCATTGTGATGTATGTGAATTTGCTAAGCATAAGAAGGTTTCTTTTCCAATAAGCAATGATAAAAGTTCCTTTCCTTTTTATTTAATTCATACTGATATATGGGGCCCCTCTAGAATTCCCAATATTACAAGAGCGCGGTGGTTTGTTTCTTTTATTGATGATTGCACTAGAGTTTCTCGGATCTTCCTTCTCAAACAAAAATCTGATGTGACCACTATTCTTCCCAACTTCATTGCCATGATACAAAATCAATTTGGTGTCAAAATAAAATGGTTCCGATCTGACAATGCTAGAGATTATTTTAACCAATTTCTTTCACCATACTTTCATCAACAAGGGATAGTTCATGAATCATCACGTATAGATTCTCCTCATCAGAATGGAGTTACTGAAAGGAAAAATGGTCACTTACTTGCCATAACCCGTGCTCTGCTCTTTCAAAACCAAGTTTTAAAATCATATTGGGGGGAAGCCGTCCTCACTGTAGCCCACATTATAAACCGACTACCCTCTAAAATCTTGGACAATCAAACCCCTATGCAAATCCTTTCAAAGCTTTAACCTCATATTCGAACAACAAATAATCTCACCCCTCGAATCTTTGGTTGTCCTGCTTTTGTTCATATATCCAGTCACAACGGAGGTAAATTAGATCCACGTGCAATCAAGTGTGTGTTTGTTGGGTATTCTCCAACACAGAAAGGCTATAAGTGCTACCACCCATCAACACGGAAATTTATACCCCAGTTGATGGCACTTTCGGAGAAGGCCAATCTTTTTTCTCTCAGCCTTATCTTCAGGGGGGGTCTGACTCTATTTGGGAAAATAAGGCAGAAGATCTACTTTTCTTAGACTTACCTACCTCATACCTTAACTCATCTCAATCTAGATCGTCTCCACAGGAGTCCTTCATACGGTCTGAATTGCCCCAACAAGAACCAAATCCTGAAATCAATGAACTAGTCCCTACCAATGACACACTTGACACTAGGAGGTATGTGCAGGTGTACTTGAGAAGGAGGAATCCAGAACCTGATCCTATGCAAGTCTAAAACTCAACTCCTACTCCTGAAAATAAGGTATGCACAAATCCCGTTTCCCCTCCTATCTCATCTGATTATATAGTTTACCTATTGCCTTAAGAAAAGGGACAAGAGAGTGCACTAAACATCCAAGGTATCCACTGGCCAAATCAATGTCCTTTCACAGATTTTCTTATTCTCACAGAAGCTTCTTAACCAACTTAAATGCCATTCCAATTCCTAATACTTTATCTGAGGCTTTATCAAATGAAAAGTGGAGAGAAGCTATGAAAGTAGAAATGGAAGCACTTGAGAAGAACAAATCATGGGAAATCGTGGAGCTGCCACAAAATAAAAAAACAGTGGGTTGCAAATGGGTGTTCAGTGTAAAGTACAGATCAGATGAGTCCCAGAGAGATACAAGGCGAGGTTGGTTGCTAAGGGCTATACACAAACCTATAGAGTGGACTATCAAGAGACATTTGCACCGGTAGCTAAGATGAATACAGTAAGGGTTTTATTGTCCTTGGCTGCAAACTTTAATTGGGATTTACAACAGTTTGATGTGAAGAATGCCTTCCTTCATGGTGACTTAGAGGAGGAGATATACATGCAGATTCCACCGAGCTTTGGAGAAAAAATTAAAGGGAACAAGGTTTGCAAACTAAAAAGGGCGTTATACGGACTCAAGCAATCACCTAGAGCTTGGTTCGGTAGGTTTACAAAAGTAATGCTCAATACTGCGTATAAGCAGAGTCAAGGAGATCATACATTATTTATCAAACACACGGCTTCAGGGGGAGTTACTGCTCTTCTAGTGTATGTTGATGACATAATTGTTATTGGGAACGATGAGAAAGAAAAAGAAGTCTTGAAAAAATGCTTGGCAAAGGAATTTGAGATCAAAGACTTGGGGAGACTGAAATACTTCCTCGGGATAAAAGTAGCTCGATCTCAGCAAGGTATCTTTATTTCCCAATTAGTTGACCTCTTGAAGGAAACTGGTAAATTGGCATGTAAACCTGCGTCAACTCTGATTGATCCCAACCACAAACTTGGAGAGGCAAATGATGATAAGGCAGTGGACAAGGAAGGATTCTAGAAATTGGTTAACAAGCTTATATATTTGACACACACTCGGCCAGACATCACTTACGCCATTAGTGTAATAAGTCAATTCATGCATAATCCTAAGGAAGTACATTTACAAGTTGCAAACCGGATACTTCACTACCTGAAGGCTAATCCAGGAAGAGGAATTTTATTCAAGAAAGCTAAGGGGCTGATTCTTGAAGCTTATACTGATGCAGACTATGTAGGATCTCTAGTTGACAAACGTTCCACAACAGGTTACTGTACATGCCTAGGTGGTAATCTAGTCATAGAGGAGTAAGAAACAAAATGTGGTAGCTCGATCAAGTGCAGAAGCGGAGTTCAGGCCTATGGCTCAAGGTGTGTGCGAGTTACTGTGGTTGAAGATCATCCTTGAAGATCTCAACATAAAGTGGGAGGAACCTATGAGGTTATACTGTGACAACAAATCAGCAATCAATATTGCTCATAATCCCGTGCAACATGACAAGACAAAGCACATCAAGATCGACAGACACTTTATAAAGGAGAAGCTAGACAACAAGTTGATTTGTACTTCCTATGTGCATACAAAAGAGCAACTTGCAGATGTGTTTACAAAGGGACTTAGTGGTCATGAATTCTCAATAATTACGTCCAAGCTGAGAATGGATGATATCTATTCACCAGCTTGAGGGGGAGTGTTAGAAAACTGGTGGCTGATTTTTAGGTGGTTTCTGATCTTGTAAATCTTGTAAATTATTAGGGAGAGTAAAATTAGTTGTGGAAATCCCTTGATATGGGGAAATCCCTTGATAACAGGAAAACTAATTTGAATATAATATTTTTGTTTTATCTTTTCCTATTTTTCTGGTTTTCAGAAAATAGTCTTGTACAATGTATATATAATAGTTTCTGGCGCCTAATAGAAAGATAAGAGAGAATTTCATTCTATGTTTCTTAACAAATGTGTCATGATTAATACGTTATATAAGACAAGGCTGCTTATATAAAAATTTATTTTTCCTCTGCCGACCAGGTTTTTGCTCAATTTTGACTTGCGTACCTTGTATCTGACTTGTTTCCTTAAGCTTGCAGGCATGCACATCCTGGTAGTCCTTATGTCTTTGGACTTGTCGGCCTCAATCACGATCTTGACTTTCCTGAACCAATGCCTGTTGCTGGTATGATTTAAACTCTCTAAAAATAAAAGAGTTTATTTTGGCTCATGAATAACTATTGTTTCTTATTTTGTTTCACATTGACATTTATGACTCTATTTCCTTTGATTATTTGAATATAGGTTGCTTCTGCTTTTCTTTGTCCGGTAGTCAAGGCATTAAAATTGTTTTCACATTGTATGAGTCTCTAGTTCATGAAGTAATAAACTGCATGTGGCGTTTTTAGGGATATCTCGTTCTGCAAGAGGATATTGCATAAATTTAGTCTTAGAGACTATGAAAACGTATTCATCTGAAGATGGTTTGACTGAAGAGGCCTTAGTCACAAAGCTTCGTACTTGTCGGTACCATCATCTGTTTCTGCAGTCTTCGTTGAGGCATAATTCATCAGGTTTGTACGACCTCCTTAATTTCTTATCAAGGCAATCATCTCTTCTAAGAAGCATACCTTCTGTTTTGTAGTATGATAAGATGAAATGAAAAATGTTCATAACTGCTAGAATAGAAGAGTGGCCTTTTGCCCTTTTATTCGTTGTTGTTGTTACATACTTCATTAAAAGTGTACTTGGAGATATTCTATCATCATTCAATAGTATCGTTATTACTGTTGTTTACTTATTATTACATAATTCTGCTCTTGATTTTTTTTTTCCCTTTTCTTTTTCTTGTAATCGTTCGGTATTCTCAACATTTAGCATATGCTTCACAGGCATTTGTCATTGGGGAGAATTTGGGGAGGGAGGGCTGCCCTGGGGAGAATGTACTGCTAGACATTTTGAATGGTTTGAAGGCAATCCTGTGACTGACCTTTTGTCTAAGGTTCACACTTGTGGAGGATGCATTGATATTATGCTTTTTGATTAAAAATTTATGTTTTTTTGGATAAATAAGCATATTGTTTTGCTATGATTTTTTAGGTTTAGGAGCTTTATAGTCTTGATGGCGAAGTTACATTTAGGAATGTCACCGTTACTTCAGAAAATAGGCCCCGGCCTTTAACCCTGGGAACGGCAACCCAAATTGGTTAGTCTTGTTTCTTTGGTAAATTTTCCATGACTTATATTATATTTATAAAAGCGGTGATGCCTATTATTTTTTTATTAGAGAAAACCTTCATAATAAAAGGACATAATGAGCAAGTCTGCTGGTTCCCATACTTTTCAGGTGCCATACCAACCGAGGGAATACCTTGTTTGTTGAAGGTATTGCTTCCTCCAAACTGCACAGGTCTACCTGTGATGTGAGTAAACGCATGCCTTTCTCAACTCATTTCATCTTTGAAAGTAATTTTGGAATTATATTGGAGAAAATGTCAAGGATGCTTTCACTGCTAGGGCTAAAAAAAAAAAAAATTGAAAGGCATAAGAGCCGTTAGCAAATAAACTACCTGTCACCACTACTTTTAAGGTCTTCGAATAATCAGGTGGCAATAAACTGGGCCTGCATACAAAATTGGTTAGTAATGGAAGAGGATTTGGTATTTCTAAGGCACCAGGTTTTTCTTATTGCAATTTGTGATTCGAATTTTGGATAGGTCTTTCCTATGATTTAAAATTTCTTGCTAGCATTGGCTCTTGAATCCCAAGGAAAACCATAAGCATGTCTTCAGATCTTTCTGCAAATTTCTTTCCATTTCCTAAACTATACTTGCAAAGCAGTGATTTCTTTTCCCCTTTTTCAGTCAACATATCTTACAATTCACGTGCAGTTATATCGCATGGTAGTATTCTGACAAGTGTCCCTCCGTAGCTGCCTGTCTTTTTGTTTTCTTTTGCTCTTTTTCTTGGTGAGGTAGAGATACTTGTGTGGTTCATTAAATGTGCAATTTCTTATTTCTCAGTTTCGTTAGAGATCTTCTTCTTAATCCTCCTGCATCTGAAATTGCATCTACAATTCAAGGTGAGTGGCAATTTTATTTTACAATCAATGAGGACTTTGTTACAATATGATATGCATTTTAATTGTTGATGCTTACTAGTTTCCCTTGTTGCTTCATTGTGAGTCAGAAAGTCTAAATATATATTTTTTTAAGCTTGAACCAAATGACATTTTTTTTTTTAATTATTATTGTTATTATTTTTATTCGACTGTTTGGAACTATGTGGCATGTTGATGTTAAAAGGCATTGTGGTTTGATGAGGATGAGGGGTCTTCATGTGTAGTCCGTTTCTCACAGAAACACAAAAAAAAAAAAGGATAATTAATTTAATTTGACCCTGGGACATTGGCTAATGTCGTGTAAATGTTGGAACTTTACATAGATGGTATGTTAAGAGCATATGTAGTAAATGAACCAAAAAGAATAAATGAGAAAATCGAACTTCTTGTGGTTTAAAAAGGCCATCTTATAGGCTTTCATAGCTCTCCAATATGTTTTAACATTGTCCCAAGACCATCTTATTCCAAGGTTTTCCACATGATTAGAGATCTCTTTATATTATTACGAGTTGTTATATTTATCCCGCTATGAGTTAGCATATTATTGTGACAGTTGAATGTTTGATGCATCTTGGAGATATGGATTTTGTGCTTTTAACTTTTACACTTGTTGGTAACTTGAAATGCTGTCTTGCTTTTCATTTAAGTTTATGAAGCATTTTAAGTATAATTTTTCATTAGTACCGCAACGTGCAGACTTATGAGCAACGTAACTTGCTCAATTCCGGAGTTTACCCGTGTTTCACCCGCAAAGGTTCTATGCTACGCTTGCTAATGAGTTCAATTCAAACAAGGTTCTACATTTGTTCATTTTGCATCTCTGTTTTTCAGTATCTGATTCCCAAGTTTTTGTTTGTTGAACAGCTTGTGAAGCTACTTGAACTCAGCGAGGCCAATCATATTGAGTTTTGTAGAATTAAAAATGTAGTGGATGAGGTGTTGCACATGACTAAATATGCAGAGCTCATTGAAATCCTGAAGTTATTGATGGAACCTACGTGGGTGGCCACTGGCTTGAAAATTGATTTTGAGACATTAGTAAGCTTCTTTTAATTCATGCTTTTACAATTTTACAATATTCAATTTATTATCTTTGTTAAATTCTAGTTAGTGTCTGCTAGTGTCTTATGCATGAGCATGCGTACACGCGCACACAAAGAAAAAAAGAAAGAAAAGAAATGATTTGTAATCATTTCTTGTTTGTGGTTTTTCTGGTACTTCCATTTATAATCTTCATCATAAAATTGTAATCGTCTTCTATTTTCCAGATTAATGAATGTGAATGGACTTCAGATAAAATTGGTGAAATGATATCTTTAGATGGTGAGAGTGATCAAAAAATCAGTTACTCTTCTATTATTCCTAATGATTTCTTTGAGGATATGGAGTCCTTATGGAAAGGTCGTGTCAAGAAGGTCCATATAAAGGAAGAATTTGCAGAAGTGGAAAGGGCAGCTGAGGCTTTATGTCTAGCAGTGAGTCTGCAGAAATTTTTTCTCCTTTACAGTTGCTCATCTCACTACTTGGCTTGATAAATGTTGGAAAGAAAATTACTTTACCTGAATTTGCATTGTTTTTTGTACTAAGCGCATTTCTTTAGCAAGTTAAGGGCTATAACCATCCTGTGCTTCTTCGTTCTTCGTCGTTCAATAATTTAATTCAAGTTTCAACTTATATCGAGTATTGTATCATCTATGCAACGTGAAAACGTTTACATGTGATGTCCGTCATGTTATTGTCATTTTAGTTCTTTGGGAAAAAAAACCCTACAAAATTGAAGAGTGGATGATAGTAGCAACTTGCATCCGCAACAATCTGCAAGTGGCTAGTCATTTTGTATTTACTTACCAACTCTTTGAACTCTACGAGTTTGCACAACCTTCCTGTTTCCCCCTCTTGGAAAATCGTGTCACCATCTTACATTTCCCCATTCCTAATTCCAAACAAGTTCTTCACCTAGCTACAAGTCACATTGAAACATTATGGAGTTCGCTAAATAAGGTTCCTCAGTTGAAATTCGGAGGCACAAGACTTTTTAAATATTTATTCATATGTATATGTAGTTTATAAAAATATTTCTTTGGTCCTTTCTATACATGCGTATACGCATATTTATGATACAGTGATTTTTCCTCTTAGAAGAATATTTAGTTGCAGTTTAAGTTGTGACTCTCCTGTTCATTACTTTATAGATGTTTTTGTTTACAATACATCCATTAATCCTTGTGTTGATTTGTTCTGGCAGGTTTCTGAAGCCTTCCTGCCCATCATTACAAGAATTAAGGCTACCACAGCCCCACTTGGAGGCCCAAAGGGAGAAATATTTTATGCTGGGGAGCATGAGGCTGCTTGGTTTAAGGGAAAAAGGTTTTCACCTGCTGTATGGGCTGGTACCCCAGGGGAGGAACAGATTAAACTTCTTAAACCTGCTTTAGATTCAAAAGGTAGAAAGGTTGGAGAAGAGTGGTTTACTACGATGAAGGTGGAGGATGCTTTAACAAGGTGTCTTTCGTGTGCATTATATGTTTAGATTTTATGCATACATTGATGACGGTTTAATAATCTTTTTCTCCTTTTAGGTACCATGAGGCAGGCGCCAAAGCAAAAGCAAGGGCCTTGGAATTGTTGAGAGGACTTTCTTCTGAATTACAAGCACAGACTAACATTAAGTATTTGCTTCAACGCTTCTAGTTATAGCTAAGGCATTATTTTCTCATGTGAGGTCGGGTGCAAATAACTTTAGTACGCTTTAAAGTAGTACTTACAAAATATATACTGTAGGAAAGTCAAATAGGAATTCCCGTCATTCTTGGGATTATTAGTTGGCAGATTTTTTGTTATTTTTTGGTTCCCTTAAGTTATGGGATTTGTTATTGTTTCCTTTTTTAGGATTTCCTTGATTATCTAGTTTCCTAAAAGTTAGGGACAACTGTTTCTTTGTAATCTCTATAAGAGAGATGCTTGTTTTTGTTGAATGTAAGAAGAAAAATTCGTTTCTTCCTTTTTTGTTTTATGGTATCAGAGCTAGGCTGTTTTTCTGGGTAAACTCAGCCAAAAATCATCATGCCGACTATAGAGAAAGCTGAAACACCAACCCCTACAAGTCTTCCAGTGTCTATTACCTCTAGCCATCCAAAAAATCCTTCAATTCAAATTACTACACAAATTCAATGGGAATAATTTCAGAGAGTAGTATCAATCTGTCTTGCTTGTGATTAAAGGCAGAGGAAAGATGGGATATTTAACTGGAGCACCACCAGCACCGGATTTAGCCAACTACAACGCTTGGGAAGCAGAGAATTTGATTGTAATGGCCTGGTTGATAAACTCAATGGATCAAAAGATTGGACGTCTGTATCTGTTCTATCAGACAGCAAAAGAAATCTGAGATGATGTGAAGGAGATGTATTCGGATATGGAGGATATTTCACAAAGTTTTGAGATTCGCTCTAAGATCCGAAACACCAGACAAGGTACATCGTTGGTTACCGAGTTTTTCAATAATTTATCCGAGTTGTGGCAAGAAATCGACCTGTTTCATCATGTTATTTGGAAGCATCCAGAGGATGGAATTTGGTACAGCAAAATGCTGGAAAGGGATCGAATTTTTGATTTTTTACACAGCCTCAATCAAGACTTAGATGGGGTTCGAAGACGCATACTTGGGACAAAGCCTCTACCCTCCCTAAAGGAAGCATTTGCTGAGGTTAGGCGTGAAGAAACAAGAAAAAAGGTTATGTCCTCACCATCATAGAATTCAATGGCTGACAGCCTAGTTCAAGGTTCTGCGTTGGCTACAAACCGTGGTAATCTAAAGGCGTTCTCCGCCAAATATTAGCAGTTGTGGTGTGAGCATTGTAAAAAACCATATCACCCTAAGGAGACATGTTGGGATTTGCATGGAAAACCCCCTTACTAGAAGCCAAGAAATCAGAGAAAAAACAACAAAAATGCCAATATTGCGGAGACACCTACTGCAGCTTTGAAAGCCTTCACTGCCGAGGAGATGGAAGCACTTCAGAAACTCGTGAACCCTTTATCTGCAAAAAGGGAGGCAACCCTTGCTTCATCAGGTTCTGCAGCTTTGACAACTCAGAGAGGTATTTTCTCGTTCTTGTCACACAAAGGACCTCAGAATGCATGGATTGTGGATACTGGCGCCTCTGATCATATGATCACTTTGAAGACAGGGTTAAGTAACTATAAACCATGTCGAGAGTAGGTTGGAATCATAGTGGCCGATGGTTCCATGTGTACAGCAACAGGAAGAGGAGATGTTGAAGTGAACGGATTAAGATTAAAGTTTGTCCTTTATGTTCCTAATTTGAAGTGCAATCTACTCTCAGTTAGTTAAATAACTAGAGATCTGAATTGTTCCGTAACCTTCTTTCCTTCTTGTAAATTTCAGGATTTGTCATCGGCAAGGACGATTGGGAATGTTGAGGAGCGAAGTGGGCTCTACTATGTGTTGGATGCTGGTTCTTCCTCAAAACAAAAGTCATCTACCGTTTTTTCATTTTTTTCTGATTCTAATGTTCAGTTGTGGCACAACAGATTGGGCCACCCAAGTTTCGTCTATTTAAAACATTTGTACCCTCATTTATTTATTAATAAAGATCCTTCATCGTTTAATTGTGATCACTGTATTCTTGCAAAGCAAACACGTGCGTCTCATCCACCTCACACATACAAACCTTCTACACCATTCCATTTAATTCATAGTAATGTATGGGGACCTTCTTGCGTGTCAAGTCTAAAAATCCAATTGCCGTGAGAAAGGGAACAAGAACGTGTACTAAAAATCCAAGGTATCCCATGTCCAACTATCTTATATTCTAAGTTGTCAGGAAAAATGAAGGTGTTTGTATCCAAAGTTGATGAGATACAAGTCCCAAGAAATATTCATGAGGCTCTCCAAGATCCAAACTGGAAAGAGGCTGTGCAAGAAGAGATGAAGGCACTGAAGGGAAGAGAATAGTCAGTAGCAAATGGGTTTTTTCAGTAAAATATAGACCAGATGGGACTGTAGAAGGGTACAAGGCTAGGCTTGTGGCACAAGGGTTCACTCAAACCTATGGCATAGATTATGAGGAGACCTTCGCACCAGTAGCTAAGCTAAATTCTATCAGAATCCTTTTGTCTATTGCAGCTAATTTAGACTGGGGATTGCATCAGTTAGACATTAAGAATGCTTTTCTTAATGGGACACTAGAGGAAGAAGTTTATATGAGGGCACCGCCAGGATTTGAAGCAGACCGTGGCCCAGAAAAGGTATGTAAACTAAAAAAATCTCTCTATGGTCTAAAATAGTCTAAAACAGTCTCCAAGGGCATGGTTTACTCGGTTCAGCACAGTATGAAGGATCTTGGTTATACACAAGGACAAGCAGATCATACTTTGTTCGTAAAAGAAACGTGGTAGGAAAGCAGGCTGTGTTGATTGTGTATGTAGATGATATAATGATTACGGGTGATGATGAAGAAGAGATTGCGAATCTCAAGAAGAAGCATCAGGCTGAATTCATGGTGAAAGATCGAGGAGACTTAAAGTACTTTCTCGGAATGGAGATTGCAAGGAGTCATAAAGGGATCTTTATTTTGCAGAGAAAATATATACTTGATTTGTTCCGAGAAACAGGTAAGCTCAGATGTAAACCCGCACACCTTTGGAACGGAACTGGAAACACAGGATCAAAGAAAGTGATCCTCCCGTGAATAGAGAGAGCTATCAGCGTTTGGTAGGGAAGTTAATCTACCTCTCACTCACAAGACCAGATATTGCCTTCAGTGTGAGCGTAATCAGCCAGTTCATGCATGCTTCTACGAAAAGACACATGGAAGCAGTAAATCAGATCTTGAGGTATTTGAAAGGGTGTCCAGGCAAGGGTCTAACGTTTAAAAAGACTAGAGCCAGGGATGTGATTGGTTTCTCAGATGCAGATTGCGCTGGAGCTGTGGACGATAGTAAATCAACAACCAGATATTGCACAAAGGTGTGGGGAAATTTGGTGACTTGGAGAAAAAGCAGTCTGTTGTATCTAGAAGCAGTGCTAAAGCTGAATATAGGGCCATAGCTCAAGGAGCTTGTGAACTCATCTGGATAAAGAGGTTGATGGCAGATTTAAATATACGGATAACCGAGCCAATGAAGTTGTTTAGTGATAGTATGTCAGCCATTAATGTGGTCCATAATCCTGTGCAGCACGATAGGATGAAGCATGTGAGGATAGATAGGAACTTCATCAATATAGAGATAGAGAACGGGACTATTTTCCTGTCCTATATCTCCACTAAGTTCTAGGAAGTAGATGTTCTAACTAAAGCTCTCAAGAAGTCTAATTTTTATTCATGTGTTAGCAAGCTGGGAATGACTGACATCTATTCACCAGCTTGAGGGGGAGTGTGGGAAAGTCAAATAGGAATTCCCTTCATTCTCGGGATTATTAGTTGGCAGATTTTTTGTTATTTTTCGGTTCCCTTAAGTTATGGGATTTGTTATTGTTTCCTTTTTTAGGATTTCCTTGATTATCTAGTTTCCTAAAAGTTAGGGGAAATTGTTTCTTTGTAATCTCTATAAGAGAGATGCTTGTTTTTGTTGAATGTAAGAAGAAAAATTCGTTTCTTCCTTTTCCGTTTTATATACATACATATTTATATATATATTATGTATTTATGGATAATATTGTCTTCTATTCTTCAATGGTTGGTTTGACATACATTCTCTTGAACTAGTGACATGATTATTGGAGTGGCAAAATGCTTTTTGTGTCTCATAGAAATTCTTCTTGCAACTTGGGTTTGAATTTGGTTTCACGACTTTTCAAAATGAATTTATCTAAGAAATATGCCCTCCCTATTGCCAAGGTCCAAGTTACTTTTCTCTGCTTGTGAACTAATCTGGAATGGATAGGACATTAACAATACTTATGAAGTAGTTTCTGTTTGTTATTTAGCTCATTTAGTTCAATGACAATACATTTAATCTGGTTGTTTTTATTCAACTCTCTAAGTTGACAGTTCTCTGGAAATTATGATTTTTTGCTAAAAACGTATGCTGTCTGCCTTCAAAGATTTACGTACTTTTGACTATGGATTTTTGGTTTATGTTGTCGTCAAATCAGGGATTTTTTGTGTTTTTGTTATCATTTGAATAAATTAGGAAATCACATAAAATCAGGGAATTAAAGAAATCCTGATTTTATGTTTCTATAAATTAGGAAATCACATAAAATCAGGGAATTAAAGAAATCCTGATTTTATGTTCCTATTCCTGATTTTATGTTGCTAAATTAGTCCTAGAATCACTCTCTATTTTTCCTATTTATTTGTACCATCTATTGTTTCAAGAATATCAAGAAAAATTATTCAGACTACTTACCTATCTTTTCTATCTTCTTTTTCTACATGGTATCAGCGCCGGCATGAATTACAGAGTCGCCATGGTAGGCTCAAGTTCAACCACATCTTCCGCTACCAGTCCAGTAGTGTCATCTAAAGGGAATTCTTAGCCATCTCCTATCACATCCATCGCCGAAAGCCCTCTGCAAATTACCATCCATAAACTAAATGGTAAAAACTATTTAGAATGGTCCCAATCCGTGCGTTTGGTGATTGACGGAAAGGGAAAGCTTGGATATTTGAATGGAGAAATCAAAGCCCCACCTACAGATGATCCAAAATACCGGCAGTGGAGATCAGAAAACTCCATGGTTACCGCTTGGCTTGTTAACTCCATGGAACCAATAGTGGGTAAGCCGTTCTTGTTCCTGCCAACCGCTTATGATGCCTGGGAGGCGGTTAGAGAAACTTACTCTGACCTAGAGAATCATTCCCAGTTATTTGAGTTAAATACTCGATTGTGGCGGATGCAACAAGGTGAAAGAGAGGTCACTGCCTATTATAATGAAATGATGACGTTGTGGCAAGAATTGGACATGTTTGAGAATGAATTATGGGAGAATCTAGTTGATGGCGCTCGGTACAAGAAAAAGGTTGAACGAGGTCGGGTGTTTGTTTTTTTGGCAGGTCTAAATAAGGATCTTGATGAGGTTCGGGGACGAATTTTAGGACAGAAACCTCTGCCATCCATCAGGGAAGTTTTTTTTGAGGTACGAAAAGAGGAGGCTCGTAGACAAGTGATGTTAAAGGGAGTAGAGGAGAAAAAATCTGATCAGGATGGGTCAGCTCTTGTAGCTCACAGCAGTGACCAACACGGAGAAAAATAAGGAGGCAAACAAAGGCCGTGGTGTGATCATTGTCGAAGACCATGGCATACACGTGAAACCTGTTGGAAACTCCATGGAAAGCCTGCAAATTTGAAGAAAAAATCTGGTGAAGATGCATGGACAGTAGGGGATACTCGGGCTCTTCATGTTAACACTTCCAATCCGGAGCAGCAGTCATCCTCAGAATCTCTTCCTTTCGCTAAGGAACAAATGGAGCACCTGTACAAGCTATTTCAGTCCCAATCCATAGGAAAGTCTAATGCATCTTGTTCTTTAGCCCAGTCAGGTAATTTTTCACCCACAGCCTTTACCTGTGTCAATCCAAGTACCTCCTGGATATTAGATTCAGGAGCAACCGACCATATGACTGGATCCTCGCAGTTGTTTTCCTTTTACATTCCTTGTGCAAGAAATCAAAAAGTCAAAATAGCAGATGGGTCCTATTCCACCGTTGCAGGGAAAGGAAAAATTGTCATTTCTCCTCGTCTTATTTTAAAAGATGTCCGTCATGTTCCTCAATTGTCATATAACCTCTTGTCAATCAGCAAGTTAACTCATGATCTCAATTGTCAAATTAATTTTTTGTCATCTCATTGTAAATTTCAGGATTTAATCTCAGGGAAGACGATTGGGGATGCTAGACAAGATGGTGGCCTCTACCTCCTGAATAACGGTACAAGCTTTGGAAAACAAGATCAAACTTGTTTCAATTCTATTTCTGTTTCCAATGAAAGTGAAATTATGTTATGGCATTTTAGGTTTGGACATCCAAACTTTCATTATTTAAAACAGTTGTTACCCAAATCATTTATGAATAAAAATGCCTCTGTTTTTCAATGTGAAGTTTGTGAATTAGCTAAACATCATCGTGCTGTTTTTCTTCCACAACCATACAAAAGGTCAAAACCATTTACTATGATTCACAGTGATGTATGGGGTCCTTCTAGAGTGGCAACTTTTTCTGAAAAACATTGGTTCATTACTTTTATTGATGATCATACTCGGGTTACTTGGGTGTTTTTGCTAAAGGATAAATCTGATGCTAAGAGTGTGTTTAAAAATTTTTATAATATGGTTCAAACACAGTTTGAAACTCAGATCAAGATTTTTTGAAGTGATAATGGCAAAGAATTCTTTAATCACGTATTAGGGAGTTTTTTTGATGAAAAAGGGATTATACATCAAAGTTCTTGTAACAACACATCTCAACAAAATGGGGTGGCTGAAAGAAAAAATAAGCACCTCCTTGAAGTAGCTAGGGCCTTAAGTCTTACAACAAAAGTTCCAAAGTATCTTTGGGGAGAAGCCGTTTTAACAGCCGCTTTTTTAATCAATAGAATGCCTTCAAGAACCTTGGGGTTTAAAACACCACTCAATTTTTTTAATGAGTGCTTTCCGAATTTGAGGTTAATAATGAATATTCCTCTTAAAATTTTTGGCAGTGCCGCATTTGTTCATGATCATGACCCTAGACGAACAAAACTTGATCCAAAAGCACATAAATGCATTTTTGTAGGCTACCTGATGAATCAAAAAGGTTATAAATGTTTTGATCCAGTTCTGAAAAAAATGTTTGTTTCTATGGATGTCACTTTCTTTGAAGGACAATCATACTATCACACTCCTCATCTTCAGGGGGAGAAGAACTTTAGTGAAGATGATATTTTTTTAAATGGTTCTGACTTAACTATTGATTTTGAATGTGGTAGCAATGATATTTTGTCAAAAGTAAATGAGAAAGGGGATACAAATGAGTTAAATAATGAAAAGTCTCAAGAATCTCCTATAATGCCATCTCATAATCAAAACCCGGAAACAGTAGAGGTATGTGCAAAGCAATGGAAAGGTCTTGTTTATTCTAGGAAGTACCAAGAAAAAAGGGGAAGAGGAACACTATCTTACAGCACCACCAAGAATCTGCCCAGAGGTTGGATCATGAGGTCAATGATCCTTTGATCAATTCAGACAATAATTCCCCAGGTAATTCTGAGTCAAATTTCTCGAGTCCGGATGATCTCCCTGTTGCTCTTAGGAAAGGTGCTAGGACTTGTACTAAGCATTCTATATCCAATTTTATCTCTTATAACAATCTTTCACCCCAGTTTTATGCTTTTGTTTCACAAGTTTCTAGTGTGTCTATTCCAAGCAATGTACAGGAAGCTCTAAATATTCCTGAATGGAGAGAAGCTATTCTTGAGGAGATGAGAGCTTTGGAGAAGAATGCTACTTGGGAAAAGGTTGATCTACCACAAGGAAAAACAGTTGTTGGATGCAAGTGGGTATTCACTGTGAAGTATAATTCTGATGGAACTCTGGAACGATACAAGGCTCGACTAGTAGCTAAAGGCTATACACAGACTTATGGAGTGGATTATTCTAAGACTTTCTCGCCGGTTGCAAAACTAAACACGGTCCGTGTACTTTTATCTATTGCAGCAAATCTTGATTGGTCTCTAAATCAGCTAGACGTGAAGAATGCCTTTCTTAATGGAGACCTTGAAGAGGTCTATATGGAAGCACCACCCGGTTTTACTGAGAAGTTTGGATCCAAAGTATGCAGACTTAAGAGATCACTATACGGCCTTAAGCAGTCACCTAGAGCTTGGTTTGAAAGATTTACAAAGTTTGTGAAAAGTCAGGGCTATAGTCAAGGGCAGGCAGACCACACTCTTTTTACAAAAGTTTCCTCCAGAAATAAAATCTCAATTTTAATTGTATATGTAGATGACATAATTGTGACAGGGGATGATGAAGAAGAAATGAGTCAGTTGAAGCAGAATCTAGCCAAGGAATTTGAGGTTAAAGATCTGGGGCAACTAAGATACTTCTTGGGTATGGAAATTGCAAGATCAAAGACAGGTATAGCAGTGTCACAACGAAAGTATATCTTGGATCTCCTGAAGGAAACTGGTATGAGTGGGTGTAAGCCAGCCAATACTCCAATTGAAGCTAATGTGAAGCTGGGAGAAGTGAAGGGTAGAGTTCCTGTGGACATTGGTAGATATCAAAGATTAGTTGGGAGGTTAATTTATTTATCCCATACTAGGCCAGACATTGCATTTGCGGTGAGCTTGGTAAGTCAATTCATGCACTCTCCTTGTGAGGAACATCTCGAAGCAGTGTTTCGAATCCTTCGGTATTTAAAAGCTACTCCAGGGAAAGGCTTGTTCTTCAGCAAGAGTGAAAATAGAGGAATTGAAGTCTATACTGATGCTGATTGGGCAGGTTCAATCACTGATAGAAGATCAACATTTGGATACAGTACTTTTGTATGGGGTAATTTGGTCACTTGGAGAAGCAAAAAACAAGATGTTGTTGCCCGAAGTAGTGCAGAAGCTGAATTTCGTTCAATGGCTCAAGGAGTATGTGAGGTAATCTGGCTGAAGCGAGTGTTAGAAGAGATTAAAAGGCTAGTTAGTCTTCCTATGAAGCTATACTGTGATAATAAATCAGCCATCAGCATTGCTCATAATCCTGTTCTACATGACAGAACAAAACATGTTGAAAACGATAGACATTTTATAAAAGAAAAGCTCGAAGAAGGGATAATTTGTACTCCTTTTGTTCCCACTTTGAAGCAGGTAGCAGATATCTTCACCAAGGGCTTGACAAGGCAGCCGTTTGAAGTTCAAGTTAGCAAGTTGGGCATGATTGATATCTTTGCACCAACTTGAGGGGGAGTGTCGTCAAATCAGGGATTTTTTGTGTTTTTGTTATCATTTGAATAAATTAGGAAATCACATAAAATCAGGGAATTAAAGAAATCCTTCCTATAAATTAGGAAATCACATAAAATCAGGGAATTAAAGAAATCTTGATTTTATGTTCCTATTCTTGATTTTATGTTGCTAAAATTAGTCCTAGAATCACTCTCTATTTTTCCTATTTATTTGTACCATCTATTGTTTCAAGAATATCAAGAAAAATTATTCATACTACTTCCCAATCTTTTCTATCTTCTTTTTCTACACTGTTTAACTGGTTAGTCATTATCAGTGCATACTCAAGTCAATATTTATCAGTCTTATTTTCTAATTGCTAATTGACCAAGAATAAGAAAACAATGCACAATATATTTCATTTATATTTGATGCTTTTCTTCTTATAGTTTACAAGTTCCATATAACTTTCTGCAGTAAATCTTAAAATACAAGTACTTGTGTTTTTGAAAAAAAGGACTTACAGAAATTTTGCGTTACTTATATTTTTCAGTGAAGGCAGGAGAAGGAAATGGGTTTTTCCCACTCTTCTTGAGTCCTGTGAGTCTAAGGTAGTATTTTGTTCCTTGTAGCCATATCATGCTGACGTTATTGAATTCTGTTTTGGGACTAAATATATATTGTATGAAATTTGCTGAGATAATGGTATCTTTTAGTGTATCCTCTCTCTCTCTCTCTATCTCTCTCATCCAACGGCTTTTGAAAATCCTGCAATGTCAGCAACTTGTTGATTCAGGATCTGTGACACATTAGTATGCGTTTTTTTGGTATGCTGTAAATCAAGTTTAGCTGGAAAACTTCTTTGCTTCCTCATTTTTCCAATCTGTTTGTCAATATGTACTTGTATAATGTATCAAATTCAAGAACACCATATCATTTGAAGCTATTTTGTTTAAGGAACTGAATCATGTGTTACATAGTTTGTATGATTTTCGCATATATTTACAAACTGAATGCAGGATGTAAAACCATCGAATGGAGGAGAGGGAATGAAGCTAGTTGGTCTATCGCCGTACTGGTTTGATGCAGCAGAAGGCAGTGCTGTAAATAATACTGTTGATATGCAATCACTGCTTCTTTTGACTGGACCAAATGGTGGCGGTAAATCAAGTTTGCTTCGATCACTTTGTGCTGCTGCATTACTTGGAATTTGTGGATTTATGGTTCCTGTAGAGTCAGCTTTAATTCCACATTTTGATTCTATCATGCTTCACATGAAATCTTATGATAGCCCAGCTGATGGAAAAAGTTCATTTCAGGTATTATCCAACACTGTTTAGTTATCAGACATTTAAACTTTTCTATGGTATATGAACATTTCTTTCCTTCAATTCATTTCATTTTTGTGTATATTAGCTTGTTATTTGAAATTGCAGAATATCTTGAAATGTTAGTGTAGCTGAAGAACAAACTAGAGGAGAGAGTCAATCTAATTTCACTGCACTTCTTTCTTATTAAAAACAGAAAAAACTCAGAAAATACAGAGTATAGCCACTGCCTTTTATTTTGCTTCCACGGCAGATAGGAATTGACCTCACCTAACTAACCTAGATAATCAAGGATCTAGGATTGGATATACCAGCTTATCTTCTAACTAACTAGCTGAAAGGATAAAAATAAAAATAACATTAAAAAGACTCAATTAGACATGCTAACACTCCCCCTCAAGTTGGGCTGTATAGATTAAACATGCCCAACTTGTCTACAAATTAATTTTTCAAATAAGGGTCTTGAAACTCCTTTGGTAAGTACATCAGCCACCTGTTCAGTAGTAGGTATATAAACCATGCAGACTGTACCATCTTCAATCGTTTCCTTGATAAAATGTCTATCCACCTCTACATGTTTGGTTCTATCATGTTGAACTGGGTTGTGTGAAATATTAATCGCAGCCTTGTTGTCACAATATACCTTCAGAGGAGTCTTCACATTCACTTTTAGCTCTTCTAGTAAGATTTTTAGCCAGAGAACCCCACAGATCCCGTGTGCTATTGCTCTTAGTTCAGCTTCAGCACTACTTCGTGCAACCACTGACTGCTTCTTACTCCTCCACGTTACCAAATTCCCTCAGACAAATGTACTATATCCTGAGGTTGACCTTCTATCCTCCACTGCTCTTGCCCAATCCTCATCCGTATATACTTCCATACCTCTTTCCTCAGATTTGCCAAAGAATAAACCACGACCAGGTGTACCTTTTAGATATCTCAAGATTCTGTAGACCACCTCCATATGTGCTTCTGTTGGACATTGCATGAATTGACTTACGCGGCTTACTGCGAAGGCAATGTCCGGCCTTGTATGTAAGATAAATTAGTCTTCCCACTAACCGTTGATATCTCCCTCGCTCCACCGGATTGTCTGTTGTCTCAGTATTGAGTTTCACGTTTGCTTCCACTGGGGTTTCCACCCCAACATCCCGGTTTCATTCAACAGGTCCAAAACATACTTCCGTTGTGACACAGAGATTTTAGACTTGTTTCTTGCTACTTCCATGCCTAGAAAATACCTCAAGTTCCCAAGGTTCTTCATCTCAAATTCGGCTGCAAGTTTTTTCTTCAAGCTTTCCACCTCCACCGTGTCATTTCCTGTTAATATTATGTCGTTGACATAAACAATGAGCATGGTGGTCTTACCATCTTGGTGTTTTTAGAACGGGGTATGATCTGCTTGAGCTTGCGTATACTTGTGACTTCGAATTACCTTAGTGAACCGATCAAACCAGGCTCTTGGAGATTGCTTTAGGCCATACAAGGATTTCTTTAGCCGACAGACCATCCCATTTTCTCCTTTTTTATTGAATCCTAGGGGCAGCTCCATATAGACCTCTTCTTCCAAGTCTCCGTTTAAGAAGGCGTTCTTTGCATCCAACTGTTGCAGGGGCCAGTCCAGGTTTACAGCAAGGGATAATAACACTCGTACTGTATTCAATTTTGTCACTGGTGCAAAGGTTTCGTGATAGTCAACTCCATACGTCTAAGTGTAACCCTTCACAACCAATCAAGCCTTATACCTTTCAATCAATCCGTCTGCCCTATACTTGATGGAGAAGACCCATTTATAGCCCACAGGGACCTTCTGTTCTGGCTTCTTCACAATCTCCCACGTTCCATTCTTTTCAAGGGCTTCCATTTCTTCTTCAATAGCTTTTCTCCATTTAGGATTCCCCCATGCTTTTGTATATCCTTTGGAATTTCTTCACTTGCAAGGCTAGACACCAGCGTCTGAATAGGTTTTGATAGATGAGAGTAGGTAACAAACTTTGATAATGGATGTTTTGTACAGGACCGAACCCCCTTTCTGATTGCAATTAGGTTTGTCAAGTCCGCATTAGGTTTATTTGAGATACCCGGTTTATTGGAGATACATGGATTGGGTTTATGAAAGACATCTGATTTTGGTGGTTGCACTGGATCATCTCGAGTGAGAGATATTCTGTTCCAGACCAGATTTCAAATTGGATTCTTGGCTGTATTTATGAGAGATATCAAGTCCTTTATGATTTGTTGGACGCTGCTTCCGTGAGTAGGTAATGTCAAATGGCCGTAATCTATCTCCCCTTGTCGTTTGACTATCCTGAAAACTAGGCTGAGAATTCAAGTTAGGTTTGGTTGGGATATAAGCAAGTTGCGAATTATCACACACAGAAGGGGCCAATAAGATTGACGTGGCAAGAAGAGTCGGATTTGTAGGAACTGCCCCGGGTGGATTGACAGAATCGAGTTGAGGGGAGATACGATTTCCCGAATCTTGGAGGGGAACGGATGGGAGAGAATCAGGGGAAAAATTCCAAAAATATTCCCAAAGATTTGGTGGAGATTTGGTAGTGAGGAAATCATGGAAGATCTCCCCCTGAGTCGAATTTTTAAAAAAAGGTTGAGATTCAAAGAATGTGACATCTCTAGAGACCAGGTACTTTTGTTTATCTGGAGAGTAACAAAGATATCCTTTCTAAGTCGATAAATAACCAAGGAATATACACTTATGGGAACGAGGATCAAGTTTAGTGCGAATCGGGTCAAGATTGTGAACAAAAGCCATGCACCCAAATATTTTTAAATCCAAGTTTGAAAGAAACCGTGAGTCAGGATAAGATTTTGAAAGGCAATCTAAGGGAGTTTCAAATTTTAAGACACGAGATGGCATCCGGTTGATCAAGTAACAAGCTGTCAAAATTGCATCCCCCCAAAAACGCTTAGGGACATTTGTTGTGAACATTAAAGAACATGCTACCTCTAACAGATGGCGATTTTTTCTTTCAGAAATACCATTTTGCTGTGGTGTATTTACGCAAGAACTATGGTGAATAATTCCATTTTTTATAAGAAAATTCCCAAGTATTGAATTAAAATATTCTATACCATTATCGGTACGGAGTATTTTAATATTTTCATTGTATTGGGTTTTGATCATTGTATGAAAACTTTGGAACACACTTCTTGCTTCAGATTTGTCTTTTAAAAGATACACCCAACAAACATGAGTGTGGTCATCCGTAAAAGTAATAAACCATCTTTTATTGATCACACTTGAGATACGTGATGGACCCCAAATATCATTGTGAACTAACACAAAAGGTTTGGAAGCATGATGAGGTTGAGGAGGAAAAGGAACATGTTTGTGTTTTGCTAATTGGCAAATTTCACAATGAAATAAATCATCGTTATGGATAACATAGGAAATAAATGTCTCAAACAAACAAAGCTCGGATACCTTAGTCTATAATGTAGAAACATTATTTTGTCTTCTAGACTGAGAAAGATTTCCTGCAGTATGTTGAACATGCCCACTCATAGACGCATTATCCTCAAAATAGTATAGTCCCTCAATCTCTTTAGCACTGCCAATCCTCCTCCTTGAGATCTGATCCTGGAAAACACAAATAAGAGGGAAAGAAATTAACTATACAGTGCAAGTCTCTGGTAATTTTGCTAATTAACACCAGGTTACAAGAGAGATTGGGCACATGAAGAACATTTTTAAGAGTAAATTTAGAGTTTAGATTAATAGTTCCTATTCCTGCCACAATAGAAAGCAACCCATCAGTAACCTTGACTTTATGATTACCAAGGCTAGGAACATAGGAAGTAAAAATCTTCTCACACCTTGTCATATGATCCGTCGCTCCTGAGTCTATGATCCAAGGCTCACTTTTTTCTATTAGTCCACCAAATGCGGTTAGATTGATACCTCTTTGTGCCATTAGTGACATGGATGAGGGCTGAGAGATAGAAAGTATTTGTCTGAGTTATTCTAGCTGTTCCTTTGAAAAAAGGCCTGCGGTTTCTGGTTGCTTTTTTGAATTAGTCTCAGAGGTGACTTGAAGTCCTTTCCCCTCACGGTTACGGGATCGGTTACGAGTCCAGTTTGCTAGCCTGCCATGTATTTTCCAGCACGTCTCCTTAGTATGGTAGGGCTTGTGACAGTGCTCACACCACTTGTATCCTTTTGAGCCATTGCCTTTATTTCCATCACGATCACTGCGTGGTTCCACACTTCTAGCCACTAGTCCCGAGTTCTCCAATATGGGAATGCTAGGCCCACCGAGCATTACTCGGTGTCGACTTTCCTCTCTTCGTACCTCAGCGAAGATCTCCTCTATTTGTGGTAATGGTTTGATCCCCAGTAGGCACCCACGGACATCATCCAACTCTTTGTTTAGTTCGGCCAAAAAGTCATATATCCTATCACATTCCACCATTTTTCTGTAAATAATTGCATCCTCAGGATTCTTCCAAGATGTAGTAAAAAGGTCCAACTCCTGCCTAAGTTTAGTCAAGTCGTTGTAGTATTGAGTGATGTCGTTCTCTCCTTGTCTTAGATTCCTAGCCTTATTTCTGAGCTCAAACATTTGACAGGAATTTTCCAAGTCTGAGTAGGCAAGGGTCACAGCCTCCCAAATTCGTTTTGCAGTAGGAAAGAGTATGTAGGTGTCTACGGTATGGTCCTCCATTGAGTGAATCAACCATGCCATCACCATTGAGTTTTGAGCTTCCCAATTCGGGTAAGAAGGATCATCATGACTTGGTTGTTGGATTGATCCATCCAAATATCCTAATTTACCTTTCCCTCGAATCACCATTAAAATAGAACGGGACAATTTTAAGAAGTTTGTCCCATTCAACTTATGAGTAGTAATTTGGAGAGAGGTATGATTTGAGTTTTCTGGAATTGCAGTGGGAACAATTGTAGAGGTTGGTTGGGAAGTGCTAGAGGTCACTTCGGAACCTTCAACTCCTCTTGCTCTTGCCAAAGCCATTTTGACCATTGTCTCTCTCAACTCTAAATTCGCTCTGATACCATGAAGAACAAACTAGAGGAGAGAGGCAATCTAATTTCACTGCACTTCTTTCTTATTAAATACAGAAAAAACTCAAAAAATACAGAGTATAGCCACTGCCTTTTATTTTGCTTCCACGGCAGATAGGAATTGACCTCACCTAACTAACCTAGATATCAGGTATCTAGGATTGGATATACCAGCTTATCTTCTAACTAACTAGCTGAAAGGATAAAAATAAAAATAACAGTAAAAAGGCTCAATTAGACATGCTAACAGTAGCTCCTAAAGCCTTTTTTTTATAGCAAATACTGTATTCATTTTCCCCAATTTATATTTGTTAGGTCGAAATGTCAGAGATCCAATCAATTATCTCAGCGACAAGTAAACGAAGCCTTGTGCTTATAGACGAAATATGTCGAGGAACAGAAACAGCAAAAGGGACTTGTATTGCCGGTAGCATTGTTGAAAGTCTTGATAAGATAGGATGCCTAGGTATTGTGTCCACTCACTTGCATGGGTTATTTAGTTTGCCGCTCAATGCAAAGAACACCATGTTTAAAGCCATGGGAACGTTTACGTTGATGGGCAAATGAAACCAACTTGGAAACTAACAGACGGGGTTTGTAAAGAGAGCCTTGCATTTGAGACCGCTAAGAGAGAAGGAATACCTGAAACAATAATCCAAATTGCCAAAGAGCCAAAGAGCCAAAGAGCTCTATGATTCAGTTTACACGAAAGATGTGCTTCCAGTGGAAAACTTCAAAGCAGATGCTCTTATACCAGTTAAATGGTGTGAATGGATCCCATTTGCAATCAAGTGCCAGTGAAAAAGATTCTGAAAGGAGCAGACCAGTAGACCGAACGGAACTCTTGCATGAGACTGCTGTTACTATGATATGCCAAAGGAAGTTGATAGAGCTCTTCGAGAAGAAGAAAACATCAGAACTTACAGAGATTCACTGTGTTTTAATTGGTGGCAGGGAGCAACCAACTCCTTCAACTGTAGGCGCTTCAAGCGTCTATGTGATGCTTAGGCCTGATGAGAGACTATACATCGGACAGGTACTTTTGTAAATTGATTAATTTTGTTTTCATGGAAGCTCGCTCCTAAAAAGGGATCCGTAACATGCTGCTGATGCTGTTTGTCAATGGCTTAAAGTTGGTGTTATTTTATTGAACATGAATGCCTAGTAGTATTGTCAACAAATTTCCTTGTCCATTGTTGTCATAGACTGATGATTTGGAGGGTCGGGTCCGAACACACCGTTCAAAGCAAGGAATGCAGAAAGCCAGTTTCCTTTACTTCACAGTCCCAGGAAAGAGCCTGGCATGTCAACTGGAGACTCTTCTCATCAATCAGCTTCCCAACCAAGTATTCCGTCTCACTAATGTCGCTGATGGTAAACCCAGGAATTTCGGCACATCCTGTCTTTCTTTGGAAAGTGTGACTGTTTGTTAATGAATGCGCAGTCTAGCATTCACCATTATTTTCCCTCGTTTTGTAGACTGAGCATCCTTCAGTTTTGTTTGATTTTCTCTACGCCAGTAAATGAAGAAAAAGAAATGGCTTGTGCTCAGTGATGTATGTATGTGATTGTAATTTTGATGACAAAAATGTAACACAAAATTGAACAAGCAGTGCCTGCAGCAATTTTGGTTTTTGTGGTCTGCTGCTCCACTTCTAGCCGGGTTTTCACCTCTTTAGGCGGTGTTCGGAAATTTGTTCACATAAATGTATGTTATTATTGTCTATAAAACTCTGTTTAATTTTATCATCCTAAAAAGGAAGTCTTTTGGCCACTTTTTTTTTTCATTTTTAATTTTTCTTAATTTTTAATTTTATCATTCTATCAAGTGCTGATTTGCGCCAAAAGGGGGAAAAAAGAAGTCAATCTTGGTTGTGAACATTCACCAATATTACAAGCGTTGTTGCCAAGCCAAGAATTTTGCATGCTTGAAATTTATTGGCTCTAAAAGTCTATAAAAATCAAGTATACTTCGTTTTATGTTCTTGGACAACAAAATGAAGTGTTCGAGGATGATAAGAACGCATATCAAATGTTAAAACGAGAGACAACAAAATGGGAATAATGACTACTTTTTGGGAAAACCAAAAAGTTTTTATTTAAATCAGTTAGTTTGTTATAGTGTTTTCTTTCACACAATTTAATAAGTCGTTTTGGAGTTGCAGTTCAAGCTACAGTTTGTGGTTCCAACTATTATTTTATCTCACATATCATAATATTTTCAGTTTAAACTATTTTTTTAAAACAGTATTGCTATAGTGTTTTTGAGTTTAAACGCACTTTTCAAATGCAAGAGTTAAAGGAAGATCAGAAAACGACAATGAATAGGAACAAGGGCGAAATGAAAACGACATTAAATATGAATTTCAAAAAACAAAAGCATATGATAAGAAGACGACAATGACAATGCACGAAATGACAAGATATTTATAAATAATGCAACTTTCATAGAACAATTAATTGACTTTTACACGATATGCCACTCACGAGAATTAGTACAAGAGTAAAACTTAAAAAAAAAAGTAATTTGTGACATATTTTCAAAGAGTTTTTTTTTTTTCATGTGATATTGTTCAATTCATAGTCTAAAAAAGTGACGTATTTATAAAACTCCTGTAAATGACATAGATGCGAAAGCTATCAATTGCAAACGGCAGCAAAGAAAGAAACGAACGACTACATGTGAGTAAACGACCGCAAAATCAAGGACACCCAAAATTAACGAAAAAAAAAAGAAAAGAAAGAAACAAACACTAAAAGAGTGTTTGGCTAGCGGTGGGAGCGTTTTTACTGTAGTGTGTGGGTGCGTGCCTTAGCAGTATCTCCGGATGGGCCAAACAGTTTGCATAAACTATGCTCAAAATACTATTTGAAGGAGTTATGGGCATTAGTCTACGTCCAAACCATATATCCCCTGCTGAGCTTGTCAGATTGGGTCATCCCGGATGACGAACGGTCTATGAAGGTGTCACCACCTGATTTTACTACAAAGCATGGAAAACTTTAGCAAACCAGATTTCCTTCTGTTGGAGAGTATAGGAAAGGCAAAAGGAAGAAATCCAACAAATCAACAACCTCTCAACTTCTATAGTTTTTGAACTAGTATGCCACTTTTAGTTATTATCTATTTTACCTCAATGAATAACGCAACTTTAGTTAATATCGGATCGGTCGGACCAAAGAAAACGGTCGACCGGTCGTTCTAGCTTGATATTCTTTAATGGAACCAAAGCTCACTGGAAAACAAGACCGGTAAGACCGATCCACTAACTCTTTGGTCCGCTCAATCTTCCTTTCAGAATGCGAGCAGTCCGCTCGGTTGGCTTAGTCCGAAAGTTGTAATTCAATCAAAACTCCTATTGAATTTGGAATTTATAACCATAATTTTGCAAAAAATTAAACCTTAAATCAAAAAAATGGATGACTATAAACCAAAAAAAAAAAAAAAATTAGTTGAATGAGAATGAGGTAACAACATTGGACTATTGCTATCAACACTTACAAACACTATCGACAACTAAAAACATCAAGTATGTAGAGTAAACCTCATTAGTAGGTGAATTTTGTCTTCAATTTATTTTTTTTATCACCATAAGTTTACAAATAAAACTTTAATTTAAAAATTAGTGATCATAATTAAAAAAATTAGTTGAATGATGTAATAGTGTTACATTATTGGTGTCAACTCTTAACAACGAGTAGAGACTTTAATTGCGTGGAACCAACATCGTCAAAAGGTGCATTTCAGCTTCGATTTATTCTTATCATCACGATTTCACGAGTTTTAGTATTTGTGGCACTATTGGCAATTGGAAGACCTGTATCTGCACTGGACCAAATAATAGTTTTCGCGGTCTGATCGATATCCTTGCAATTATATTCGGAGGACTGGGATCGGTCTGATCAATATCCTTGCTATTATATTCAGAGGAAAGGAAACCAGTCTTCTCGGTCCTCTCTGTCTTTCTTTTGGACTGCAAGCAGTTTGCTCGGTCCAAAAGTTTTAATTAAATCAAAACTCATTGAATTTGGAATTTATAACCATAATTTCACAAAAAATTAAACCTTAGCTCAAAAAATGGATGACTATAAACCAAAAAAAATGTTGAAAGATGTAATAGTGCTATCAACATTTAACAACAAATAGAGACCTTAATTGCATGGAACAAACAACATCAATAGATGCATTTTATCTTTGATTTATTCTTATCATCATGATTTCACAATTTTTAGAATTTGCGGCACTATTGACAATTATCTATACAGTAGTGTAGGCGCTATTGAGGGTACACACATACCGTGTATTCCATCTAACGAATAAGCGAGAAGGTATATTAACATAAAAGGATTTCACTCACAAAATGTTATGAGCATCTGCAACTTTGACATGAAATTTACATTCATCTTAACTAGCTAGGAGGGATCCGTCATGATGCACAAGGATTACTGGACACTACATCCGATCTAGAGGAGCACTTTCTAAAACCACCGCTAGGTAGGCCCAAAAAAATTTAATTCTTTTTAAGTCAACATTTGCTTTTCTTGTATTGTCGGCATATATATATTAACATCACTTGTGATTTGCTTAGGAAAATTCTATTTAGTAGATTCTGGTTATCCAAACCTAGATTGTTTCCTTGCTCTATATCGAGGAGTTACATATCGCTTGCAGGAGTATCAAGAGCGTAAGCAAAGTCCACGTTCGCGGAAGGAGTTGCACAACTATACCCACTTCTCTCCTCGCAACTGCATTGAGAGAACTTTGGAGTGTAGAAGGCAAGATTCCCAATTTTGAAGAGCATGGAGCCCTTTCCATACGACAACAAATACGGATTCCGTCATGCACAACTTCCTATGCATATGGCAAAATAATGATGAGATCCTTAAGCAGTATTATGATGATGCAATACTGGTAGAGGAGATAGAAGGTGAAAATGTCGACAAAGAAGATAGGGTGCAAGATAATGATGGGGTTCTTGTGAACCTATTGATTCAAAATAGGGGGACAACTGCAACATGAATGCATGTAGGGATGCGATGGCGATGGAAATGTAGGAAGTGTATGCCCAACACCCTTGGTACACCTCTAGGTATTAGTATTTCCATACAAAAAAATTTTATTGCACAATTGTTGGAACGTTGGAACGTTAAGTTTTCTTTTCAACACCACTTTGTCTGTACAACTTCACTTTCATATATACATTGCTTTTGAAAAAAGGAGCATGTTCTTTATTCTCTTTGTGTTTTTTTAAGTGCTTTACGGATTGGAGAGAAAATTGATTCTTAGGAAAAAAATAGCATGAAAATAGCCAAAAAACAAAAGATTTAATATAGTTAGAAGAGCATTTTTCATATTATTATTATTGAGTTCATGTGCACCAAGCATGGATTTTTCAATGCAAATGAAATGAAAATAATTTATTTGATAAGTTAAATTTATGCACGTTTGCAAATATGTGTTACTTTCCTAATAAATTTTTTTAATTTTCAAAAAAGGACCACTAAAAATCCAAATCCAAATCCAAATCTCAAATATATCAAACACATTTTCATAACTCTAATCAGGATTCCAAACACTTACCAAACACATACTTCGATCTTCTACCTAACTTGAATTAAAAAACTCTCACAACCAAACACTAACTCAAATCACAATTCAAATCATAATACTTAAATTAAAAGGATCTAAATCACCATAATTCGAATCCATTTACTAAATTGACCCATATAAACTACTCTTATATTGCAACAATTACAAATTTTTTTGTATAACAATAGTATTTTCTGCTGTGTTTTTTCTACCAATATATACTAAAGAAGAGGTTAAAATCACTGTATATAGTACAGTGTGCGTCCTACTGAGCCCTTTACTAGGTTTTGTCCATGTGTTAAATTATGTTTTTGCCCTTGGTTTATTCTCTATTTTACTCCTTTTTGTTCTGCCTTTTCTGACATTTTGGGGGAAATCCTTATCCCTAACCAGCTGCTTCCTTTCTCTTGTTCTTTTTATTCTTCTTTTTCCTATAATGAACAACAGGAAAAATTTTATATATATTTTATCATAATCATATTAAAAATTATTTAAATAAAACCTACATATTTTTACACCATTTAACATTTTTTATTATAATTTTCTTTATTTTACTTTTTCAACAGAAATGAACAATTACAAGTTACTCTATGAGGACACAAAGCGGAACAATTTGATGAAAATGTTTTAAAGTCAATTAGGGACTAGTTGTAGCAATTTTTTGTAGAAATGTCAGTCAAACAATATCTAAGTATCTAAGTTTCTTCAAAACTTTATTACAACAATTACGGATATAGACATAATTCTAAAAAAATACTAATTAATTTAATGTTGATATTATAAGCAATTCATATGTGTCAAGTACCGCGCTAATAATTTTTTTATATTAACCTAGATACACTAGAGACAATAACATTAAAGATAAAGTAATAAAATAACCAAATCAATTAAAAAATTATTCTACTTCATACGGAAAAATTTTTATTACCTTTCCATTTAATTTCTTTACTTTAACATACACAGATTTTTCCACCAAATTCAAAAACTTGACTTCCTATCAGCATTATCAACACCAATGCAATCCATCAAACAATAAAAATTAGAAAATAGAAAAACAATCAATGAGTTGATAGCATTGGATCGAAAAAGCAATCAGGTTAGTATTATTAAAACTTATCTTATGTATTTCATAACCCAAATTAACAGCATTTCCTCATTTATACAGGGTGCCAGAAGATTTACAGTAAAAGCAACAATAACTAGATTCTCCATAAATCATGGTTGGGATTACAATTCATGTCCCCATATGTTATCAACAATTAAAAGAAGTAGGTAGTGGTTGGTGATGTGGTAATCGTGGCAACTTGAACGCAATACCTACACCATGATAATAAAATTTACTAACAATTTGTTCCTAAAATTCATTTACTTTTACTAATTATAGTAAATAACATACTACATTAATTAATTATTACTATATATATTATACAGGTATGGTTGAACACACAAATTGAAGATAATACCATAAACATAAACATCACCATATTTGAACAAGCCATACAAGCACTGATCAAAATACTAAGCTCCACATTAACAATTGATCAAGGCTTTATTGACCCATTTATAATCCCATCAAACATTGATCAATTAAGAGGACAAACAAAAATCTTTCAACTTTATTTTTAACAAAGAGGTGCATAAATAAACAGAGCTATTTCAAAAAACTTTGAACATGTACAGCTGTTAATACCACTGTTACAACACCCAGCCACTACAACAATACCCAAAAAAGGTTGACTACAAGGTAAAACATATTTACTAATTTATATTAAATATCTTTAAAAATCAATATTTATTATTATAAATACACATCTTAATAACCTTTTATTATTTTAGTTCTAAAAAAATTAAATCAACAAGAAAATGTCTAATGACCAGGTAATATAATTACTTTTAAATCCTTTAATTTACAATACATATAATTCTAAATTTTGAATTTTTTACCAATTATTATTATTAATTTGTTTTACTTTCCTATTTTGCAGTGAAGAAGAATCAAAGAAAAGGGGAACACAAAAGCAATAAAACATTGTAAGAATCTTTTCAATATAATATTGTATCAATATATAGATGTTTCTACATATTAATAAATCTTGTATTGTAAAAATTTCTATTTTTTTTTTGTATAACAAAAATATTTCTCGCAACAAAATCTGTAAAAATTTTCAACTTGTTGTATAATCCTATTTTCATATTAATTTTTTCTTGACCTAATCTTATTTTCGTATTAACAAAATCTATAATGTTTAGATTATGACCACATAATTAGATAAAAAATGACAGAAAAATTTAGGCACACTATGCTATCAGCCTCACATTATATATAACATGTCAAATCTCAATTTAATATTTAGATAAGCTTAAATCAATTTCTTTTTCTTTCTATTCATCCAAAGCTTCGAGCTCCTCTACAATATTTCCTTCTATCTTTTTGAAAAATATTCCAGACATATTTGTATAGAACTCACTTTTCATAATATCAATAATTTTATTAACCAAACCCATCCAAATATGAGTATGCTATTTTAGTTTTTCCTCTCTTTTTTTATTCTATTATTTGCATTTTATAAATTAATATACAACTATTCACCTTCTCAGTGCTCTAAAATCATGTTATTAGATTACATATATTTTTATTCTTTTCATATTATAGCTATTAAGCTGTAAATCATGCGGCAAATTGAAGTTATTAAATTTCTAAATAATATAATCTTCATCAATCTCATTAATCTAGAAATTATGAAAACAATTTTTGATCCCAGCGGATTAGATTGTTCAGGAGTTATACATGACTCTACAAATAAACAATGTTTGATTTTTTTAATTTAAAACTTTTTAAAATTAACATTGACTTATACATGGATCTATCTTAATTAAAGATACTAAATATAAGATCCAAAGTGTTATTGATACTTTTAAAAAAGAGGTCTTTGATTAACAATGTAAATTAATCACAATACTTCACTTATATTACTAAGAACCTTTCAATGACAATTATTAGGAAAAAAAAAAGAACATAATTAATAAAATACTTCAAATATATTCAACAAAAAATATTACAAATAAAAATTTAAAAAAATGGAAAAAAGATCGAACCTTATGATATGAATATATTTCAAGAGTACAAAAGTAAAACAAAAAAAAGGATAGAATCTTATGATGTGGATACGTTTCAAGAGTACAAAGCACTCAGTATAATCAACTATACAAATCATACATACATAGAAAGTAGAAAAATTATTAAACAAAAGTTTGAAACTTAAACTGAGTGCATTTCGAGAGTACTAGGTACTCCATAATATCGGCCATCTAGATACTAAAATAAATAAATCTAAAGTTTTTAACAACAACATGCCATAAAAAAATACAAAAAAGATAGAATAAAAAACCACATCACATAAGAAAGACCGATTATCCAAAACATATGAACATAATTGTGAACATACTGTAGGTAAAATCAAAAGATCATAGATGAAGATACAAATCTAATGGCTGCTTCTTGCTTCCTTTATCCCAATCCAACTTTGAAGTTGCAGTATCAGACTCTGGATGAACGACACGCATTTTGTCCAACAATTCTTTATCTGGATGAACGACACGCATTTTGTCCAACAATTCTTTAACAGTTGAAGCGGTAACAGAGATTTGTCTTCCCAACTATATAATGAAGTTATCTTCCACAGCATAATCTAAAAAGTTCAACAAACCATCATAAAACCATTAACATTTAAAAGTCCTAATGGTTTAGAATGAATGTCCAATAGGCTCCCAATAGTAGCTACAAATTTTTCCTCAAGAATACCTAAACCACTAGGCAGAACTAGAAAAGCATAAGCTATATTAATCATGGCTTCTCTACGTTCATAGATGTGGCCAACTCTTTTTCTATATCTATAGTCTTCCGTCAAAAATTACCATCAGGGCACTTACTTAGACCCACTTTTAAAAATCGGACCTCAAACTATACAACTTTTGATATTATTACACGAATTTATGAAAATCTAATAAAAGACAAATCACATACTGTAAGTTCTTTGACAAAATTAAATTCGAATGAATCTATAAAGATCTAATAAAAGACAAATAATAGACTATAAACTTTTTGACAAAATTAAATTCGAATATAAAAATCTGACATTAAAATCAAAATACACTGTAGAACATTTTCGTACAAGCTATAAAGATTCAAACTGTATAACTTTTGAAAATCAAAAACAAAATTGACTGATTACTATTGAACATTTGACTGATAAGATATAAATCTTGAAACATCTAGATAAGATTCAAAAATTCCGAATATATTATAAGACAAATGACACACTGTAAGCTTTTTAACAAAAATAAACTCGAATCTAATAAACTGACGCTAAAAACAAAAAAAAAAGCTATAGAATCTTTTCAAACATGCTAGAAAGACTTAGATTGTACAACTTTTAACAATCGAAAACAAAATTGACAAATTATTGTAGAATATTTGACAAATAAGATATAAATCTTAAAACATCTAGATAAAATTTAAAAATTCTGAATATATTACAATATTATAGTACGACATATGATTTATATGACAATATAATCTTTTTAAAAAAAGACAATTAAATAAAATCAAACACTAACTATCTAATACTTACTGTAATAATTTAAAAACAAACTAATATTCAAAGCACAAATAACATTTTTTTTAAGAAACACTCAAACAACATTTATGATAAAGATTTACTCCTCATCTAAATTTCTTACAAACTGGCAAATAGGGTCTTTAAATGTTAGATTCTTTAAGCGTTATCCTTCTACATGGAATTTGAGCCAGAGTTAAGAAATTGAACCTTGGACATATCCGCTAGCATGATCCTAAAGAGTAGCTTAGAGATCATTTAACTTCTCTTTAGAAAGGCCTTCTTTACAGAAATAGATTTTATTCTCCTTATTTATTGATACAAATCCAGGCGAACTACACTTAACCTCGCAAATCTACCGCCCACATTTTTTACAGCTAGACTTAATAGCACGGGCCCTTCTTCTCATTACGCTGAGACTAGTACCTATACGTTAAAGACCAACACTATGATTAAAGTCACTTGGACGAATTTTTCATTCAATCAACATCCTCACATCACTAGGAATGTCAAAATGCACAAGAATCCATAGTCGAGTAATTTTACATCTATATTTTTGTTTAAGAATCTCCTAAGAAAGTGAAGGAGAATATTATCTCAGATGATGATATTTTGGATATATACATAACAAAAAAAAAATTCTTGATAAAATTTAAGCATTTGGAAAAAAAAAAGATTTGGAAAACTAAGAAAAAAAATGAAGAACAACCTTTGGATTTTAGAGAAAAAACAAGAAAATTCCAAAGAAAAAGAAGAATATCTAAGAACTAAAAAACAAAAATAAAAGTATAGAGAGAACACAAAAAATCGAACCTCTGGTGTAAGGAATAAAATTTATAGGCACGAATAGAACATTGTACTGGACATGTGCCGTATACACAAATAAAAAACTGGACTGGACTAAACTGACATGAACTAGACCAATTATGCTTTCTCTAATTTGCCTTAGATGTTTTGGGCTAGGCCTATATATTTTAGATAGATTATTTTATGAAACATTTTAAACATATTATTTATACTTGATAAATTAAAATTTGACCCTATAACAATAAAACATCCCTCGCTATACATGTATATAAACTAATTTTATATTGCAAGAATTTCCAATTTTCAGTTATGTATAACACTATTTCTTGCTGCAACATGCGGGTCCCACTACTAGCATTGACTATAGCAGAGCAATACTAATATAAACATAAACGACAGCAGTTTGTTCACATTTGAGATTGGCAACTTCATTGAGCAATATCAGATCATTCAAATAGCAAACCGTTATTCTAAGTAATCAATCTAATTCAGTCATCATGTTGCCTCAAGATAATAAAAATTCAATACTCGACGGGGATAGTCCGAAAGGGGCGATGGGGCCGGTTCGAAAATGGCGAGAGGGGTTGTTCGGAAGAGAGAATGACGGTCGAGGTGGCAGCATTGCAGAGGTGGGGTGCTGCGCCGTCAGAGGTGGGGGGTGGGGAAATGGCGTCGTCGGATATCGAGGGGTATCAAGTGGCGTCGTTGAAAATTGGAGGTGGGGAGCGTCGTTGTTGTATGTCAGAGATTTTGACTCGCCGGAGAAAGAGACCGGAGGAGGAGGAAAGAGTCGTTTGAAAACAATGGGGAACAATGGGGAGTTTTGATTTGAACGGTTACAATGGTAGGGTTTGTAATTTACTTGGCTTTTTTTAATTATAATATGGGGTAAATAGTCTTTTTTCAGATAAATGGAATTAAAAAAAATGAAAAAAAAAACCTTTTTTGTAAGAGTGTTATTCGTTTGTTGGAGGCTTAAAGGGAGACTACTGCCTTTAAACCCCCATACATTGTCTTATTCCATATCGGTCACGCCTATACAATGTCTTATCCCATACCGGTCATGGAGGAAGCTTTTTGTCTTGTATAGCGTTATAAACAAAGTCTCAATTTATTATTCTAATCATGCTAAAAAATTAAAAAAATTATTTAATTGTTTTTATAATAGCTGAGTAAAATGTTGCAGAATTATATGCTACGACAAAAGCGGTGAAAGGATGATAAAAATAGAACAAATATTAAACAATATGCAACAAATGAGAAAACAAAGTGAAAGCAAAAAGGCGTGTACAGTAAATGACAGCAAAAAAAAAAACATTGCATGAGAATGACGAAAACAAAAAGCATGGAATGTGAAACATAAGGCTAAAAAGGGGACGAGGACAAATAGCTAATACTAAAACAAAGTACAACAAAATAGTCTATTATATATTAAGTCAAAATGACGTGGAACAAACAAATTTCTATATGAACTAGTTCAAGTAGGTGCGTATTTAATTTGTTAAATTTTTTATTAAAAAAAGTTTATATTTGTGTAGGTATATGGTTCAAAATACAATACCAAACTAGTTTAAACTAAAACTTTTTGGTTTGAATAGGAGTTTTCAAATATACTATTAGTTTCTTTGTTGATTGATTAATTGAAAGAAAGTTATTTCAATTGAGTAATTAGGTAAACAAAAAAAGTTCTTTATGAAAACCACATTCATATAATATATATATATATATATGTGTATAAATTTTAGAGAATTATAAGAGAAAAATTTAGACAATGACATGTTTGAGGGTAATTATTTTAATAGAGACAAATTTGATGAAAAAAGCATTTCAACAACATAAATTTAAAATATAAATTTGCAAAAATGAAAAAAGATTAAATATTTAGGGAAGAAAAGCAAAAAAAAAAAAGTTGAAAAGAAAAAAAAAAGAAAGGTAGAAATGAAAAAGATAAAATATTCATGGAAGAAAAAGAAAAACACTTGAAAAGTAAAAAGAAATAAAAAAGAAGAAGAAGAAGAAAGAAAGGAAGACCAAAGAGTGCTTGTGAATTTTGGTCGAAAATAATAAGAGCCTTGTAAGAGAAAAAATTGTCAAGTACCAATTTGAGCATAATGATTTTGATAGGAACAAATTAGATGAAAAAAAAATACTTCAATGAGATATATTTAAAATATAAAATTTTAAAAGAAACGTATAAAGAGGTTAAAGATGAAAAACATTAAATATTTAGAGAAAAAAAAGCAAAAAAAAAAAATGCTGAAAGAACAGAAAAATAAAAAAGATGAAATAGTTGGGAAAGAAAAGCAAAAAAAAAAAAACACACACACACACACGGCTTAAAAGGTGCCTTTTGGTTAGAACAATAAGATCCCAAGGCTCTTATATAGATATAAATATAAATATATATATATATATATATATATAGAGTTAAGTTTTTTATTCAAAATAAATAACTTAACAACTAAGATTAATTTTACAAATTGTCTCTGAGGTTACTTTTAGTCTCATTTTAGTCCATAAAGTTTCAAAAATCTTATTTCAGATTGTAATCTATTACTTTGTTTCAATTTTGGTCCTTAAGTTAATTAGGTGATAAATATTTAATAGAAAACTTTTAAAATGTCTCATTTTGATCCTTAGTCCATAAAGTTTCAAAAATCTTATTTCAGATTGTAATCTGTTACTTTGTTTCAATTTGGTCCTTAAGTTAATTAGGTGATAAATATTTAATAGAAAACTTTTAAAATGTCTCATTTTGATCCTTTATCGATTATTTTGTTTTACTTTTGATCCTACCATAAGAATAGTTTAGGGGACCAAATGTAAAACAATATATACATATACATATACATATATATATATATATATATTAGAATTCAAAGTAGGACGTTCAACAAGAGGACGAAAACAAGCAAAATTATATATCAGTAATTAAATAAGGCTTTTTGAACGTTAGAGCGCATGACTGAGGATAAACTTGAAAGACTATTTATGATATTAACCCTAACAATTATCCTAAAATTAAAAATAAATTAGTTACGCTACTGGAAAAAAAATGAAAAAGACTTAACAATGTAACAAATAATAATATTAATTATAAGATGAACACTCACAAATAATAATAATAATAATAATAACTTTCCTTCTTAATTTTTTTTGTAAATGTTCTCTTTTTTTAGTTTTATTTTTCTGTTAACACATGATGAATTGTAGAACCAGAATCAATCCACCATGTGTTATGCTCAACATCAACCATATTAGATTCATAACAAACAAGTGAGAATTGAGTATCTTTTTTGTCAAGCCATCTCTGTTATCAATCCACACCTTATAGTTATCACCCTTAAGTTCAGGAATGTCACATTGAAAATCAAAGTAATTTACAGTTTGCAAAGCTGCATAATATAACATACATGCTTATGTTACTAAATTGAGGCTACAATACTTTATGACATGTTTACCAATGTAAATCATGCATTAAAATATGATTCTAATGACATAAAAATTGCTTGTGGGCTAAATTTTTAATTCAAGCAGATTCATATATCCTTGTGATGACACTATCAAATTATATTCCCTTTTCTTAATTCCTGTGGGTAAATTAAGAAAGATAATTTGATACATCATCCTATCTAATCATATTAAAAAATATTAAAAATTCCTATAGGATAAAATTTATCATATTACATATGATTAATCACAATTTAATGTCCTTTTACCATATATGATTCAAACATTTAATATAATTTTTTGCATAATTAAAGATGCTGTGGCTACTCTTTAATTATTCAAACATTATACACATCACTAGACATTTATTTTAAAATTTTTGCTCACAAATTAATTGCATTTACTTAAAGCAATAAATAAATATGAACAAACAACCCATAATTTATGTACCATTTTTCATTATGCATAAATTAAAATTATACATTCATAAAACATAATTTAGCACATTATTGCACAAAATTTAAATGTACTAAATTATTTAACTTAATATTGCATACATAATTTTAAATCACAAATTATACATAATGAACACTATATGCTCATAAATTTACAAAATTATATCCATAAAAATACTGTATAATATTCATAACAAATACCAAAAATTATGAATATTAAAAATTATGAATTTTTCATAATTTATTCCATAATATGAAAAATTTCATAAAAATATCAAAATTATGGATATTATGAAAATCTCATAAAATTATAAAAACTGAAAATTTTATGAAAATTTCCCCAAAAATATCACCTTATGAAATTTTGAAAATATAAAAAAAAATTTAATTTTTTTAATTTTTGGGTTTTTGTTTTTGTTTTTTTTTTAAACGGCGTCATTTAATGGTGGCAAAATGCCCCCCCTAGCCGTAAACAACACGTCGTTTCATTAATTGAAACTCAGCCCGTTGACAGTCTAAACGACATGTTGTTTTGGTTGTCCCAAGGTAAAATGACATGTCGTTTTTTGTTGGAAAAAAAAAAAAAGCCCTTCTTTGCCTGAAATGACATGTCGTTTTAGCTGATCCAAGGCCAAACGACATGTTATTTTTGTACGTCGTCTTCAACCTCTAAACGGGTCTTCTTGACCCGGCTAACCTAGTTTGCAACCCATTTGCAGACCCGGTTGAAATTCAACCATCCGGACTCCGTTTTCAACGTTTCAAATTGCAAAATTCTTAGAAATCTAGTGTCTAAATGATTTCTAATCTCAGTTTCAATTAAACAAACGTTAAAATTAAAAACCTAAAAATAAAAAAAAAATTCCAACCATGCGTTTTCAACACAGTTCACGCAAGGCAAAGATAAATTCGGCTCTAATGCCAAATGTTAAGCTTAAAACGATTCTAACATGTCAAACTATATACATATCAAAATCGAAAACGTAAACAGAAGCGTGAAGGAAAACTTAGTTTACCTCCCGACATTGCCTTATGTCTGTGTAATTCAATGGTGTAAGTATGGCAGCCTCTCTTGGGAGCTTCCAAGTCCTCTAAAAAACTCAATTGATGGTGTTGGTTTTTAAGAGAATTTTTTGACTTGGCGACCTAAGTTTTCATTCAATACAAGTGAACGAAAAAAAAAACTTTCTCTGAACTATATAAAAAAATCCTTCCGTCAAGGATGTTTTATACTGCTTTAGAAAATGCAGTTACCAAAATTATTGTTATGGTTTAATAAAAATATAAATAGGAGACCATTTGTATTCAAAACTGTTAAGAAAATTGATTGGTTTCAATTAGAAACCTTTAGTATTACAAACGGTTACAGTATAATCTTTTGTCAATTTATTAAGTTTTTGTTTAAGCTGCTTAATTCTATAATGAAATTTCAATTAAGTTTTCTCTTTTATTTTATTTTATTTTTTTCAGAATTTTTGTTTTCTCCCAACTTATATGCCTGCATATACCAAATTTTATTGCTATCATCACCCGATTTTTCTGCACAATTTGAAAGTTTAAGCTGTTGTCGATAAAAAAAGTTTTGAAGGTATATGATTAGTTATATTTGTTTACATGTGATGTCATGTGGAAAATGGATTTTGCATTGGAGTCAGATCATGACTCAACCAAACTATCTGTGCAGAGAGAACTTCTTCTTGGTGGTGGAGAAGAGTCCACAGTTTGCAGGCGCAACTTACAGTACGCATGCCTCATTTTGTTTATGGCTTTTCCGAAATGTTACTTGATGATTTAGAAGTTTAGTTTTGTAAAGACAGATATCTATTAACACTGGTTTGCAACTTAAAACTTGGGTTTGAATTGTCTCTCAGGACTAAAGCTGGAATGACATCTGCTGCAGAAAGCATCACAGAGAGCCTTCGCCGTACTCGTCAACTGATGGTTCAGGTCTAGTAACTGTTTGTTTTCTCTCTCTCTCTCTCTCTTTTCTCCTACGCCGATATTTTAATTGAATTCATAATTTTGTTTTTAAGTACTATACTAAATGGTAATATGGGGCGGGGATTGGGATATACTCATCAGGTTTCTTTCATCTTATTTCCATGTTTGTGTAGGAGGTGGAAAGAACTGCAAGTGTATTGATGACCAATGGTTAGTTTTGCTCATTCTAAGATAACTTGTAAAATTCTTCGTCGTCACCTCTTTAGGAATTATGCATCTTGCTTATAGATTCTAGAAATAGTGACTCAACAAAATATTACCCGATCAAGAGTATTATGCATGTTGTTCAATTCTCTTTTAGAATTTTAATCTCTTTATTCTCGTTTACAAGTTGGACTACATGGACTTAGAATGTTACAGCCAAAATATATCATATGCATGCGGTGCATGGCACCATGAATTATGGATATATCTGTCGCGTTGCTTCCAGAATATCTTGTTGGTTTCCTTTTTGCCTTCTTTTCAAATTCTTTGTACTTAGGCTAAAACAAATATTGCATATGTTGGATTATGCAGAGGAATCAACAGGAGTACTAAGGAAGGTTGAAAGTGAGTACAAAGGCCACTGATCGTCTTTGATGAGAACCAGAAACCTACTCTCCACAATGCAACGCCATGATTTTCTGGACAGGTAAAAAGAGAGAGGTTCAAAGTTTCCTATAAAACGTTATTTGTATCTGCCAAAACTTATTATGAATTCTCTCTGGACAGGGTTATACTTGTCATTGGATTTTTCTTTTTTTCTTGTGCTGTTCTTTACGTGGTTTCAAAGCGTATTGGCTTACTGAAGTTGCAAAGGGCAGTCACCGCTGCTGTTAAGTCCGGTATGGTTCGGAAAGCAGAGCACAGACCAGGAGCTGTCATAGAGGGTATAAATCACGCCCAACAGGTCCAAGATAATGCAATTAATAGATTGGAGGTTCCATTAGAAAGAGTTGTGCGTGATGAACTATGAAATTCTGTACTTTATCTTGCAGTTAAAAATGTTATATTTTATTATTTGGCTATGCTTCATTATATTTTGTTATACCATACGCCCCAATTTATCCTCTTGAAAATTTGCTCACTTTCTGGGTCTCAGAGGACAATTGAAAATGGGGGAAAAAAAAATCATTTCAACAGCTAGCATATATATTTTTTGGTTTTCAGAGGACAATTGAAAATCAGAAAAAAAAAAAAAAAATCATTTCAACAGCTAGCATATATATTTTTGTTCTGCGAATGACATTTTCCTCTGGTTGGCCTTTATGAGTGGGCCAACACTTTGAAAATGAAAAATATCATGACGTGGTTCACTGCATAACCAGAGAAAAAAAAAAAAAAAAACTTGATCAACCTCACTTGCTTAATGAACCAGCTTAGCAGATTCAATGATTTAATTTTGCTCTGTTCCTAGTCCCCAGAGAACAGGTTAAACTCGAGAACTAATGTGAGCAGACTCACTGCAATGGCGGCATACCGGTGAATCTATCGTAGCCTGATGGTTTAAGCCAGTAGCCAGAAGTTCTTGTGGGTTTTGGAATTGAGAACAAAGCCTGCATTTTGGCCCTTTTTCTGTACTCCAACACAGGTGCACTTGCTGTTCTCAATCAAGTATTCTGCTGTGTCTATCGATTTTGCCCCTCTCAGTGACCCTCCTTGTCTTTTATATCTGCAAGCACAAAAATACTACTGGTATGATTCACAGATAGACTAAAGTTCTACTATCCTAAAAAAATAAAAAATAAAAAATTAAGTCTTGAGTTTATATATTCAAATATTGCAATTGGGATCAAATGCTGCTATCAACAAGAAGGAAAATATCACCCTAAAGAAACAGGAATCAAAATGTTCTTCCAGAATCCGACAGAAATTTCGTCCTTAAATTTACAAAATAGCAGCAATTTGCTTTAATATTTAATGAAGGTTACGTTTTGGACAGAATCACAATCCTGTTTTAGCTCTTGTAACCTCTAAATTTCTCGTCGTTTTGCATCGTTGTTTTTCTTTTTAAGACAAATAAGTCCTTGAATTAGTCATAGAATTCCCTAACGTTCCCCTTAGGTTGCAATTAATTGTTAATCTTTGAAAAATTTAAATACTAAATTGTCAAGAAAAAGTGTTCAAGGATGAAACAAACCGCTAAAAACCCAAAATAAAAATCTTTTGTGCTCCAAGAAACGGATTCTTCTCTCTCTCTTTCCACCAACATATACATAGTACAAACGCATGCTTGCTTATATACATTTTAAAACTTTTTTTTTAAGACAAAAAACTCACCCCAATATTGAAGAGGAGAGACTCCGACGCTGCCCAATAACCAAGACATCAACCTCCAAAGCCATGCTATGAAACAGAATAGTCGCTGCCTTCTCTTTGCCTCCCATTGCCACCTTCTCCACACGCACACGTACCTTTGGCTGTGCAAGTTTGCATGCATCCCTCATTTCCTCAAGAAAATCCAAGTGATCCCCTCCAACACCTTCTAAGAAGAGGGCACCCGCGGTGGCTGCTGTGGAGCTCCCTGAATGGCTTGGCCGCCTTAGGAAAGTCGAGAATGTGTTTCGCCATGATCCCGCTGAATTCTCCACGTGGAGAAGGATCAACTCGTCCTGCTCAACAACTGCATGAGAAAGCGCATATTGGAGTGCACCTGCAGACTCCCTTGTTGGATCCGCCACCACCATCACTCGGCGCGGCTGCGGATTCCCTCCACCCCCTTCAGCCATTGCCCTCCGTGGCCACCACAATAGCCAGTACTAGCTAGCCCCGAGTCTGCTGCCTGCCACTGAGGGGGGCCTTTGGAATGGTGGATTGGGAAAAGGGACATAAAATGCAAGGTGGTCATTTTTTTTTATCTTGTTATCGCACAAAAGAAAACTACGTTTCCAGCTTGTTGGCTTTGGTTTTGCCATGCACAATTTTCTGCCTTTTGGGAATTTATGCTAAATTTAGGGGATCTTGTTTGCTGAATTTATCCCTTTAGACTCGGTCAATTGCCTTAAACTCAACTACTCATGATATAGCAACTTCTAATTTTAAAGGTCACAGGTCACAATATGCAGTAGTTGTATGCGTGCGTGTGTTTTGTAGGCCGCTTCCTTTTTTTGTTTTCCTTTTTTCCTCTTTTCTTTTCTTGTTTCTTCTTTTAAGTTTTATTTTTATCAGAATCCCTTGAACTAATTAACTTCCCATTTTTTTCCCATCTTACAAGCCCACCTGTTTGAAGCTCTTTTCAAAGTGATTTTAATAGTTTTTTTTTTTTCTAAAATTGTCACCAAAATTTAAAAAGAAACACGTTCCAAAACTTATTTGCTGAATGACTTTCAAAACGACCAAGCGCAATCGCTTTTACACTGTGACCCACTAGGTTGCTCAATGTAAAGATGAAAGGTCAATTTGGTAAATTTCATTTTCTAATGGTGCCATTTTGGAAATCTTTCAACCTGTTTAAGCTTGTATAATCAAGATGCCTAGGATGGAGGAATGAGCAGAGCAATTGAAACATCCTACAATTTCGAGAACAATGAAAGTTTACTCCCTTTTTCATAGGGGAAAAAAATCTCCTTTTAAGTGCTTGAAACGTGCAAATATGAACAAGGTGGAACGAAAAATTTATGGCAACTCACCTCATGCACTAACCATGAGAGAAATCAATCAATAGGTAACATCACAACAAGAGTAACACTGTTTATTCTCTTCAGCAACTCCATTCCACCTTTTTAATTTGGGCAAATAGAATTTCTAATTGCTATAGAAATATTGTGAAGTCATGCAATTCTAAAAATATGTTTCTACCAGCAAGAAGCAAGACAATTTATTCGCTAGCAGAGACACCGTTTCTGGTCTTTAGCCGACGCATATCGTCAAGTTCGAACTGGTTTGCATGGTAGGTGAAGTTAATTATCAATTAGCAAGATCAATTCTTGTGATGAAACTAGAAAATAACTTCAAGATGACTAGTGCAAAAAAAGCGCAAGCTGTCCACGTCTGAACGAGCCAAAACGAGCGAAGAAAAGATTTGTCCGTATCAGATGACTACCTTGAGCTTGATGTTTATCAACTTTTGGCATTTAATTTCTCAAGTAGAATCTTGTTCAGAAGACCTGGATTTGCTTTACCTTTGGATAATTTCATAATCTGTATATTTGGTAAATGTTATCACCAGGTAAGGGAAAGAAAAGGTAAATATAAAGATAAGTCAATGCTGAACTCTGACGTACCTGGCCGGCAAAGAATCCTTGTAACTTCGTCTTTCCACCGCGATATTGCTCTAGCTGCTTTGGATTCTCAGAAAGCACCTTGTCTACCATTTTCTCAATTTCTGCAGGATCTACTATCTGTAATTGAAAACCATGAGAAATCCACCAACCTTAACCAGATAAATATATCATTGAAATGCAAAGCCTTTTTCTGCTCTATCATGTTTGATGCATTAGTGTCTCTTTTTACTAAATACTAAATCCGGAACACTATGTTTATATTACAAAACCATCACCTACTTTATAAGATATATAGATAAACCGGGTACAAGTGATATTGATTTCATCATCATCATCATCATCATCATCATCGTTATTTTTAGTTGTGATGAGTGACAATTAGTCTAAAACTTCCCTAATACAAACTCTTAAACAAAACACATTTGAAAAGAATCATAATAAAACACTAAGGCCAACTGGCCCTCTGAAGAACAAAACAATCACAAGCCAATGTTCTAGTTAATCTAACATTGCAAAACTAGTATTATTATTAATTATTATTATTTCACTAGTGTTGAATTTGACACAATAGAAATGTTTTGTTAACTAAAACCTCATTTAAAGGACCACGTATACCTTTAATATAATCCTCCAATACATGACTCACTCCCAATAACAATTTTTTGCGTAAACTGTGAATACTTCTATACACTTAGAAGACTACCATTAAAGAACCCAACATTGAAATGGCCTTCTATAATAAATTGAATAACTTGCCTGAACCAAATTCTTTTCTTTTATGATTCCTTTGACAGTTCCACCTTTTTCCAGTAGCTCAAACAGTATCTGCAAATTGTGCAGAGAGAGAATTTAGAAAATATATGTGTCTGTGTATATAATCGAAAAAATGATCTCCTAGGGAACAACCCATCATAAGGATTTCTCCTTTTGGTTCAAACTCACTATAAATGCCATTTTCCATATCTTGCAGAAATTGCTATGATGTGCTACATATGGGCCCGTTAATGTCCGTACAAATATAATGAGAGAATAGGAAGGAGAGAAGAGAGAATTTATGTCAATGGAATTGTTAAGGATGAGAGAATTAGTCTGAGAAGATATAAAAGTTACCTGTTTCCCAATCTTCCCACTAATAGTTCCACCTTTTATTGAAGCTATCAACTCAGACAACTCTTGAGAAGTAAGCTTAATCTCGCTGATCGTCAACTTTTCATTTTTTAAGTAGGCAGCAATATCACTCATTATCCAGTTGGCAGCAAGCTTCACTTCCGCACCATTCGCTATAGTTGCATCAAAAAATTTCGCAACCTAAAGATAGAATCGCCACTAAGATTCATCTCAAACTAATTACTACAACTTACTTGGGAGACTTCTAAATACAAAAAAAAATCATATCAACCAGTACAATAATACAGCATATCATTCGGGCGACTTACATCCATGTCATTTGCGAGGAACAGAACATCCTGCATGCTTAGACCCATATCTTCGTATCTCCGCCGTTTCGTTTCTGGAAGTTCAGGCAGAGAAGTGCGGATATTATCAACATATTCTTGAGTGAGGGTAACTCCTGGAAGGTCTGGCTCTGGGAAATACCGGTAATCGGCTAATCCTTCTTTTTTCCTCATTGCAATAGTTTTCTGAAAAATAGAAGAAAGATTACTCAAGCAAAGTTACTCGTGCAAAGTACATATATCCAGTACTTGATAAAAGCAATTAGATTCAGCAGTAACCTGAGCACCTTCTTCCCATTGACGAGTTTCCTGTATGATTTCATCTGCCCGTCCTTGACTATAAAGTAGTGCCTGCCTCGAAATTTCAAAATCAATTGCCCTGCTTACTGCAGAGAATGAGTTTACATTTTTTATCTCAACCTGCCAAAACAAAAAGCAACCAGAATTATATGTAAAAACATAGACATCTAAATCTTGTCATAAAATCTCTTCTTTGCCTCATTAGTACATAATTATCTTTGGTACAGCCGACTATGACTATAGCTTAAACATAACAATCAACAGCCAACTTTCCTTATTCAAGCTGGCATTAAAAATGATTCTTAGGGAATAAAGCCAATATTTATAATTGGGATAATGAGCATAGGAAAAGAATTAACGATTTCCTTCTTTTCCAAGAACCATTGCATTGGCATACTTGTATCCTGTTGGACTCATAACCATGCCACCTAGAGACAAACCAGTACCGACAATTGTGCCAAATCAAAGAACAAAATGGAGTAAATTTCCCTATTGGAAAATAGAACCAATGGTAGAAACCCTTTTAAACAACAGAAGCATTGGAATTTGAAGACCACTTATTTGTATGAAAAGCTAAGTTCAGTCCTTAAGGAAAAAAAATTTTCAGGATGGTGTGGCCTTCGCTACAACAAATTTGCTAAACCCAAAAGGAAAAACTTATGCTCCTTCTTTATAAACACATCAAATGTTAACACCATACCTTTGGCACATGATATTTCAAAGATCATGAACCACTGACAAGCTCTGAGTGACAATTTGGAACATTAAATTCAGGGAAGTATAAATTATAACCTCCAATAAAATAGAAAATTTAACCAACTGATCACTCAACTATCAAATTCCATTGCCTTTTCATTAAATATTTCCATTATAATTCTTATGAATATTGATATATCTATTGGGTTTCAAGTTCTATAATTCTCAAGGAAGGGAAAAAGATTAGTCACCTTCGTCCCAAACTTTGATTGTCCAACTGGTCTAATTGAGACATTGACATCACAACGCAGCGAGCCTTCTTGCATATTGCCATTACTAACTCCCAGATATCGAACAAGACGCTGTAATTCTGCAGCATATTCTGCAGCCTCAATACCAGTTCTCATATCAGGTTCCGAAACAATCTCAAGCAAGGGCACCCCAGCTCTATTTAGATCAACCTGTAGGTAGAAACAATTGAGAAGGGGAAAAAAAGAGTGAAAAAAAGAAGTATTCTTGCAAGTGGTTACTTTTCTGTTGTCTAGACAAAGCAACACCATTTGTTTCTCAATATTTGGAATAAACCAAAATCATTTCCCAAATTCTAACTACGGTTTTTTTCTTTTAAACATGAACAACATGAGGCAGAACTCAGAAACTCCAGTTTTAAGGGCTCTTTTTGCGCCATTTTTTCTAGATTCCTTTACCAAAATGGTTCTAGGTTTTGAGGATAAAAACTAAAAAAGACAAGCCCTTTTTTTCCTGCAATTGGTAACTAGTCAAACAAAAGGACCCTCGATAGACGGACTTAAACCATACACCATCATATCATACCACTAGAGATTTAGGAAAGCAAGTAGATAATTAGTACATTCAACAACATAAGAAAAAAAAAAAATCTAGTTCAAAGAAGAGGAAAGTAGTTACTTCTGAATGACTTCCACTTTCCGAATGCATAAGCTTCCCTGCATCCTCTTCCATATGAACTCTTGTGATGCCAAACCTCCTATGCCCACCTCCAAACTCCACCGGAAGATCCACATCAATGTACCCTCCACTTGCAATTGGAACATCAAACTGAGATATTTGGTACCCCTTTGGAAGGTCCGGATAAAAGTACTGCTTCCTATCAAACTTGGAGTTCAATGACAGCTTGCAATTCAGTGCAAGGCCCGCCTTGACTGCAAACTCAATGACTTTTGAATTCAAAACAGGCAAAGCACCGGGAAGGCCCATGCAAACTGGGCAAACAGTGGAGTTTGGTGCAGTGCCATAGCTGTAGGCACAACTGCAAAAGGCCTTGGTTAGAGTTGAGAGCTGGACATGGGTTTCTATGCCAATGATTGCCTCATAGTCCTTCAAGATTTTCTCATCAATGGTTTTGAAGTTGGCAGGAGCCTTTTTCACCTCATATTTAGTAGTAGTGGGGGGCTTCTCTTGTGTGGCTGTTTGGCCTTGTGTGCTTTTCATGGTGCAATACAAAATTCCATTCTTTCTTCTCAATAATGCTTTTGTGTGGAAACAGAAAGGGAGAGTTTGAAGGCTTCTAAAAAGTGTAGAAGCCATTCTATTGCGTTGTTAATTCAATTGGGTGTCAGTCAAACTTTACAAAACCTGTCTCTGCAAAGAAGTAAACAAGCGTAAGAATTTGAGCCTAAATCATTACAAATAACTAGAAATAAAGAACACCCAGATGGTATATATTATCAAGGACAAAATTTGAAACTAGTTAGAATACTATCCTTTAGTCAGACAAAATAAAACGGTTGATTTTGGAGGTAGGAACTGAATTTCAAGACAAAAATTTGCAAGAAAATATGCCTAGTTAAACTAGGTACAAAATAACCCTAATTAGAACCAATAAAAATTCAGAAATTCCGAACTTTTTTCATATTTCGTGAGCCTACATTTACTCGTCATCCAATACAAATACTTGACTTCATATGAAACCACCTTTTTCAAGCATAGAATTGCCACGGCACTAAAAATCTTCATTTGTTTTACTTGAATTTCTGAGCAACCAAACACAACAGATACATACATACACACATACATACATATATATATATATATATATTCATGAAACGGAAAACACAGAAGGGATTGAAGGTAGAAGCTTTAAAATAAACTACTCACGGATTTGCTATAGCCAGAGCGAACCGAGGAAAAAAATGGAGTTTTGAGGAAGAAGAAGAAGAAGAAGGGAGGAGGGAGAGAGACAGAGTATTTACTGTTTTTCTACGAAACTGATTATTTTTCATCAGAAAAATAAACTGAAAAGGTACGATTTTTTAATGTTATTCTGCGTTCAATGGAGAAATACATAAAAGAATCCAATTTTACGTACTTGGAGAATGAATTAGGGTGAGAGGAGAACTGAGAAAAGAAGAGTAGCACTTAAGAGAGGAGCTAGGGAAGTGTGATGAGCGGCAAGGAGAGGCAGAGGAGACAGCCTACCCCCACTGCAATCTCATCCATATTATCAAAGAGAAGTATCACAAACACTTCCATCTACACCACCCACTTCAAATAGGAAAAAATTGCATCATATGACTAAGGATTATTTTCCTAAATTATCTTGATTTATTTTCTTTTTTTTATTTTTTAAAATCAGTCAAAACACCTTCTTAACTATAAAAAAAATCGGCCACTTTACCTTTTTATTTGATTAGGCGTTTGATAGTGGGTGGTTCAGACTATTTTTTTTAGTTATAAATAAAATAAAGTTTTCATATGCTACATTAACAATTAAAAAAAATCATTATAGTATAAAGCTATTATATGCTATAGTAGAAAACAGTTCTAACCATTATATCAAATACCTTATAATCCCGTCTATATTTCTAACGGAGTTGCTGATGTGGCAAGTGATTAAAAATTAAAATATATATTAAAATGTATCAAAATAATTAAAACATTAAAAATAATAAAAAAAATTATTTTCTTTTTTCGGATTGTTTTTCTCTCTCTCCCTCCCTCCTCTTTTCACCTTCTTTCCATCTGTGCTCTCTCTCTCTCTAGACGAGGACGGAGTTGGGCGATGGGAGACAATGACAGGGTGGGTGATGGGCAAAGGCAACAGGGCAGCGGTGCGATAGGGTAAAAAAAATGAATCTCATCAATGAAAACAAACAAAAGGGTCTCACTATAACATCTCCCTAAAATATTTAACAAATTGGTCATATTTCCATCTTACAATCATAACTATACCATATGTCTTGTTAACCCATTTGTTTTAGAGAAAATTGTGATGGGGGGCGCTTTTATTCTCCACCGGTAGAATACAAAATATGGACCACTAGATTTCAATCGGATGGTACAAAATAGAAAGAGCATTGAGCCAATATAAGACCTCCTGCATATGATATACCATCAATCACAACCTTCATTCAAAATGGTCTTATTCTCCACCCTTAAGATTCATACACCACCCTTAGATCACTTCCTTTGTTTTAATGTATAAACCCAATTATTCCCGTCGTCTACCTCTAATGTCTTTTTTTTTTTTTTTTGGTTTTTTTGAGGGGGCTGCTATTAGGTACAAACGAATAACGATTTCTTTTAATCATTAGTCCTTTTTAATTATTTCAAAATTTTGAGCAAGACCTTTCGAAAAAAAAAAAAACAATTCAAAAAAAAAAAAAAGATATCGGGCATGACTAGAAATTATGTGGGCTCTGCCCGTGCAGGTTCGAATCCTGCTGCTCACGCCCTTTTTTGTGATTTTTCTTTTTTCATTTTTATGGCTTACTATTATTGGTTTTTTGTTATTTATTTATTTTTTTTAAGTATTATGTGATTTTCAACTATCCTTAGCAAAAACGTAATCTAAAATATGTATAGGATTATGCTAGCTTCTAAAACCACTCTTGAATTCACTATCTACATGGCCATTTGAATTTTTTTTAAGGATATAAGTTTTTTTTTTTCATTTGAAAAAGAAAGTGAAACTAACAAAAAAAGAATGAAGACTCCCATTTGAATTTTTTTGGGCTCAAGCAACGTGACCAAATAATACAAGTCTTCGTTCTTTTTTTTTTTTAAGGTTCACTTTCTTCTTCAAATGAAAAAAAAAAGTATATCCCTCAAAAAAAATTGAATGAGTGTTCAAAATTTGATTTATGTTGATGATGAATCTAAGAGAGAGTTGGGAATTAGTATAACTCAACACATATCTTAGACTGCGTTTATATTTTAAGGATGGTTTGTTTATTTTTCAAAAAAAAAATTAAAAGAAGGAATCATTTTGGTATGATTTGAAAAACATAATGGAAACTTTTTGAATTTTAAAAAACCTATGGATAAATGTTATATTTAGCCGAAACACAAGGGATATTTTTTGTATTTTCTTAGAAAAAAGAAAATAAATTTACTTGAAAGTGAAAAAAATAGTTAAATCATTTTTTTCTTTGAAAAAAAAAAAGCTGTTCTATATACATGTGTGCAAAGTTTTAAACACAATTAAGTAGGTTGCTATTTTTTTATAGTAAAAAATAATATGTTGTAATTTTATTTGTTTTATTTTGATGCGACATGTTTTGTTTCACTTCTACACGAAAAATTGTTTTCATTCTAATAGGATTAAAACTACATTAATTATAAAACAATGACCCCAATTGGGTTCTATAATTTTAACCCCACATCCACCCACTTGTGAAAGATAAAAAATAGTGGGATCCACTCTCAAAATTTTCTACCCCCTTTTTTTTTTTCATGCAAACTTCCCTTTCAAAATCTAATACAACATTTTCCCTCCTTTCATTTTCTATTCGAACTAGGCAAAGTTTTTTTTTTTTTTTTGAGATAAATATTAGAGAGAGAGGAAGAGGATTACATATACATAATTCAGGTTCACAATTTTCATTCTAGTCGACGTTAATTTTGCTAGTGTTTGTAAACTTCACATATTTTGTTCACTTGTAAAACTACAATGGTACATTTTAACTCTTGAACATTAATGCTGAAGATTCTTTTTCAACACGGTAGAACTTCACTTTATCAAAATAATTTTTTTTATATCAAAAAGATGTATAAGAAGTGAACTTTCATTAAAAGATGATTGTTTTGTCAAAGTACAGGACAACTTTGTGGAGACAAATAGTAAACGCACTAGTGAGGTTGGGTTTAGCATTGAGCACTAAGCCGGTGTTTGATTTATACATTTTAACTTAAATAGTATACATTTTTTATATGTTATAATATTTTTTGATTAAATTTTTAGTTTTAATTTATTTTTTAAACTTTTTATAAATTAACAAGTAAAAATTATGCAATTAAAAATATGACAAGTTTTTTAACAAATAATTTAAAAATAAAAAATAATTTTACTCGTTATATGACATAAAATTGCATAATGATTACTAGAATAGTTTTAATTTTTATTGTTATAATAGTTATACAATAGTTACATAATGATTTTAATAATAATTATTATTATATTTTAAAGTTTTAAAAAATATTAATAATTAGATTATGCTAAATCTCCTCAACCCAAAGAAAAAAAAAAAGTCCTCCTCCTGAGTGCCGTGCTTGTTATTGGATGTTGATTTACAATTCAATACAAACACAAGAAAAAATACAAAAGTATCATTTGTGCTTTGGTTAAATACAATATTTATTTTTGGGTTTTAAAAAATTAAAATAGTATCTTATGTTTTTCAAATCATACAAAAACGACACGTTCTTTTAATTTCTTGGGTTCTTTATTTTAAAAAATGGTCAAATTATCCTTGAAGTATAAACACAATTCAAGATATATGTTAAGTTATGCTACATTTTAAATCTCCTCTTAGATTCACCATCAACATGAGTAAAATTTTAAACGCCTATTTTAATTTATTTGAAGAATATATAAGTTTTTTTTATTTAAAGAAAAAAGTGAAACCTTAAGGAAAAAAAAGAACGAAGACTTTTTATTATTTGTTCATATTGCTTGAGGCCAAAAAAATTCAAATAGGAGTCTTTATTCTTTTTTTTTTTCAGTTTTACTTACCTATTCAAATGAAAAAAAAAACTTATATTCTTTTTAAAAAATTCAAATAGTTATATAGGTGGTAGATTTAAGAGGGTGTTTAAAAACTAGCATAATTTAACACATATTTTAAATTGTGCTTGTGTTTTAAGAATAGTTTGGTTATTTAAAAAAAAAAACAAAAAAAGGGTGAAAAAAGGGATGATTTAAATATAATTTAAAAAACGTAAGAATACTTTTTAAATTTTACAAAATCAAGGAAAAATGTTGTATTTAGTCAAAACCACGGACAAAGTAAGAAAAAACCATGCTACCAAGCGTTGAGAAGAAAATAGAAAATTTCCTCCCAGAAGAAGAAGAAGAAGAAGAAGAAGAGGAAGAAATGGAGGGACAGCAATCATGGAAGCCAAGGTTGTCGTTCAGGAACGCCACCATAGTGTTGTGTTTGGTGAACGTGGTCTCCGTCCTCCTTTTGCTTCAAGGCTTTATCTCCTCTGCTTCTTCTCGTTCCAAACTTTCCACCTCTCAGCTGACTTCAGGTCCCCCCCTCTCTCTCTAAAGATTTTCTGAAAAAGAACCAAATTTGGCACTTGGGTATTGAGAATAATTGCAAACCATGCTGACCCTTTTGTCTAAATTTCAACTCTTTCTGTTTCTCTCTTTTTCTACCCGTTAATGAAATTTTGGCTCTTGGGTATTGTGAATATTTGCAAATTACGATGACCCTTTACGTGAATTTCAATTCTATATCTTTCTCTTTGTATGCCCTTAAAAATTTTATGAAAAAAGAACACGTTTTGGAACGTGGGTGTTGTCAATATTTGCAAATCATGCTTACCTATAGTGTAAATTTCCTGGATTTTGTTGAAATTTTATGCTATAACTGGGGAAAGTTATGGGCTTTTTTCGATTAGAGTGGAATTCTGTTGTTAGATGAACAATCCTTAATGTTTATGGGGGAAATTTTGTAGCTTTCATGTGGGTTTTTGGCTTTTGGCTTTTGTCTTCTACGTTAAGAGCTAAAAATGATTGATTAAATCTTATTTATGTCATCTTGCCTGATTGGAAGTGACAAAAAAATTAGGGTCTCTATGTTGTTAAAGGAAGTTTAGGGTTCAACAAACGCTAGAATTTAAGGAATAGAGGAAACACCAATTTCCAGGAGAAATTCTAATCCATAGATATTTATGGTATAATTTTGTTGATCAACTTTGCCAAAAACTCAATCAAATTACGTTAAACTTTCACCTCTTCTTCTTCAAGGGTAATGCCAATTATTAGTGTTATAGGATTTCATAGTTTTGAGAAAACCGCTTGGAAGGTTTCTAATTAAAGGTTAATAAATCTATTATTATGAGTCTAATTATATGGCCAAAGATATGGCTATCCAAAACTCAACATATATGCTGACATGGAATACTTGCTGAGCTTACTGTGATGTATTCTTGATTTTATTTTACATTCCTTGCTCCTTTTTTTTTTTATTTTTTTTCTGTGTATGCTGTTTACACACACCGTTTACATATAAGAGTTGATATAATGATTAACTAAGTTCAAATGGGAAATTTAAAATTGCAGCTCAACTCAGATACATTAAGGAATCTGAAGAGATTCGTCTTGCGATGCAACCGTTGGAACTAATCAAAAGGGTATGGCATTGGTACTATTGTTGCTTTTTCCTTGTTAAGATTCTTAACTACCTTTTCAGATCAATGAAGATTGATATCCACTTGAAAACCCTATGCATTTTATTTTCTGATTACTTCTTCCTGATGAAATGTCATTAAAGTAGAAAACGTTATTATTGTGATTAATATCAAGTAATGGTTCAACTTCTGGAATTTCAACGTACAAATGCATTTATGTTGTATGAATATTTCTTGCTTTTTTAGGTAAGGGAAATTCAACAAGAGTCATATGCAGAACCAGAGAAGGTCCAAGAGAAGGACGCAAAGCAAACTGCAGCAGCTGATCTTTCTAAAAGATTGAAAGATTTACGTTCCTTGAATGATGCAAATAGTTTGAAAGGTTAATTATCACTTCCTTTGAGCATTTCTTATAATATTGATAAATAGAAATAGATCTCTTTGCTGTATATTTTTTTACCTTCTTCTGATGAAACTCCTCAGAGTATAAGCTCTTATATTATTGATAAATAGCAACAGATCTCTTTGCTGTGTTTTTTTTTAACCTTTTTCTGATGAAGCAAGTGTGTTATCATTCTGCTGTGTTTTTTTCTTTTACCTTCTTCTGTTTCAGTGCTAGCCCTGTTTCTGTTTGTGATTTTAGCCATTGTTTTTATTATAAACTGGCCAAATTGTATTTCATGTCAAGATTTGTGCCAATTTGTGTGTAAATTTGTCCTCTTTTCAAGTCACAAGACTTTAGGATCACTATAAAAATCTTAACTATAGTAACAATATTAATTGTACACATGTTATAGACTGCTCAACAAATTGAAATTTGAAGCAAGCATGAAGCTTCTAGCTCATGTAGAAAGCATGCCAACATTTGTGTCGAATATCCGTCTGTGGTTTGTGCTGAGATTAAATGTCTTTCGCTTTAAATTTTATGATCACACTGGAGATTTTGAAATATTTATTTATATGATCAACTTGATTTTACTGATTTGCGTAATGTTTGTCAGCTTTGGAGGAGTGGCGTAAACGGAAGATGGAACGAGCTAGACTTCGCCAACTAGAGAAAAATGGGACACTCACATCTCAAGCTTGACAGAATGTCCTAATACAAGTCATTTGGATCAGTTAAGAGAAGGAACTCCAACTCATCTGGAACCTTTTCTTTTTCTCATCCATTTTATACTTGTATATAACAGAATAGTGATTTGAACAGAGTCCATGTAACAGCTGAGAAATGGTTTCTCTAATAATAAAAGCTCAAAGCTTTTTTGTGCCTTTTCTCATTTTGTTTGCTGTTGTATCATTAGCACAACTGTTTTTTAGATTGTTAATTATTTCTTGGTAAACTGCATTGGTCATGGGTGGCGGGTGGCGGCTTCAAGCCGTTTGGGAACAGAATTGAACTATATTTTATGGTTCTAACCAACTTTTAGTTCAAATTTGCGAGAAAGCATTGTAGCAATTTTGGTTAGAACTATAAAATATAGTTCCAATTATATTCCTTAGCCTTTTCTTGGTTTACTTTCTTTCTAAAGATCATTATTCTTAGAAAATTCATTTTTATCCTTAGGGATTATAACTCTGTTGTTCACAAAATTATGTATATAGTGTACTTTTTAGATTAAGTCTCGCTATTTTGTCAATAATGGGTTATAACTTAATATGGTTAAACATGATTGCTCTTTTGTCTACTTTCCTTTCAAGAGTTCAATATGACTATTGACCAATCACTAGTCCAGCGGTTCAGTTGTCAAAGTTGGTTGAACTACCTTATCTCAAGAACCCTGAAGTTGAAAACAAGCTCTTGACAAAAGCTAGGACTTTGAATACAAGTTCTAATTTTTTTGCAATGTGCATTTGGATTAAAAGAAACGAAATTGTTTTTAGAACATAAATGAGATTTTCTTTTTGTTGTTCATTAGTAGAAAGTTGAAATATAAATAAAATTACTCATTTAAAATTAGTATGAAAGCTCTTTCAAGAGAAGCTATTCAGGACGTCTTCTTTGAGAAGAGCTTCTAACATCTTAAAGTGTTGGTCATTAGGTTAAATTATTAATGTTTTGAGGATAAAACATTTGATAAAGTGTTTCTGATTTTTTTTTTTTTTTGGTGAAACTTGAATTGCATTAAAGAATTTCTATAACCGAACATGGTTAGGGAAAATCACAAAAAAAAAAAAAAAGCTCAGGTTATTAAAGCTTAAAAATGGAAAGAGCAATTTATTCTTAGTCTTAGAAAAATATTTGATCTTGCACAAAATTTAAGGTCTGAGTCATCAGAATGGCCTTTATGAGACATCAAAAAATTCATTTAGGGCTTTCAAAGTTGAAAAATATATTTTCATGATATTGAGTATATTTTCATGGTATCCATCTTTGGCACTTGGTATGCACATGGTTTTAATTCTTTGAAAAATCTGCCCTAAGTGAGCACTTGTTGGAGCTGTATATTTTAAGATTTTGGGTATAATTTGATCGTTCTGACATTGCTTTGGTCCTCTGACACTTCTTAAATTGTTTCAAACACATTATATTATGAAGCTAAAGTTGATTTAAATTTTGTGCGTTTGCGTCCCCTAAGCTTGACTTTTATTAAATTCCGTAAAGAGAAACTTTTAAGCCTATGTTTCTTTCTGTATTGGTTACACTGAAATGTGTCAATTTCTGATTAAATTGGACGTTGTAGGAGTTGCTGATTTCATATAAATCTACGAGATTATAAAGGTTGTGGTAATCCTCAAGTAAAAAAATACCCAATGTATATGGTATGATCGTGCTAATAATTGATTGTCATAGCAAAAAGAAATCAAGCCTATGGTGGCTTGACAATAATGTTATTATGCTGGTGGCCTGACAATGGTGCACATATGCATATTGTCAAACTATTATAGACCTTTGATTGCGCTCTTTTCCTCTTCTATCTTTTAATTTTCTGATTAGTTGAATTTGTGAATCTTTAGTTTGTATATTAGGCCAACCTTTTTACCTATCAATAGGTATTGTTATTTTAATTGTTTGAACTTTTCAACGTTATAATCTTAAATTTTTACCTTATGACACAAAGTTATTTTCAATCATAGATGAGACATAACAATAGCTACCGATAATATAAAAGTGTCAATCTCTCATACATATTGACCTAAAAGTTACATAACAAAAAGTTGACTTTAAAAAGGTTTAGTTTTTATGTTAGTTTATATGTTAGGCCAACCTTTTTTTACCCATTGGTAGGCATTGTATTTTTGTTTGAACTTTTTAACATTATAATCTTAAATTTACATTATATGACACAAAGTGGCTTTCAATCATAGGTGAGACATTGAAAATAACAATACCCATCGATAACGTAAAAGTGACTGTCCCCCGTAAATGTTGATTTAAAAGTTACACAACCAAAAGTTGACTTTCAAAAGCTTTGGCTTTTTACGTTAGGTTGTATGTTAGGCCAATTTTTTTTATCTATCGGTAGGTATTATTATTTTTGTTTGAACTTTTTAACATTATAATCTTAAATTTACACTATATGACATAAAGTTGTTTTCAATCATAGGTAAAACATTGAAAATAACAATACCTATTAAAAGTGTAAAAGTGTCTGTCCCCCGTAAATGTTGATCTAAAAGTTACACAACCAAAAGCTGACTTTCAAAAGCTTTGGCTTTTTTGTTAGCTTGTATGCTAGGCCAACCTTTTTTACCTATCAGTAGATATTGTTATTTTTGTTTACACTTTTCAACATTATAATCTTAAATTTACACTATATGACACAAAGTTACTTTCAATCATAGGTGAGACATTGAAAATAACAATTCCTATCGATAGCGTAAAAATATCAGTCCCCCAGTCCCCCATAAATGTTGACCTAAAAGTTACACAACCAAAAGTTGACTTTCAAAAGCTTTGCGAAAAATTGCAACAAGTTTTAAATCCCAACTTATGATATACCTAGAAACTATTCCTTAATTTTTGGAGATGCATTGATATGTAAATATTTACAAACATGATACTAAAAAAAAACTCATATCTCCACATTGAAAAACTACTATGTTTAGCACAAAGCTCTAACTTGGTTCCGAACACTCTTAAATTCATACACAAAAATCGGTTCACTTCACGAGGCAGAGTGCCCTAATAACAACGGATTATATCAAAAATCTTGGCCTAGCAACTAAACATAAACTATAGTGCAATGAAGTTTGCACCCCATATAGGTAGAGAGGACTTGCCTCTCAATTGAATTAAATTAAAATCCTGAACTAGAAAAATCGTCGGGCATAAAAAAAGAAAGAAAAAAGATGTTTTTTTACAAACTCAACACTTGATGTACTGATAACACATTAGTTTCTATACAAGTTTTACCAAGTTTTGGACTTCATATATACAAGCTAAAAGAATTAACCAAGAAAAAAAAAGGAAAACAAGAAAAAGAAAAGTTTCATATAAGTTGGGCCTACATGCTTTAGAAGGCTCCTGGCAAGACTGGTCCTCTCAGCACGTGCAAATGCTTGGTCTTGATTCCAGAAATGGAACAAAAGAGCATGCCTTCTCCACTTTTCTTCAGTGCTTTTCTGAGGTACTTTTACACTTGGGAAGCACCCAAAGTTTCAAAAATGGCAAGGATTAGAAAATCCAGGAAGCCGTGTCAAAAAACTTCGTATAACATATAGTAAAGAGTCCCATCTGCATAATGTAAACGAAATTAATGAGCATGATTTTTTTTCTTTTACTTTTCATGCAAGCGCATTAACTGGCACTTGCAGTGTTTTAACATTCTCAAAAATACAGAAGTTATCATCCCTTCGAATCGACAAGATTTTTGAAAGTGAAAAGAAGCAGCAGAAAGAACAGGTCATGTAAAAGACAATTAAGATCATTCAGAATGGATTTAGGCCATCTTTGCACAGATTATTTGAAGACAATTCTAGAGAGGGAAACCAAGTTCTCAAGCAGCATACACTCGTCAATATAATATTATAGGCGTATTGACATTCACAGGATTTTCTGATGGGACTCATTTTGCTTTTAATTCCCACACTTCGCTTTTAAGAGTGTTCAAGTACGGATGCTATTTGAGGTCAAGTTGCTAACTAAAATACATTACTCCTATTCTACGTGCATCAACAAATTATCTGACCAACAACACCAAGAGAACATCAAGTGATAAGAATATTAAAAAAATGCATAAATAGTGCTTATAGGGTAAGGGTAAAAGAAAGCAAGTAAAAAAAATGAAAGTGTAATTAAGAACCAACCACGGTGTCTACGCTAGATCAAGAGTCACCAGACTCACCTGTGCTCGAGCATTGAATCACTGGGCCAACCAGATCCAATGATGATACTACTATGTTAAGAAAAATGCCGGCTCACCACCTGATGAGTCTCTCTCATATAACTATGTTAATTCAGATGAAAAAAAGACAACTACTTAGGAATAAGAATGCAAGAACGGCATAAAAGTGACCATCTTTTTCTAAGCATTCGAGCGAAGCAAAACAATTAACATAGATCCAATGATGAAATCCACAAAAAGCTGCACATATTTTATGCATAAAATAAGACCCCTAATTAAAGTAACGTGATAACTTCTCGATCTGCTGAAGTACTAATTCACCATATGTACTTCAGCAGGTGCAGCTTCAAAAGGGAAAAAACTCTGCTCTCAAGGATAAGTTTTATAAGAACCATAGCTAATCAATATATAGCCCAACAATAGTTTAAAGAAATGACACTAACAAGTTATTTGCGAAAATGACATTATTATTCCACAGCAACAGTTTAACACCAACAAATTTACAGAACCATTCTCAAAAAGGAAAATTTAAAAAGAAACAAAGTGAGAGTATGGCTGGAATGTTTCAGCTTTGAATGGAAGGAAAATGACTTTTCATAAAAAGAATCAGAATACTTATAATAACTCAACCAAAGAATAACTTGTCACATTGTAAAGCTCTAAGGTACTAGAAAGTCACCCTCAATAGGAGATTGTACACAGGAGTTTGCACTTCCTTTCCCAGAAAGAAAATTATAGTAGGATGTCTTGGGTGTTTTAATAGAAGGGAAGAAGCTGAAACAGACTTTTTTCAATTAAAGAGAAACACTTAAAATTTGGTTTAGAAAAAGGAAAGACATAAATAATCGGTCATAATTTACGCTGTAAGGTCAGACAACACACATCCCATCAACCTTAAATTGCAAATTTTTTAACCTATATCTACTTTACATAATAAAGCATTAGTATTTTCAATAAAAGATTTAGTTGTACATATGATTGGCATATAGTACAGCAGGAGAGGAAAACCTAAGATCAGCTTAAAAGCCATCCTCTGGCTTTCAGCCCCAGCATTTTCTAGGGATTTTCTGGGAAACAAGGAGACTTAAAAGGGCGAGGAAAATGTGCCCAAGTGCCCAGTCTCCTATAGCAGGAACGTATGCTTATAAAGCATAATAAGCATAAAGCCTGCCATAGACTACTATCCATCAAACAGTCATACTAGATTGTTGAAATGCTGTAGGTGATTGCAAGAGGCATTTCTTCACTTTATTCTCTACACTTCTTGCTGTCGTTGAAACTATGACCTTGTCCTTATCTGATCATCAAAAACTCTCCCTTACCCCTTAACATCAGCGGTTATATCCTAATTAAACTCTTGGCTAGGTATTCAAAACTTATCGCTGAGTAAACTTACTCAGGTGCTATCCAAGAGTTGTGAGAGATCTAGTTAACTACTGCAGACGCGTGGAACTAAACTCCCAAGTAGAAAGCGAATACTGGGACCAATCTTAATGCTGCACTTTACACTCAACAAAATAAAATAAGTGAAAATATATAGTTTCTACTGCACCAACTCCGCTAGCATCCCTCCAGATGCAAATGGTGCAAGAAAGAAAATTAATATCGAACGCATTTATCTCAGCACAAACTGAGAAGAAGACCACTCCTAAATGTATAAAAATTATGAATTTTAAGATAAGATAATCTGCTGATATTTTAGCAGTATGCAATACCATGATTAAATTAAAAACAACGAAAGGATCTCAATACATTAAGCATAACAGGGTAAATAACTCATATGTATATAAAAGAAGTACAATTTTAAGCCTTACAGTATGGAGAAAAAAGTGCTCGATATGAATAAAGAAAATCAGATCAAACATAATTTAAACGGTAAAATATGAAGATCAAAAACAGTAAGACAATATTTATAGATCCTCATATAATTGAGAACACCTAGCATAAAATTACAGAACGAATAAAATAATAACCGAATATGATTTGCATAGCTAGCAATTCTACAATAATGAGATATATAAACACCTTCTCGCCAAAATTTTAAGAGGTCCCATCCACTGAAGTATAATTGATTGTATGATGTCAACAATGGTTACAAGAATAGAACACGTAGCACCTAAAACTAACTATATTAGCTCACATTGGGCTACGGATACAACAAAAGAGCAATAATTGAGAAGCAAAAGGGGCAAGCAAATTTGATTGTGAACCAAATAATGCAACTATTGCTGAGATCAAAGGTTGAATTTACCTCCGTTAATCACGTCTCCTTAACTCTACTGCATATTCAATACACCGTGCCCCTCAAAATTACTTAATCACAGATAGAAAGTTTTGGTGTCCATTCCTCAGCCACACCATAGTCAAGGCTGAGCTCCCTCAGAGGAGGGATGTTTTCCATTGCAAACAACATCAGGTGCGGAAACATTAAATTATTGTGGTCATATAGCACAAACTGCACCAGAACATTAGGAGTTGAACTGTGGGACATATAACAGGCAACATTCCTCATTTTCGACACATCAATCGCAAAATCCAATGGCGGTACCAGAGGATATGCTGGCCGTACATAGTCTGCAAATATCTGAGACAAATCTCCCCATTCTGCCCATCTATCAGAGAACCGATGTGGATAAACTAAGTTATCACCATTCATTGAAATGACATGTGCCTGTTCCCTTGTGAGCACAACCCCAGTATACTCGCATATAAAAGCACCAGCATGCATCAAGTCCAACGATCTCACCCCCCAACCTGTTTCCCTCGATCTAAACACTTCCAGTCTACTCTTAAGCCCATGCTGTGTAACCCTATTCCGACACTGTGGTGGACAACGGCAGAACGGCCCACATTCAAACACCACAGGCTTGCCTCTCAAGAGAATCCCATTACTATCATAAGCAAACTCACCGCCATTCTTCATAGCACAAAAACAATCATCCGTGCAACTCGAAGTGCACTCACACCCAGTCCCATTCCCCGATCGGTGAAACGCAAACGGAGGGAAGACAGTCCTCACAAGATAGTCATAGTACAAAGGCTCCTGATCAGAGTCTATATCATTGAAAAGCAGAACCGGGAGATTCTCTTTCTGCCTCGAGATATCCAAACTCAGATAACCAACAGGCCTCAATGCCAATGGCTTTGCCCTAAGACCCGCAGCAAACTTAAGAACAGAGCTACCCATCTCGGGCTGCCCATCAATTCTCACCAACTTATACTTATAAACACCAAAACCAGACTTTCCCACATCAAACCAACAATCCAAGATCTTATACAAGCCATCATAAATATAAACCTTAGTTGTAATACTACCAGGGTACTTGATTCCTCTAATAACCCTTACCTCAATCCCATAATGCATACTTCTCTCCAAGGCAAGATTCCCACCTTCCAGCTTCTGATGAACGCATTGTTTGTTGAACTTGTCCTGTCCACCATGACCTGTATAGATTATCACATCACCGGCATCTTCGTCGTCCTCGTACCCACCTGAAACTATGACACTGGTCGCAATAGGCTCGCCATTGGAGCTCTGGCTCGCGGGGACATAGTCAATCCCGGCTTGGACCTGACCATGTAACCCGACGACGCACAGTTCCATTCTGAAGAAGAACAAATCGCCAATGTAAACCCCAGGGATCGAGCCGACAATCCTCTTGTCCCTGTTGAGCCACAAATCGCGGTCCCTCATGATCGAAGAAGCCCTCAAATCGCCTCGCATCCGCTTGGAACCAAGCCCCAGGCCCTGCTTCTTCTCCTCCTCCACCGCCGATAAAACCCTAAACGAATCAAATATCATCCTCGTCCTCCTCACGAGGTTCCGGAAGTACCTCTCGTCCTCGATCCCCAGATTCGTGACGCGAACGAGCTCCGCCGATCTCGGAGTCCGTTTCCGGGGAATCATGACCTCGGCGACCTGGTTCTGCTCCGGAACGGGGACGATTGCTCGCGAATCCGGGTCGGAGTCGGGAAGTACGCCGCCGTTTTGCTTGGAGAAAGCGGTCCTGAACAGCTCCGAAATCCGGTGGAACTCCGAGTAGACATTGTTCTCGTCGGTAGAAATGGCGGAGGTCTGGGACAGAGGAGTGTGGCCGAACCCTTGTTCCGAGACAAGCGTGAGCTGCTGTTGCTCCTGCTCCTGCTGCTGCTGAAAATTAGGGCTGAGGTTAGGGAAGAACGGGTCCTGAGGAACTTGAACCTCACCGAGCTGTTGAGCTTGGCATTCGTGGTGGTGAGAGTCAATCGTTTCGTCGAGCGGCTCGCTCTTCGGTTCGAGCTTCGGAACCTTCAAGGCGATTGCCGTGGTCGCCACCGCCGAAGCGTCGGGGAGAAGATTGAGATCCTGAAATGGGAGGAGAGAGCCCATCTAATGTCGAAAACGAGGTTTAGAGGAAGAGAATATGGTGTCTTACATGAAGATTGGCGAGATTTTGTCAATGTTATGCGCAGAGCTTGGAAGGTGCTTTCATGGCGGATTTTGAAACTTTGAGGGAGAGAGAAGAGAGAGGAAGGAAAGCAGGAGGTTTTTTATTTTGTTTTTTCTATTTTTCTCTTAATCTTATTTTTGTGTTTTTTGCCTTTTTTTAATAGGAATTTCCGAAAAGTAAAAAAAATAAATAAATAAACCTTGTAAGAACTTCTACTTTTTAGACGGAATTGCCCTGCTGGACCAAGTTTGGATGATTGAGAAGGAGATTTAGGACAGACCTAAAATCGTGAAAGCATCAAAGTTGAGGTAATAGTGAGGCAATCAGCAACGTTCCTAATCGTTGTGCTCTATTAGTTGGTAACCAATAGAATCATGCCATATCGTCGGGCTGAAAGTTTATAAGGTGTTTGACTAAGAGTGGTATACACTGTAAACATAATTATAAACAGTATAAAATTTTTATATATTATAGTAAAAAAAATTATTACAATATAAACTTTCATATACTATAATAAAAACAATTCTCACAAATAGTTTTCACTGCTCACCAAACACCCACTTAATTTCAAAAAACAGAATTACAATTGATTCCTGTGAGACTGCAAATGTTTTGTCAAATTGTTTTTGTTTTCAAGGAAAAGTTTTGTCAAAATTAATGTTCAACACACCAATATTTATATATCTTATCAAGGTAAAGTGGTGGTACAAAATTTTTAATCTACCTTCGTTACTTGTTCGCAAATATCCTCTTATTACTGTCAACTTATGTACGTAAATCATACTACATTACAAATAAAAGTTTAAAAGGCATAGTCCGAACTATTTTTTTAGTTATAAATAATATAAAGTTCTTACATGTTATAGTAACAATAAAAAAAAATCGTTATAGTATAAAGCTTTCACATGCTACAGTAAAAACAATTATAATCAATGGTTCTAACTACCCTACCAAACACCCTATAAAATAACCTATATATATGCACATGGCTCTTCATTGTACCAAAATAGACTCATTTTGAATTCTTATATGCTAAACTAAATGCTTAAAAAATATAGGTGTTACAATTCTCTCTTTTTTATAAAAATTTTGTCTATGAAATTTGGTGATTTTAATCTCTCCAATTGAACAATTTTAGAAAAATCAAAAGACTTAAGATGACTGAATATTTGGTCCCATGACTCTCTAAAAAATCTCCAAAACCGTATTTCTCTGATACCATTAATATAACATACCCTCAGCTAGCAGCTCTTAATCCTGCTAGCTAAAAAAAAAACGTTCACTCGTAACATCTATTATTGAAATCTTAATAAAAATAATATTGTACAACAAAGAAACTTTCATTGCAAATCATATTCTGTCAATATACAAGTTATTAGAAATCACAAATTTCACATCTAAATATCTCTAGAATCGTCATGGAAACTTGGACCATTCTTGAAGCTCTACTTGGAAGCCACTTATATCACAAGAACTATATAGGGAGTACTCAGTAAGTAAACTATTAAATTCACATTGAAAATACTCATCTTTAACTTTCACTCGAAGGCCCTTCTATATGATGCTAATCTCGTGTTATTGGCACTCTTACTTCAAACTCATTGGCCCCCTTTATTGGAACAATTCTCCCTTATAACATTAATGTCTTTGTTTCATACAACCACAAGAGTTCACACCATACATAAAACATGTCAAAGCATGTGCAAATCATAATCATAATCATACTCAAAATTATCACAACGTAAATTGAAAACATGCTTCAAACATAGTACTTTTTAAGTGATGCAGAGTACATTGCACTTATAAGCCAACTAGTAGATACGGTGGATAAAACTTTCTCATCTTCTTTTCTCTATTTTTCTCTTTTCTTGTTTTCTATTTTCTTTCTTTCTTTATTTCTTTCCCACATTTTGTTGCTCTTGAAATGTGCTGCGAAGTCTCACACACACACACACACACAAATATATATATATATATATATAATGGCATAGACCTGGACTCCTAAGCAACTTCTATCATCAAATAATATTTACTTGGCTATTGAATTGCCACCTCAAGCTTGCCATGATACCATCCTAATCCTTGTCATGCTTAATTAGATATGGCATAACGTATTTTTTCCACGTGCTTGCATTGGTCTCTTGTGTCATGCTTAGTGTTGTGCCACTTCTCACTCATACAAAGCATGACTTGGCATTATAACAACACATGCACATCGTGATAAACTAAAAGCTCTTTTAATCTATCTTCATTCGCAAATATCTTCTTATTCCTATCAACTTATGTGTGTAAACAATACCACATCATGGATAAAAAGTCAATTATAACCTATACATTTATATATAGCTTTTCATTTATCCCAAAATGAATTCATAATTTCAATTCTTATATGCTAAACTAAATACTTAAAAAAATATGGGTGTTACAAAGTGGCCATTATTGAGAACACCGAGACAAGCCGATGTGATTTTTGGTCCCACAGTGGCCCAATGTTTCTAAAAAAAAGGGCGTGGAAACCATCGGAACCCGGGCTTTTGTTGGATGCATACTGAAGAGGGCATTCTTTAGCAGATGAACGAACCTTGCAGGCGAGTTTCCATATTGAAAATAAAATCCGAGAGGTATTGGCATAACAAGAGCCTCAAATTTATCAACGTCGCGGTGGTTGCCCAGACCGTGGGCGTTTCAGCATAAGCAACTCATTACATTCGGCAGGGCTGCTTATCAGATCCCGTCGTCGATATCTTCATCAGTTGCATACGCCAATTCATCAATTACCCTGTTTTTCTTTTGATTGTCAGACCACTTTTCTCTTTTTTTCGCAAGAGGAGATGTTTACAGTAGCTTTTTTGGATTCTTTTCCACTTTGATTTGGTTGGTTTTCCTTTCCCCTATTGCGACTCTGAGCCAGCGTTGATCTAGAAGTAGATGGAGATGGAAGAGTGGGGATGGAGGGCGACTGTTTAGATTGTCGCGACAGAGGAATTAATGGGCTCTGAATAAGACAACTATCACAATTTCAAACGTGCTATCTCCCATGCTGCTTGGGGAGATTGAAGAGTTGTTTGCATGAGTCGAGGTGACTATCGAAGTTCTCTTTGTAGCAAAGTCGAAAGTGGTTGCCAGACGAAGTCTCGACGAGGTCGGAGGTCAAGAGTTCAATGATGATTCACCTTTGTTAAAAGCTTGGAGTTGAGCCTTTTAGCCAGGTGCCATAGGGAAGGTAATTTGGTTGGATGGTGGCCGGAGGTGGTGGCCTGTCGTTGAAGCAGCTTTTCCAGCCATGATCGATAAGGTGTTTGGTACAGTGGTTAAAATCATTGATTAGAACTGTAAACATTGTAGCATGTGAGAGCTTTACATTATAGCAACTTTTTTACTTTTATTGTAATATACGAGAACTTTACACTGTTTTTAACTTAGAACCAACTAATTTTAAATAGGATACGAGTTTTCCTCAGAGGGAACAAAAGTCAGGCAACCTAGATTGTGCTCCCCTGGTCGCCGAGTAGGACTTTGGTTCTTCTCCTTATGGTTTGGAGACGTCAATAAGGACACGAGCTTCGATCAAGGATACAAGCCAACAGCCTCGTTAGTCAGCTTCTACAGTAACTGTGTAGATCTTCTTACCTATTTCTTTGATCATGCCTTCAAGGGGGAGATTGTGTATCTAAATCCAGAACTTCGAGCAGCACGATTTATCCCGTTTTGGGGCAGTATTATCATCAACTTCTTTGAGCACAATCAATGCTTTGTCAAAGGACCATGGCTTAAGGGCCATGATTCTTCTTCGTTCAATTTTGTTATCAAATAGGCATGAGAAGAGGTCATTCCCCATGTCTCTTGTTGTTGGGCATTTTTCAACCTTCCACAACTGGGAATATGTCTTCTAAAAGTGCCTTCATTTATGGGGTGTTCAGACGGGACTTTACTGACTACGCCATAGGCGTTTTGAAATCTTCCTTTGTCAGCCAAAGAGTCGTCGATGTCGAGGACGTCGTTTTCTTATTCATCTAACCAGAAGGTCCGCCATTTTCCTACAATCTTGTCCATGAGAGGGGGGCGTGGAACAAGAAGAAAGGAAGAGAAAGGAGGGGGGGTTGATGGGCTCAAAACATAAAGGGACGTTTGACAAAGAAAACTCTCATAGAGGCTACTCTAAAGAGAACTTATTTGTGTTGTTAACTTCTTGATGGCTTCTGCCTTCAAATCCTTATTAATACTAACTACAACAATAAACATGGGAGAATCATACGTCAGATATAAAGTTTTAGCAACATGCAGAAGATTGGAGATCAGTACCCCACTATAATAACAGTTAGATCATTACCCCAATATTGTAAGTTAGATTTCCAAATGTTTCATAAATTAAATTCAATCCAACTGTATGAGTGATTAATATTTTTATAGGAAATTACCAAAAATATGTCTTCATTTTAATATAAATATCACTTTTTCACTCTCTATTCTTGAAAAACATCATAATATCTCTCGTATTTTGCAAAACACTAAATGTTATCCCCTAGGTCAAATTTGGTTAAATTTTTCAAAATACCAAAATTCCCGTTATGGTCATGTATAATAACAAAATCATATGTAATTAATATACCATTTACCAGAAAACACCTGTCAGTAGGTATAAAAAAGGGGATTTTTCACATAGGTATAAAAAAGTAACCTACAGTAAATATTTGTTTTTCAATTGCCAGATCTAAAAAAAAAAGATGTTCTGGATGAGATATAATGGTTTGAAAATGTATACTAACGATGAGAATATCTATTGTAGAATGATCAATGACTGAGATTTATCTGGCAGGTACTGCAAAAATAATCTATTTGTAAGAAAATAGGCCTAATTAATATGAGAATAAAAATTATTTATTTATGAAGGGCAATGAGAAAAATAGACCAATCAATATAGGAATAAAAATCAGTAGGCCAAAATTTAATATAGGTGATAAATAGACCCATGCACATTTAATAAATAATATAATGACTAAAATACCTTAATTTAGAAAACTTTAATAGTTAGAATACACAAAATCCCCCTTCTCTCACTCCCCTCCATTCATCTCCCCTATCCAAAGTATGGCTCACTGTCGCACATCGATGCTGGTCGACGAGATGACTCGGCAATTGTAACACCCCTAAATTTTTTAAGTGAGATTAATTATGTTAAGTTTAATTATTAAGTATGCCAAGTATAATTTTAATATTAATTGCATGCCAAGCATAATTTTACTATTAATTTCAGTTATTTAAAATTTTATTACAATTGTTATATTTAAAAATTTTGATTTTTAGTTTTTTAAAATACCAAATGATATTTTTACACCATATTTTTCCCATATTTACGAAAATGCTATTGAGCCTTTTACATCTCTCATTTTTCTCTTTCTTTTCCATTTTTTCTTTTCTTTCCTTTTTCTTTCTTGTTTTCTCTCAGCTTTCTCTTGTTTCTCCCTCTGCAAATCTCTTTCTCTCTCTCTCTCTTCTTTGCAAAATTTCATTCCCAAGCTTTAAACTCGTCGATTTAAAGCTAAGAGACGGGGATTCAAGCCAAAAATCCTTTTCAAACATGTTGATTTGAGGTTAGCCATTTTTCTCTCCAAATTTTTTATTTTCGTTTTGAATCTTCTATGCATTTTTGCAATCCGTACTCTGATGAGCTTAAATAATGTTCAATTTGAGTTTGTAGTACTTGTTTTACAATGAATTTAAGCTAAAATCGATTTAAACAAGTTTTGACATTTTTCTTTGATTTTCAAATCAAATGTGAAATTGAGTTTAAATTTAAGAAAAATGATTTAAATCTGTTCTAATATAATTTTCTAAGCTTTCTATGTGATTTTCATGCTCTAGGATTAAGAAAACATGTTTTAATTTGAATTTTTGAGCTTGAAAAAGTCGAGACTCAAAGTCTCGGGTCCTCAGATTTTGTCAGTTTGGCAAGCTGAACTTGATCTTCAGCATGCCAGATTCAAGAAGTTTGGCAGGCCGGATTCATATCTTTGGCAAGCCAAACTGTAGCAGTTTGGCAGGCCGTTCTAGATGTTCGATAGGCCGAACTGTGCAGGTTCGATAGGGCAAACCGGGATGTTTGGCAGGCTAACTATGAACTTGAAAAATTGTATTTTTCTTCCAGTTTTCAATGTTTAATGATTCTGAAATATTTCAAAAAAGATTATGATTTTGTGCTATGGTTATTTTGAGTCAAAAGGCATACTGATAATTAAATTAACATAATAATATTTGTTGAAAATGATTTTTGATTTTAAACATAGTTTTTAAAGTTTTGAACGTATGTGGAGTATACGTTGAATTTATTTGGAGCTTACGTTATTGGATTCCAAATGATGTAGGATATACGTATATTTTCTATCCCTTTCTTTGGCAGCCCTTTTTAAACTGTTTTGGTCAAATACTTGACATTTTGAATGATTGATGAAAATAATTTCTGTCCTTGATTTTGAAGAATTGTATTTTGATATTCTTTCTGATTTTAAAAAACCATACAGTGATTATTTATCAAATTGCTTACAAGTAAGTGTTTATTGATTTTTGTCAAGCTCTTGAGATTTGGTTGTGAATAATATTTTTATATGTAATAATTGTTTTTAAATAACTTGTTTTAACTAATTATCTTACTTAGCCTTCTACTCATATTTTTTTTGCTTTTAAAACCCCCCTTCCAGGTTTGAAGAGGGAGAAAAGTCCTAGGATCAAAACTTGGCTCTATGTGTAGAAATGGTATATTCTGTGGAACTATTGTATGATATGTGTACTGCACGACTTGTCCCGGTCTTGATGTCGTTTCCGTCTCTGTCAATTGTATACTTTTAATTTATCTTAGAGACGATGATTTTCAGTATTCTTGTATTATTATTATTATTGATGTTATTTGCATTTTATTTACTTACCCACCTTTGTGGTAAACATCCACGTGATGGTAAATGAGAATAAGATCTCAGTTCCACTTTTGTGGCATTCACGTGACGGTTACCTCTGATGATATTTATTTACTTTTTACATATATTTATTCACTTTTCCTCTTATTTACCTTAATTTTACCTTATTTACCCAAAACTTACTGACTTCATCCCCAGGGCGTCACAGCCATCGACGTTGTCCCCACATCTAGACGTCTTCCTCCTCGTCCACCTCTTTTTTTCTCTCTCTCCCCCTCCACCTGTCTCCCATGTCTAATGTTCAGCTCACCGCCACACGACCATTGTTTTCTCGTGCCACCATGCGTCTTACAACATCGCCGCCACAGATCAAGTTACTGGACTCTGATATGCCAAACCCCAGTAAGCTTGCACTCAAACTCTAACATTTTCATTACAAACCACCCTCCAGAAGCTCCAATGCAACCTCTTCGTTCCATTCAATCACAGGTCGTTGTCGCCTTTTCATGTCTTTTTTCTCTAGTGCTAATTTGAATATCAATGTTGTTGTTGAGGGGAGCTCACCGAGAAAAAAGTGTTGAAGCTCGGTTGTGCATGCTGTGGGCTCGCCAAAGCTCGACCACGTAGAGAAAGAGAATGATTGAGCAACATAAAGGACAAAAATGTAAAATTGATCCCTAAATGGCCAATTATTTAATAATGTTTTAAAATATGCTATTTATTTTTAAATGCGTATATAATTTTCCTATTTGTTTAACAATTAATTATTTTTTCATAATAAGTATATAACATTTCACCGTAGAATTGCATAAATTTTTACACACCAATTTATCATCATCATCTGTACTATCTTTTTCTTCTTTTCTTTCATCTTGGCTTTTGGTTCTGATCGAAGGGTATAATTGGCAATACATCAGAACTGGGAAAAAAATAACGCCTAGTTTATGACTTTATATATATTGATTTTTACCGGCAAAAAACTTTATTTGTTTTTGGTCCCATAATTAGTAAAGGTCCTATTTATTTGTATAAAAGAAACCAAACAATTGAAGAATGTTGGTTCCCTTTCACCTCAAAACTCCTTAATCAGTCTGGAGTCATTAACAGAGGTGCGTAGGGAAGGACAAACTAAATGAAAAGGACGGAAAATGACATGAAAACTTTCAATCTAACACCTTTTGTTTAACGTCACATCTTTTACGTATTGCTTTTAGTTTTGCTTACAAAATAATTAAAAAGGGCTTTTAGATATTGTGGGCACTATTTTTTCTTTAAGAGAATACCATGAAATATTACCCAATTGATGGGCTACAATTTTTAACTGTGAGGCTTCTCTCCAGTTCGTTAAATAATCATATTTAATCTTAACAATAGGTATTTTTTTAATAATTTAATCTGTATGGTTCTAACAGTTCTCTTAAACATCTTACTTATATTCTACTAGTGGAGTAATTTTTTCATAATACCAAATTTCACAGGATATCTCCAACTTATTATTCTATTTTAAAGTTGCTTTATCTTTAAAATAGAGTAATTTCATATCTAACACAAAGTTCATCGTCAATCTATTCGTTTCAAATTTTACTGGGCTTGTTTGTATTATATTGCATTGTATTTTTTGTGTATAATATAATATAATACAATACAATACGGTGTGCTAAACATGCCCTAAAAGAAATGTTTTATGTCTATACTATGTATATTCTTTTTTATATTCTTTTTATTATAATCCAAACAATTAATCTATTTCAACAATTTGCACATATATATTACTAACATATTAGTGTTTATTATTAAAGTTTTGAATTTTAATATTTGTGATTTTTTATTTTTGTAATTACGTATTAATTTTAGTTAATTTTTACTAAATATTTAATTTAACAAAAATCGTAAAAATTAAAAATAAAAAAGTTATCATTAATAAAAAAGATACAAAGGGAAAAAATGGTGTTGAAAAATATGCAGGTAGAGAAAAATATGAGGTGTAAAATATTATTAGGGATTTTTTAATTCATTAAACCAAAAAAAAAGAAGAAGAAGATAGCGCAGCACAGCGCTGCGCTATGTTGCTGCACTCCAAATTGGCATTCGAAATAGCGCGCGGTCGGAGAGCTTTTGAGGCTCTATTTTGGCGTTTTGCGCTAAATTGCTTCTTGATTGGAGGCGCCCTTGCTTTTAGTGGATTCTCACCATGGCCGTGTCAGATAAATGCGGAAAATGAATAAGAAATGGTTTGTGTAGTGGGCAGGATCAAAATGATATGATTTAAAATTTTATAGTGTGAATTATGTGTTTTAAACGATAATTTTGAATTAATTTTTGAAATATAGGGGTTTAAAATGAGAATAAAACATCATGTCAAGTTTAAAATAAAAACTGACATGTTCAAAAATTATAGTTTATGAAAGAAAAACGAAAATAAGAATATATTTTAATTTAGAAAATAGTTCAAACTATGTGAACTTAAGAGGGACAAAGTTTGAATTTTGGAGGTTTCGGCCGTTTTAAAATAACCTTCATGGTTTATATTGGCATCAGTTATTATTCTACTAAACACGGGTTAAAATCGTCTTTTATGATTTGAATTACCTTAAATGGTTTTGGACCTACGTATCAAACAGTTTATAATAGTTCTTTAAATAAATAAATAAATAATGAAAGAAAAAGCAACAAGAAATAAGATAAAATCAACACCACCACCCTCAACCAAAAAAAATTTTTCATTTTTTTTTTCACTACGTATTAAAACTCTTCCAAGAGTCCCTAACAGATTGGGACAAGCAATCGAGTTGGCAGTAAATTATGTTGAAATGAAAGGGTAAAAGCATAAATTTGATGTGAGGGGGGATTATTAAGAGTTAAAACTTAATCTTGAGTTAGATTGGCTTATTGAGCTACATCATTTGGACCGATCTGAAGAGAATTTACATCTCATTCACTCCACGGAGAAAGAACTTAACCACCTCCTGGAACTCGAACTTGCTCCTAATAACTAGCTCAAAGGGGGAGATATAAATTCGAGGTGTTTTTCAGGAGCAATCCTCCGCTAGAATTAAAGGGCATTACTAATGCTGCGGGTCAATGGGTCACAAAAGAAGAGAAGATTTTGCACACTTTTCACTCGGTTCTACTCGGAATTATTCAATAGTTCATCCCTTAGTCCTTACAGAATAAGGGAGGTCACTGAGTATATTGATGTCTCCCATGATCAGGAAGCTATTGCCTCTCTTAGGAAGAGCCTCTTTGGAAAAGATTTTTAAAAGTTGCTTTTAGTTTTTTGAATCTAAAAGCTGTTTTTAGAAATGTTTGGATAAACTATCAGAAGTGCTTTCGCTCTCTAGAGGTGCTTATTGTAAACGCCACAAAACATAGCTTTTTAGAAAAGCACTTTTGAAATAGACTTTGAAATTTATACCAGAGTATTAATAATATATTATAAGCTTAAATATAATATTTTTGTAACTTATAAAAAACTGAAACCATTTTGACCCAATAAACGTCTTTTAAAAATATGGTTTGAAACATCTTCTGAAAAGTTATAACTTTTACTTTTCTTATTCTACTGATTAAAAGTACAAACAAAAGTTGTGTCAAATAGGCCCTCAGCTTTTCAACCCCGATGAGGTGCGAGTCGTGGTGTTTGCCATGGGGCCGACTAAGGCCTTGGGGCTGGACAGTTTCCACTTTCCTCGCTGTTTTCTATCAGAAGCACTGGGATATAGCTGGAGGGGATGTCACTCAATCGAGTTTGTTTAAGATATAAATTTAAATGCCACAAATATTGTGTTGATCCTTAAAGTTAAAAATCCTTCTATGGTGGCTTATGCAATGTAATGTCATCTTTAAAGCTATCACAAAAAGAAATTTAAATGGGTGTTTGGAAGGGTGATGAGAACCATTGGTTACAACCATTTTTATTGTAACATGTGAGAGCTTTACACTGTAGCAATTTTTTTATTGTTATTGTAGCATATAAGAGATTTACACTGTTCATAACTGAGTTTGTGGTGAGAACCGTTCCTACCACTCAGCCATTAGCCCAAACTTTTTTCGTTTTCAAATTAGTAAATCCTAACCTTAACTAATACTTTTTCAATGTTATAATTACATGATAACTGCATGTTCCTCCTTAAACATCAGCATGCTACGGTTCAGGATAGTTTATGATCAAAACAAACCCCCTTAAATATTATAGCTGAACCATTCAACATTAACGTATATTTAATTGTTGGATTTTTGCTCGAACATTAATGTTCATTTAAAAGTACACGTTCTCTTGACAGCCAATTTCATAGCTATTTTGAGGTCTTTTTACAGCATATTTATTATGAGTTTTCTTGAGTTAGTTGTAAGAAAAGGTGAAAAAAGTCGTTGCAAATAGTAAAAGAGAGAGTTATTTAGCATACCTTAATTTTTATATGTTTTTGAATTTATACACCAATTTTATTTTTTTTTTTGGTGGTTGGGATTTCTAATACACATGGCAAATGTGAAGTCTAACACTAATTTAATGCTCTTGAACATGAAATTATGTTCAAACAAGTAAATTAGTCAAGAATATCAAGACATAAAAAAACATTAAGAGTGAAATGAGTAAAAAATCGGAGTTTGATGTAATTACCTTAAAAGGTTTTGCGTTAAAAATTGTATTTCTATCTTTACTATCAATTTGAGGGGATTTTATAGTAGATTTGAGAATGAGAAAGTTAAATTCTTCTATAAATTTGAGAATTATTTTTTTCTTTAATACATAATAAATTATTCACTTTTTGCATGTTATAACTGGTGAAATAATTAATAAAGTTGATCTTCCGTCGTTGAATGCCTTTAATTGCTGACTGTTTCGCTACATGATGATGATGTTTATTACCCGTGATCTTCCGTCTCTTCCCCACAAAGTAACCCTCCAATCAAGTGTTATTTTTCATTCTAAATTCCACATATATTATATTTGGTTTTAAATTTAACGCTAAATACAATAATGCTAAATTTTGATTTTTATCCCTTATATTTTCGTCATTTGTAAATTATTTAGTATTAAAAATTTATTTTTAGTTGATGTGTTGACATTTTAATTTAATAATCAGGATATTTGATATTATTATTTAAATATTTAACAATTTACTTTTACACTTTTTAAAGCATAATTTTTAATTTTACAATTTTTAAAGCATAATTATAATAACAAACATATATAAAATTTAAAATATATAGATAGGAGCGCAAAAAAAAAAATCAAATATATTATACATTCTCTCTTTTAGAGCTAAGTATAATATTGATATTTGAAATTTGTGTTAGAGATGGGGTGAGATTTAAGCCTAAATAATACAAGAAAAGAAAAAAAAAATAAAGAAGAAGAAATGTGTTTTGTATTGGTTCTGATTTTTTTTAAAATGTTTTTGCATGCCTTCTGAGGCACAAAAGGAAAATGTTTTCTAAATAGTATTTTGTTAGCAAATGCTTTGAAAGCAAGAACGAAAATAAAAAAATGGTGAGAATGTTTTTTTTTTTTTTGTTAAGGAAATAAAAAATTGTCCAGAGTCTCGTAATACACATTTTCATAACATACCCAAATGGTCTCACTTTATTTTCATACCTAAAACAATTTCTCAACAATTTAAAAAAAAATCTGTAAAAAAAAAAAAAACACAATTTTAGAACCTTACTATTCTCAAAACACATTCTCATTTCCATCTTAATACCTAAAATAAAATTATTTTGAAAACATTAATAAACAAGTTTGCCTTGAGAATAGAAAAAAAGCTAAAAAAAAAATACTCTACAGCTGTAAAGCATTATGTAACATATTATATATTAGCATTTATTAACACATTCATTTTTTTAAGGAATTTACACATTTATTTTTTTTATACAAGAGGAAGAGAAAATACAATCACTTTCAGCTCAGGGTGAATAGAATAAAATACTTAACATATCAACTGTGTTTTCATAAATTACTTATTTGATATTAGGGAGAAATAGCTTTTGGATGTAATCCAACCTTTGGTATTTGGTTTATGAATTTGAATAAAAATTTAAATTTTTAAGAAAAAACTATGTTGCAAAGAAGTTTAAATTATAATTCAAACTGCAAATCAAATATAATTTTCATTTGTATCTGTCAAGCGTTGACGTGAGAAATAGTAGATTTTTAAATCTTTTGAAGTAAGTTACATGCAACATAACGTGAATATGTTATATCGCAAGAATTTAATATGTGAATAATATTCAGAACTGCCGAAAGCACACATTGTTAGTAAAAATAAATATAAAAATAAATAGCTTAGGTGTGAGTAAAAGAAAATAAATAAATAAAATAGCTTAGGTGCCAATTGTCACGCATTAAAATGGATCAGGCCAAAAAATAGAAACGTTGCCTTGTTGGTATTAGTGAAGGTTCTACCTTTTTACGCAAACTAGTTAAACCCGCGTGTTATGTACACGCGAGAGTTATTTTTTAAGATAATTTATAAAAAAATTCAAATTACAGTAGCTTGAATTATATAATATAATATATAAAAACTTTATATTATAATATATTTTAACTTTTTATTATATTACATGAGTGTTTTACTTTGTTTATAAGTTCTATATACGTGGTAACTTTTGATTACTCTTTTCTTATGTTTTAAATTATTTAACGCTAAAGATTTTAGTTTTTAGTATATAACAAGCGCAAACATCTTTATGGGTAGTGTTTTTAAAATAATAAGAATTATATAGGAAAAAATAGAATAGGTACGTGTTTGAAAAAATATATTTCAATGACAACATGTGGGAAAAAAATTATTTGAAAGAAGAATATTAAAAAAATTATATATTATAGAGAAAAATCAGAAGAAAAATTATTTTATGATATATTTCATAATAAAAAAGATCAGACTGTAAAAAGAGAGGGAGAGAGAGAGAGAGAAGGGAATATATATATTCATTTTAAAAAAATAAAAAGAAACAAAGCAAAAAAAAAAAAAAAAAACAAAGGAGCTAATCTTGTTGGACAAATTGCTCCCTCCATAGTAACTCAGCTTAGCAGCTTTTAGATAGTCAAGATTACAGTAAAAATATTCTATAAATTAAAAAAAATTAATAGCATGTTTTAAATTATTTAAAGTAGATAACATATTTAGTACGTAAATAATTTATTTACTTTTAGTAAATAAATTTTTTACTTCTAGTAAATAATTTATTTACCTAATGAAAATATAACTAAACTTGCAATTTACTTCAACACAGTTTCAAAAAAAATGTTATTCTCATTTTTTTCTCTCTTTTTTTTCATTAATATTTAGTGGTTCTAGGTAGTTTTGAGTATATGAGTCTTGTATTCAAGTCTCGGGTGATAGTAATATATTTTAAGGTGCTACAATTTTCTTTCTTTTTTCTTTTTTCCCCTCATTTTTTTTGAAATTTTTTTCGCCTCATTTGTCACAAGCAAAAGAAATTTTAGCTCAAAGAGAAAAGAAAAGAAAAGAATTATGGCCTAAGAAAAAAATGACACCTCTTTCATTTTCTTCGAGAAAGAGAAGATAAAGATGAAAGTAAAGTGAAAAAGAAAAAATCAATTAACTAACATATGGTTTTGTTTGGCTTGATTTTTTTTTTTAAAAAAAAAAAACTTTAAACCGACCAAACTATTAACAATGCATTAACATTTTTTCTTTGATTGGGAGCTTTTACTTTCAAAACAACCAAATCGACTATGAGTACCCCTACGTTGAAGTAAGATAAAAAAGGGATTTTTTTTTTCCTTTTTAAAGAAAGTATCCTAAGTGTCAAGCATTTATCATGTTCACATAAAAGTTTGGGACCACATTACCTACTCTCTCATGACTTGTTTGTTGTGAGGATTTAAATCAAAAGATTTAGATTTAAATCTTTTTTTACAATATTTTCTTTTATAATAATTTAAATAAATTTAAATTTTTTATTTGAACCCTTATACCAAACGAGCTATTAATTATTAAAATCGATTATGACCACCATCATGTTGAATTAATAGAAAAAAGAGAATTTTTTTTTAAAAGTATCCTAAGGTGTCAAGCATTTACTATGTTCATCTAAAAGTTTGGGACCACATTGCCTACTCTCTCATGACTTGTTTGTTGTGAGGTTTGAATCAAAAAGTTCAGATTTAAATCTTTTTGCTATAATATTTTTTAGGGATATTTATCTTTTTATACTTTTTATTTTAAGTTAATTTAAAACTTATACATTCATTTTTTAATCACATCAAATATATACTTTTAAATTAGATTTAATACACAAATTTATACCTTACTTCAATCAATAGTTGATTTTGACCTTTAAAATGATTAAATTATTCTTAAGTAAAATAGAGAAAAATTAAAACTTTTAAAAAATAAAAAGAAAACAAAAATAAAAACATATAAAACACTAATTTTTGAGGGTATTCTACATATTTTTGAAGTCCAAAACCTTATTATAAAGTTTTTCAAAGTGTAATGTTCTCTTATATTTCATTAATGAGGTTATTTTGGACAATTTCTTATATCAATTTTGAATATTGATTGGATAAAGGAATAAATATATGTATTAAATCTAATCTGAATGTATAAATTCAATGAGATCTAAAATCGAAGGTATGGTGCTTGAATAAACCTAAAACACAGGGTATAAAAATGTAAATAATCCTATTTTCTATCACAATAATTCAAAAAAAAAATTAAATTTTTATTTAAATTTTCTATTTGAACCCTTGTACCAAACGAGTTATTAATTATTAAGTTTGAAAATTGTTGTCCTTAAAAGTACTAGTACAAAAGAAATATCAACAAAGCACAATTTTTCAACTATCATATTCTCAAATTTCATTAAATTGCTTTACGTTTCTTAATTTAAGCATCAAAGCATTTCTTACATTCACATAAAGGTTTGGGAGCGCATGGCCTACTCTCTAAATTATTAAGATCCAATTTATGATTGACGTTGTTCCTAAAATTAACTTTTAAGAAAATAAAGTCCTGTAAATTTATTTGGAGAATTTTATAATATGGTATGAAACAAAATACCATATTAGCATGACACAAATTTAAACCATAAAATTTTTATCAAATTCTATTAAAATGTTGCACTTTTTTATTTTAATACAATCTTGATTCGATCTGACTATATAGAATAGTTTTCCACAAGTATGACGGTAAGAATTTGCAAACCTCAGAGATACCAAGTTTCCAAATAAAAATATAATTAAAATGGATCAAAACAACAAAAATCTCATAAAATGAAAATTGAAATAAAATATTAACAAACACAAGACATCTATAGTTGTTTGCCTCAAAGTAGCCTATGTTCTATGTTCGGATGAGTGAGGGCAGCCTAGTTGGTTGTAAGTCTCTCCACCCCAACTATAGGTTGTGGGTTCGAGTCACGCTAAACCCTATTCAATAGTGATGGTATTACCCTCCCCTTCCCCCTCCCCTTTATCAAAAAAAAAAAAAAAGTAGCCTATGTTCTTTGGTTTGATGCATTGTTATTGACGAACTTTAAATACACACTATATTCACAAAATCTCTTAGAGTACAATTTGACATAGTAAATGTCTACTCCCTCCCCTTCCCCCTCCCCTTTATCAAAAAAAAAAAAAAAAGGTAGCCTATGTTCTTTGGTTTGATGCATTGTTATTGACGAACTTTAAATACACACTATATTCACAAAATCTCTTAGAGTACAATTTGACATAGTAAATGTCTACTCTCTAAAAGTCAAGCCTTTTTTGAGCCCCGCTCCTCCTATATATTTATAGAAGGCTCTTGTTTTCTAGTTACCATCTGGCGTGATTATAACCAAGTTCTTCTTTTTCAGGACATCCACACCACTCTCTTCTTCTTATATGAGGATAGGGGCTGTCATTTGCCTCCATCTTTAAGGATCATGATCATGGTTGTATGGAGAGTTGTTTCGCATCGTTCGGATGTTATTTGGTTATGGCGAAGTCGATCTCTCTTAGAATAAAAGCTCTGTAAAATGGACCAAGTATCAAGACTATGGCGTGCCATTTCACGTTGGATGTTGCAAGCCACCATGTGGTGGGAATAGGTCGCCATAGTCCATGCAAATCATGTTACAAATTAAAAACCCTAATTTTATCGAGAGCAAACAAAAACACATGGAGAAAAAATAAGCAGAAAATCACACACAAAATTTATAGTGGTTTGCTCTTATGCTTTGATTGGTATGAGTGAAAAGTGGAGGGAAAGAAAATATTAGAAGGATTTTGGGATAGAAATTGATATGATGGGGTGTTTGGTAGAAAAGAAATTAAAATGGAAAGAAAAAGTGGGTGGAAGAAATAGCATGTGGGTTCCGTCAAAATTGATCTCTCCAAATGTGGGAGGATTTTGTGAGGGAAAAGTTTGACAGCAATGCAAAGAAAATAAAGTTACCAATTTGTCCTTCTTTTCCATCAAAATTTCAACAAAAAATTTGGACACCAAACGAGGGAAGGTAAAATAGCTAAATAATATTTAGGCAAAATGGTAATTATATTAATAGTAGTTTTTCCATTCCTTTGGTTTTTCTTGCAATACCCAATAAAGAGAAGGTAAAATCATTTTCTTTCCACCTTCACATACCAAAAAAATAAAGAGAAAATCAAAATCTTTCATTTCTCTTCAGTTTTCTTTCTTTTATAGTTTTCTCCTCCCTCCTATTTTCTTTCCTTCTTACCAAACGGAACATTAATGTGAGTGCTACATCTATTTTCAGTTGATGTATAAGATTCATTATAATGAAGTAGAAGTTTATAAGAGAAAATCACACACCACTCTCAACTTTGTGTTTCTCTCTAACCTCTCTAACAAATCCCAATTTAGTATCCTTTTATATTTGGAAAAGACTAAAATAATCAAATTTTACAAGTGTCAAATCTTTAAACTATGTCTAATAAAATCTTAGTAAGACAATAATTCTCTACCTAGACAATAATTCGCCAATATATTAAATTAGGCTTTACAACATAACAAAAGATATCTATCGAGCTCTTCCGATTAGATTTTCATATTTTTCATATGCCTCGTAGCATAAAGAGCTCTGTCAATCTCCTATTATCTAATGCGTCAACTTATGAAAAATTGAGGTTATGTTCTCACGGAAAACCTGTCACGCCCCGGAGTACGGGAGGTGACGTGGCGGATTATTTAAATTAATTTAAGGAGTATTTAATTAAAATCAAGAGTTTAAGGGTTTGAGTTAAATATAAAATGTGAAAATTTAAAGAAAGCCATTGCATGAATAATTAATATTAAAGAATAAACATAGCGAGTATGGGTCCCACAGACCCACAACTTGTGCACACACATGGTACTGACAATATCATAAATACAATCACAGTCCAAGTATAAATAAAGTTAAAATCTTACATGCCTTGATTTAAATAATACAAATTAATCTACTAGTCCCTCTATTGCTCATGGGTCCTGTCCGTTGAATCTTCTCCAAACCTAAATGGAAAACCACCTAGAAGGGGGGAAATTTAAAACAAATAAAACGTGAGCGAAAGGCTCAGTAGGACTATATTTTATAAAATAATTTAATTTAAAGAAACATTTTACTATTCATGGATTATTTAAAAGAAACCTTATACAAATAAATAAATAAATAAATAAATTTGAATAAAACCGTTCTTACCCAGAACAGTTTACTCGTACAACCAAAAATATCGTTTTCCTTTTCTAGGCAAACCATAAGGATATCACCACCGTAGTGGCCCAGTTGGGTTTCGGAGCCTGCCCCCAAGATCGATCGCTACACGACCCGATCTCTGATATGGCATCATGCCTATGTGTTTATTTCCATCATCATTCAAAACCCAATTATCGAGTATTGTCATTTACTTTTATTATGAAGTCCATTTCAGTTCACAGTATACTAAAATATAACCGATAAATTCATTTTCAAACAACCGTTGAAAACATTTTAATAGAAATCCTTTTTAAAGCCAAATCATTTTGAAACTAGGCTACTAAGGAATAGGATAGAAGTCCTACCTCAATACTCGTGCCGGTGCCCCACACCGTAATCCCGATCCGCTATACGTTAGCTCCGCGGAACCACGAACGATCCTAGATAAACACTAAGTCGATCAATATCTAGTTCGAGACATTCTATGCTATTAAACCATTTCATGATGTCCTAGTGTGCCATTTGTATCCTTAAAATCATTCTATAAGGTTGGAATTTAAATCGGGGTCCAAAATAGTGAAAACGGGTGAAAAATCACAAATTTTTTTCATGCTCGGTCGGCTTGTCGGACTCCCTGCTTCGGTCGGCCTGTCGGACTCCCTGCTTCGGTCGGCCAAACTGTGCAGTTCGGCCTGCCGAAAACCAGGTCCGGTCGGCCTGACATTCCCAGGTTCGGCCTGCCGGATAAATGAACACCGGCCTGCCGGATAAATGAACACCGGCCTGCCGATCCTTAATCTGGCCTACCGAACACGTAGTTCGGCTTGCCGAACTAGGAAAACCCAGAAATTTCAGCCACGGGTTTTTCGATCCCTAAAATCTAAATTTTGATTTTAACCTGTTTTTCTCAAATCTCAGGCATGGAAAACAATCATAGTTGATAAAAAACATACTAGAATACATTTGAACTCATTTAAACAAGATTTAAACTCAAAAATCTAAAAATGAGAAAATAGGGAGAAAAAAAGAAAAATCTTGAATCCAATCCGTTTTTCTTCAATCTAAGCTTAGATTCTAGTTGTTCTAAGTTCATTTAACTCAAATCCAAGGTTTTCTAAGCTCAAGCAAACCTAGATTTCAAAAATGCACAAAATTGAAAATTTTGGTAAAGTTTAGAAATTTCAAAACTAACCTCGAATCGAAGCTTCAATCCGCGTTCTTGGTTGCCAAATCACGTTCCCGAGCTTCCTCCTTGCTAACCCGAAGCTTGGATTCAAATTTTATTCAAAATTTTGAGAGAGAATTTGAGAGAAAATAAGAGAAACCAAGTGAGAGGAAGAGAGGGGCTCACGGCAAGAGAAGAGAAAGAGAGATATCTGAGAGAGTGAGGAGAGAGGAGGAAGAGAGAGAATAAATAGAGAGAAACAGTGGGCGGTTTTACTGTGCGAAAACCATGTGCCGTCCACAGTTTTGTAAAATAAAAGATTTTTAACATTTCACAAATTGTTGTGTTTTGAAACTCAAAACTTCATTTTTAAAACAATAAGAAACCATTTGAATTCATCAAATTAACAAAACAACCAAAAATTCAAAATCCAACCAAGTAATCAAATTAATGTTGAAATATTAATTATGGCACACTAACTCATCATTTATATTATAATAATATTAAATAAATTCCAGGACGTTACAGCTTCTTCGCAAACTCATGTTGCTACAAAACATCAATTCAAAATGATCCATACCAAAAGACCTCAATTCATCAAAGACTCTTGTCTTAATTCAAGACCCGTTTGATTTTGTTCTGAGAATTTTTGAAAATGTTTTTGTATGTTTTTTGAGGTAAAAATTTCAAAAACATTATCAGCATAATTATCAAAAAATTTTCATTTAAAAAAAATTATTTTCATTTATTTTAAAAACACAACAAAACAGTTTACTTGTCAAAGTTCGCTCATATTGTTCCTCAAATGATGTACGGCTATAAGTATTTTTTGTTGTCTTGATTGATCTTTCTACTCTAATATTTCAGAAGAATTCGACAAGGCCGGATTGTGATTTCCAAACAATTTTATCGTTTACGACTGTTTTGTTGTTTATCTTGTTATCTTAAACAAGTCAAATATTGATGCATTTATGGAATTTAAGATTAGAATGTGAGAAAATTGAATAATTTCTTTTCTATCCAAAAAATTGGATCATTTTCTTTTTCTATAATCTATGCAAAAATCACCAAGCCTAAGTACTTTTATCAATTTCTTCTTCTTCTTCTTTTTTTTTGTAAATTTCTGATTAGGTCAATGTTAAAGAGTAATTTTTGTACAAAAGTTTGACTGGTTAAATGGTTATTTTTGTTCTCTTTTTTACAAGACAGAATACTTTTTTCAAGTGGTTAAAGAGGCAAATGTGGGATTTCAATGGAACTTAGCATAACTTTATACTACATTTTCCTTGTTAATTAGTACGGATACTATATTTTTATAACCTAATTATTAAAGCGAAATTATATAAATTTAAGATCTTTTCATGAACTCTAATAAAAGTTTGTAAAAAGCAAAAGATATCTCACCATAGTAAATAAATTTTTAGACAAAATTTATTTGATATTTGAATATTGTTTTTATTTTATATGGACTAGTCAAAAAACAAATATAAACTCACATAAAATGGCGGAGTCACATTGAGATTGAGCTGAGAGAAACATTTGCCCTTTTAGGCCTTTGCTAACTCCATCAAAATATTGTCCTTTCTTGAAACATTTTCTCACCTCCTTTCTTTTTCTTTGCTCCCTTAAATTCTTCAAATTGCACAATTATGTTTTTTTTTTTTGTTATGCGTCTTTTTTTACTTTCCTTTTATGTGTAGTTATTATCTGAAACTTCAAATTTCTAGTAAACGAAAGTTCAACTAACTAAAATATAAGTTCATTATTATTTCAACTTTAAAATTTTAAAACGAAATCTAACTCTATTAAGGAATAATAAGTGCAAGTGGATAAAAGCTTAATAACCACAAAGTAAGATTTCTAAAGATTCGCGTGTGCAAATGCTTTTATTCTTTCCTTTTTGGTAATTTTAGATTTTAAATCAGTAAAAAATTAAATAAATTCTTTCCACGTACTCGCAAGCCAAATTCAGAGAAGAAAAATCTTTAATTTAACATGGGGATGAAGAAATTGGAAATTTCTTCCGTTAATGGTAGTGAAAAAAAAACCTATCAATAAATATATATATTTTTTAACTTTAAAAAAATATTTAGACTAAATCTAATGGTTTGAAAACATACACTATCGATAAGAATGTGGGACCCGAAGATATTCAACACTTATTTTTCTATCTAAAACAACAACAACAACAACCATAACAACAATAACAACAATGACAGGCGTTTCATGACAAGGTTTTTCTGTGCAAGGAAAAAAAAAGTTGGAAGGTTTAATTTTGGAAAGTTTTTACGATAGAAACTGTTCTTTTTTTTCCTACTAGGAAGAATCATTATTTTAATTGTTGAATCAAATATTTAACTGTTTGATTTATTATTGAAAATAATTATGTCACATGCTGTAAATTTTATAGCAAACACTCATAAATCAGACTATTTAAAATTAATCTAAAGATCAAACTTAAATTACTACCTATAGTAAGAAAAAAGAACAGCTTTTACCGTAGAATTTACAGAAAGACTCAAAGCTAAGGATCATACTAACGTCAAATTTAGAAGAATTACATTAACGTTAGATTACCCGGAGGAGAGAATTCCATAATATTTGTAGCATTCACTCTTTTGGCAAATAAAGAAGAGAGAGAACCATTGGCGGATCATTAATACCCTTATTTATGACAATTGATGCCTTACACACTGCTATTTAAGTCACATAACGACAAATATATATAATCACATACAAAACTCCGTTTTTTGGCTGAGAAGACAACGTTTTTGTGTGATCACGAGGTGTTTGAAAGGATGGTTGAAACAAGTGGTTAAAACTATTTTTACTGTAGCATGTGAGAGTTTTACACTGTAGCTTTTTTTTTTGTTATTGTAGCATGTGAGAGCTTTACATTATTTATAACTAAGTTTATGATAGGAACTACGGTTACCACTATTCAACTAAACAGCCGGCATATGTGTATGTGTATAATGCTGATAATACTAACCCTTCCATAAAACGGAGACATGTTCATATATACGTCTTCTGTGTGTGACCTCTTAATATATATATATATATATATATATATATATATATATATATATATATATACGGGGACAATTGGACTATGGGGCCTGTTATCTATTATTATTGTTATTATTTTTTTTAGAATAATATTGGGACTATTATTGATTATAACTCAAGATTAATATCCCTTAAATAAAAACTCAACGATATTTAATATCCCTAAAAAAACCCAAAATTAGTAGCCAACTCAATCTCGAATTACACCTCTAATTAATATTAAGTAGTTTTAGCCCTTAATTTGATGAATATGAATTCCTCTTACTTCAAAAAAAAAAAAAAAAAAAAAAAACCTAGATCATAAGAATTTGCTAGATAAAAATAGTTCATGTCTTCATGGGCATGTTGAACCTACGTGTCTTGAAAAGCCATTAGTTGAGGGCACATATATATTACCGTTGTATTTGTTTATATTCTTGTTGTTAACGTAATCACCAACGAATAACTCTCATGAACGACCCTCTCTTTTTTTTTTCTTTTCTTTTTTTGGGGGGGAATGAACGACCCATTTGTATGACAAGAATATATCATTCTAGAATGCACTAAAAACCATTTTAAGTATGGCCAATTTTACCTTGATTGAATCAAAGATGATCTGATGTGTTTGACACCGTCGATTGTGGACAAATTAGTTTGGACTCTAGCTGAGATGTGTGTTTGGCGTAATTTGCACTGGACAACCGCACCGATTGATATATGTGTGTGTATATATATATTTTTTTTTTCTCCAATAAAAAAACAGTGATGTCCTCACGAACCAACCCAACAGTCACTTTGACAATCTATAAGTAAAACAAAAAGAAATGCAACGCATGGCTTCATCTATAAACGTTCTTAAAATCCAGAGGCACATTAATCCTTTCAAATTTATAAGACGTTTAGAAAGTGAACCTAAAGCAAAGTTTGAACAAAAAATAATATAGGAATCTAATTTTTGTCAACGAGAACTATATAAAAAACTTGGTTTGAATTAAAAGTTTTAGTTCAAATTACCAAAGCACATAGGTTAATAATGAGCGTTATAATTTCAGCTTTATTAAAGAATTAATTTCAATTTCAATGCCTATAAATGAAAAAAAGAAAATTAGACAAAACAACGTAATTACCCTTAAAGAATTATGAAAAATATATTATAAATTTAAAAACATAAAAATCCTAAAAAAACATTTTATTTTAAAAAAGACCTTATTTTCATGGCTTTTTAAATATAAAAATATTTTTAAAAAAAATTTCTCGAGAAGAAAAATATATTTCAACAACAAATTTGTTCTAAATAAGTGTATTTTTTATCCAATCTTTATTTTTTTGTCAAAATATCCATAAAGGATAAAATTAAAATAAGTTTTCAAATTTAAATAATACCTATATAGTTTCTAAAAACAAAAGAATAAAATTGAAAACTTGTTAATACTAGAACATAAAGCTCTATAATTTACCCATAATAAAAATTATTTTTAATAAGGAGTTTAGAAAATGGTTAGAACTGAAGCTTTTAAAGTGAAAACTATAACATGTGAGAGTTTTATACTGTAGTTTATTTTTTTAATCACTATAACATATTAGAGCTTTGTACTATAACAACTAAAAGTTTTAGTTATCGTTGATTTTACCAAACAAAATTATAAATGTTAGGGGAGAGAATCAATCCCGAAAGGTCGTCCTTGTCTGTATCTCACCAACGAGTGCACCGATTGATATATATATGAACTATCAACTTCGAGATTCGTAGGTGAGAGAGATTTTCATGAGAAAGGTAGTGTAGTAAAACGACAAGTGTCCTACCACCTGTAACCAAAAAGTCCACATGCAGAAGAGGGTCGAGCAACACGTATCAATATCCACAACCTTGGTTGTTCTACATATCCTTCTTCTTGGCTCCTATTACAGGACACAGGTGTTCATAAACGAGTAGGGATAGAGAAGTGAAGTGGTGGGTTATGATTAATTTTTAGGTTTTAAGATCAAGGGAAGAAGAAGAGAGAGGGAGAAAAAAAAAAAAAAAAACTGAGTGTTGCTGTTTTGTGGTTTGGAAAAAGAAGGGAAGAAAAATGTGGCTCGGACGGTTGGAAGAAATATAGCAGCTCCATTGCTGTTCCTTAACTTGATTTTGTATTTTATTGTTCTGGGCTTTGCTAGTTGGTGTCTCAACCGCTTCATCAATGGCCAAACCAACAACCCTAGTAAGTTCTCTCTCTGTCACACGCATTTTGTGTCTTAACTAATTCAGACCCTTTACATAGTTTTGCTTATTTTGATTTTTTTTTTAATTAAGAAATCTTTGTGCTCAAAAGACGTGACCTAGAGAATACAATACAAAGTCCATATTTATTCTTTAATTTTAATCCACGTCGGTGTTCAGAGACATAATCTAGGGGTAAATTACCTTTGACTCTACCTTAAGACTAAATGTAAATTATTTAAGTGTGCACACTTTAATAAGTCCAAAAGAATCTTGTGTTGAGGACAAGTGGATCACGTGGGTGTGGTTTTAATGGTTATTCTAATATTTGTTCGGTAGCGTTTAGCCATCTAACCTGTGATAAATTGAAGAATTTAGATAATTAAGGTACATAAAGTGGAACATTATTATTTTTTTAATTAATATATGTATTTATTTTTATAATGTAATCGGTAAGCAAAAAGTAACTAACTATTTTAAACCCGTCCATGTATATAGACACACTTGTCTTTAATGTTTGTTTTTCTTGTGCAGATTTTGGAGGAAATGGGGCAACAATGTTCTTCCTGACCTTCGCCATACTGGCTGCTGTGGTGGGCATAGTCTCGAAATTCGCCGGTGGCAACCACATCAGGGCTTGGAGAAACGACAGCCTAGCTGCCGCCGCCGCCTCAGCACCCATCGCTTGGGCCATCACTGCTCTAGCCTTCGGGTAACTTTATGCAAATTGATCACCATATAAAACTACACATAATCTCCATTTAACACATCATATAATAACCACATATAAATATATATGTATTTATAGGTTGGCTTGCAAGGAGATAAACATAGGAGGACACAGAGGGTGGAGGCTGAACGTGTTGGAAGCCTTTGTAATAATTCTGATCTTCACCCAGTTTATATACGTTCTGTTGCTTCACGCCGGCATTTTCAGCAGCAAGTACGGCCCTGGATACCGCGACACCGATTACGGCGTCAGAGAGCGTGGAGAAGATCCTGGCCTTAAGGGTGGCACTGCCGCTCCTGGCAGAGTAGTTTAAGACACGTATATATATGTCATGCATATATGTACGTGTCTCTATTATGTCTCTTTTTCTAGTTTAAAGAAAGACATGTATATGTCTTTGGTTGGCTTCTTTTGGCTGATCGATGTTTGCTTTATCTGCCCTTTGGTTGGTTTCTTGTAAGTAGATTAGATTTGACTTTTGTAATGGTGGTTGTTGTGCACATCATGTTTGTTGTTGTGTAGAATGTTGGGACTTCTTAATAATCTGATCCCGGTGTCTTGTGTGTGGTTATTCATATCAATGTGTGACTTTCAAAGAACACAAGCCTGCAAATGTAAATTTATATCTTATTTAAAAGAGACCTCCAAGAAAAAGGTGTGTGTTTAGGAGTTAAGTTGAAACTTAAACACTTTTACAAACAATGTTGTAGCATGAGAGATTTTTACGGTTTAGTATAGTTTGATTTTATACTATAGTACATAAGAGATTTAGCATGTGAGATTTTTATGTTGTAGTATAGTTTGGTTTTATATTGTGGAATTTCCTCAAATCGGATGACACAAGGCGAACTAGAATAGGCTGATTGATCCGTTGTCTTACTTTTTTCCTTTCCCTCTTGAGTAATGGGAAGCGGGCTAGTCCCCGAAAATGACCTAGTCTTTTGTCCTTGGGGATTACAATTTCTTACTTTTTTTCGGTATGTCGTTTTGCAAGCATACCAACGCGACATTCTACTGTCAGATGGAGACTAATTTACCGGTGGGGGTCATGACACTTGTCCTTTGTCTTCTGACAGGCCTTAATGTGACATTTGAGTCGTAGGCGAAACCCACTTAACACCCGATTCGAGTGGCAATCTATAAATAGAGTGCATTTATTGCAGCTCAAACAAGCGTGCTTTTTCTCAACTAACCAGTTCATGTTCTCTGCCGAGTAGTGCTTACCTTGAATATCGGAAAGCTCTTGTTTGGTACTCTACTAGTTTCCTCCTCACCTCTGAAGTGTTCTTCTTCTTGTTGCAGGTTCGCTGAGCAGGCAGAGACAAGCAAAAAAGAGCTGACTGTCCATTGTTACAAATAATGTCGTAGCATGTGAAATTTTTACGGTTTAGTATAGTTTGGTTTTATACCATGGCATGTGAGAGATTTAACATGTAAGATTTTTACGTTGTAGTATAGTTTGGTTTTATACTATGGTGTTACGGGTGTATGTGTCTTAGATCCCAATCCCACAAATAACGGGGCTTCGTTAAAATTGCTCTGATGGTACAACCATTTGCAACATGGAAAGTTTGTAGCACTATGAAAACTTTTTGGGGAATTTCTATAGCAAGAATGGTCATTTTTCATTAACAGGAGGAGTTAGCTATTGATTAAACCATTGAAATTTTTTCAATCAGATGGTACTTAACATAGAAATTCTCTTATTTTGATGCAAATAAATTTTCTTCTTATCGAGTGCTAAGTACCTGTTCTCAAATTTCAGATGGAAAAAAAGAGAAAAAAAAAAAAGAAAAAAAGAGAGACCTGTTTTCTCAAAAAGGGGAGACGACAGCTTCTATGGTATCGATTAGGTCCAAACACAGAGGCTTTTGTTGCAGGTACAGGGGGCAGTAAGTAAGCAATAGTACATTTTCACCCAAAAAACAAAAGTAAGCAATAGTACATGTACAATCAGGTGGGGTTTTTGTCCTTTTCAGATTTTATGCTAAACAAGACTACTGGAGGAACGTATTTAATAGTGCCCTTTCTGCTAGTGTCATTGGGTCTGACAACTTGACATCATGTGTACATCTTGATGTTGATGTCGTGCTTGAAAAATATTTTCACACGTGCCCTCTGACAGGCTAAAAATGGAAGTGGGGTCTTTTTGTTCATTGGAAACAAGGCAACGTGCCAACAAAAGAGCTCATCAATCAAATGAGACTTATCTACGACAATTATATTAGCAGAGCAACACGTAATATATCCCACACATGTAATATATATCCCACATGGTCTGCATCAGTGAACATAGTTATTGGGCCAAAATAGAAGAGGGTGATGGCCGACAATTGCTGCTCATATGAGGCATTTGACTTTTCCTCAAATACCATTTTTCATATTAGTGTTACATTACAAGTCACGAATACCATCAAAATGACCATAGTCGTCATATTTAAAACTAAAAATGAGCATATTCTAGTGTACAAATCTTAACTTGTATAAATCTTGAGTTGTGTTAACTGCAGTTGTTGGTTCAGACACTTTTTTAGACGCCTGCTAATGTCACGTGTCCCTCAGTTTTATCAAATAACTACGAAACAATCTTTTTTTTTTTGCAACATTTTACAAGATCTCCATTTTCTTTTTAATCCAAGTATCTCATCCCATTTTCCAGCTTATTTTTTCTCTGCTCATTTTAGCATTTACTTGCAAACACTTCGTGTTTCTGCAAAGTGGGTTGGAGTTCAAAATTCCTTGTTGGGAGTAAGAGAGAAACGTCGATGCTTACCAAGCTAAGGGAAAGCCACTATAGTACGTGGATCACTTTTGCAATTCATTTCTTGTTTGGTTTTTTCTTTTTTCTTTCACTGGAAATAATATTAGAGTGTAGTAAAAGGTTTTTGAAAAGAAGGTAGCAATAAGTTTTCACAAATTTCACATTCATAGTGGACAAAGTGAAGTGCTCCATTTTCTTTATATTTCAAAAAAAAAAAAAAAAAAGAAAGATTATAGTCGGTTTATTAGACAAAGATTAGTCAACCGCCGTCGTCGGTTTCCATGGGCGATGATAGCGATTGGCCTCCATCTTCCCAGTAAAGAAACATTGTGATTTTTTTAGATGAATGACGCTCGATTCTCATTTCATTTCTTAGCTGGAATCACAGAACATTTTTCCCCAATTTATTGCTATGAAAGCAAGTTGTTTGGGTACTTTTAGTGTAATCAAAATTACCCAAATAAGAACTCTACTTCTCAAGTTGGATAAATATCTAGGCAGATGAGAAGGTCAAGTCTGTCCCAGGTTTCTTGCTTTTTAGCAGAAACAATGAAAAGGGAAAGTCTTGTTTGTTTTGTTGTTGCCTGTCTTCTTAAAAGATGCCTGTATCTGTTTTAGCATCTGAACTAACATCTACATTTAGCACTCCTCAAGAATCTTTAAACATGCTTGAAACTTCATGTTTTCAAGTCTTGTACCTGAGATAACATTTGTCCATCACCATCTTTTTCCTTAACAAATAGGTAAGAAAAGACGCTCAGAACCAGCCCCAGCCCCAGATTAGAGGGGTCGACTTCTAAATAGAGGAGGCTTGGAGCTCAAGAGCGACGAATAAGTTTTTCTTCTACTCGACAACGGCTAATCAGTTGTTCTTCCACTGTGGGTGCTCACATTGTTAAATGGTTGGTCTTTGTCTATTGTTGGGTTGTGCTGAAAACCGTTAAATATTTAACAGATAATATCAAAAGGATCACTAATGCAACATATTCTAAAATAGAAGGGATCAGTTACCAAGAATTTTAATTCAATCACTAAATTGTCAAACACGAGAAGTTCAAGGGTTATCAATGCAAAAAAGCCCAAAAAAATCAGGCAATATAATTGGTTTGCGGCTCATAACAAGTTGAATATTAGCATCGACCATTAGAAAAATTAACCAACATAATACGCTGTTACAATACTCATCTATTATGCAAGTCTAAGGGCCAACAGAACGGTAAGAAAAAGAGGTAAAGGCAAGCTATTGTGTGGGGATTACAAGCTAAACTATTGTGCTGTTTATTTCAATTCTTGTGAAACTAAGCGAATGAAGAAAAACCCACCTTTGACGCAGATAACCATGTTCAACATGACTCAACTTGATCTTAAGCTGCACCTTCATTGACAAATCCTTCCTTGCGACCTTCAAATCCTGGCCTCATGAGCTTCTTTTCCCTTTTTGCAATCTTCCTCATTTTCTTATCATGTTTCTTCGCTGCTATGTTTTCCGACCTCTTTTGTTGTCTCTCTGCTTTCATCTTCTGTGTGGCTTGAACCCTCTCCTTCCATCTCTGAGCATTCTTCTGCTGCCTTCTCTTTTCCTTTTGAATGCTTTGTTTCAACAACTTGGGATTGTCATGAACCTTTTCCCCCGCAGCTCTGCTTGCTGCTGCATTCCACGACTGTTTCTTCGAAATAACATCCCCTTTCTCTGGATCTTTCTTAGCTTCTTCTAATTTCTTGGCTCTCTCGAGCTCCTGCAATTTCGAAAGCTTCCTTTTCTTCTTCTTCTTCCCACGATCATCTTCATTTCCAAGCTTAACATGACTGAATGTGAGCTCCTTCGAAGCTTCTACAACATCTCTGTCCACTTTATCATTTGAATTGCCCGCTTTAGGCTCTTTTTCCTTTGATTCAGCGTCTCTTTTGCGTTTCTTCTGCTCAATTCCTTTCTTATCATTTCTCTCAGTCTTCTTGTTCGCCTTATCTGAGCCTCCAGTGTTCCGACTAGCTCGAAATTCTTCAATTCTGCGACGAAGCCTTTGTCGAAGCTCCTCATACGTCACTGACCTATTATCATCTTCCAAACTAGACAAATTAGGCTTATACTCTAACTCCTCGTCATCATTCTCATCATATTGCTTCTCCTTTTCCAAGCTTTGCTTCAACAAATCAAGGGTTGTTGTGGAAGACTTCTCCGGGTCTAGACGATCTCTTCGAGCTTTCTTGATGTTCTCCTTTGTTTCCTTCTTCACCGAAGCTTTTTCAGCCTTGCTTAAACCCTGAAACCAAGGCTTATCCTTATCGTCGGTGGGTAGATAGAACTTTGCTGGAATAAGCTCAACTAACTTGTCAAAGAATAATGAATGCTGATGAATTACAGACTTTAGGTCAACAACGGGAGTGGAATCAGCATCAAATTTCAACTTCTTCTTCTTCATCTACACCAATATTTTGAAATTAAGATAGCACAAATAAGTAGCTAACTAGTCAGATTAAGGCTCTGTTTGGTAAGAGGGGAAAAAAAATAACAAAGGAAAAAAAAGCCATATAAACCAGAGGGAACACCATTCTCTTATTGCGTTTGGTATGGATACCGCTGCTTCAATCTCTTCATATTTAAAGAAACTAAAATTAATATGCTTTGAAAAATTTGAAATCCTCACCCAATCCATTTTCTCCTCCTCTCTCCTAACAAACAACTTTCAATATTAAAACCTCCTTCAAAGCTCCAATCTTCGGGAGTTCTTCTCTTATTTTTAAGATTAAGAAGCAGAACAACAACTTCTATAAATTGACACAATCTATTTGCACACACACACACACACACACACACACACACACACACACATATATATATATATATATGTATATATATATGTGCATATGTGTGTGTGTGTGTGTAAATATGTACACACACAAATGTGCGTGTAACTCAAATGCAGCTTAGAAACCATATTTTACATAAACAGAAATTGCACATATACTTCAATGGATGCAACGCAGAGTGCAATATTGCCAGAGAAAAAAAAGCTCAAATTAAGTAAATAAATAAAATTAAGTAAATAAATACATATTCATGAACATGTATATCACCAAGAATCATATGCTAATTAGACACAAAAGCGTGATTCGCATGAAGACACCTATGGGCTATGGCAATATTACCTTGAGACGGGAACCGGAGAGCTTCTTAACCGAGGAGGAGACTCGAAGCAAGCGAGGGTATATGCGGCGCCGCTTCCCGGTAAACACAGGCGAGCCACCGGAAAGAGCTGAAGGCGGAGGGATGGCGCAGAGGCGGATGCGGTGGCTAGGGTTTGGGAAGAGTTGGAAGAGAGAGAGGGACTGAGGTCAAGGGTTTTTCGATCAAAAAACGTTTTAGGGCTCAAACGACAAGGTGCTGCTGCGTTCCTCGTACTTTCTTTCGGCTTTTGCACAGGTAACCTAAATTTAAGCACATCTGTGGTTTATTTCTTGTAGACTTTTAATTCTAACAATTTGTCTCTTAAATTTGCAAATCATCACTACTGATAACAATATTAATTTTTTAAGTAACATTGACATGTGATTTTCTCATAGTTTGTTAATTAAGAGCATGAAAGATCTTTTTTTAAGAATGTTAACCCAAATTTTTATTTATACTAATGTGAATTCAAAACTTTATATATTGATAAAAACTTAAGTAAAGATCTTAATCACTAGGGGTGTCCATCGGGCGGTTTTTGTCAACTTTTGGCCGGTTAGTTTCCAATTGACCTCGATCGTTTTAAGAAAGTGGAACTAAGAACTGACCAAATAGACAAAAATTTGGTTGGGTTTTAACTAACAACGGTCGATTTTATGGCGGTCGGTTTGGATAGGCTTTCAAGTAGAGTAACTAGCCAAGACATTGAAAGTAATCTAATATTTAAAGAGCAATAACATAGTCTTTATTTAGTTCAAAATTAAGAGAATTTACATGTTATGCTACACTTTTAAAATTGTACTTATTCGTGTCACACTTAGAAAAAGTTATGTCACACTATCATTCATATTATATATTAAGTTGTGCCATAAATAAACATTTGTGGCATTTATTAAAAATAACTCTTAAAAGATCACATTTATGAAAATTCTCTGAAATTTAATGTATTAGAGAAGCCTAAAACCCTATATGGGAACAATAACAAATGAGTTAAATAATCCAAAGAAGAATCATTTAATTCAAAAATTTTACTTTAGGCAAGCATGGTTGCTTAAACAAAGGGTCCAAAACAAGATATTTTTATACTTTTTTTTTTATTAATACTAGTCCAAGGGGTCCAAAATAAGAAAATATAATATAAAATGCAAGAGCAACAAAATTGTCACTCCTTAGTCCTGATTACTCTACAGCAGTTGTATTGAATCTGTAGATCGACTAAGAAAAGCTCGAAAGCTCTAAAAAAAGCCAGCAAATTAAAACAGTTCGACCAAAGCCAAAACTTAAACAAAAAAGAATCCATACAATAAAAACATTATCTTGTACAAATTGCCACGCCCCGGGACCTGAGAGTTGACGTGACGGGTCAATTAGTCTAATTAAGTCAAATTTTAATTAAAATCATAAATTAAAGAGTTTAATTAAACATAAAAAATGTGATAATGTAAAACTTTTTAAACAAATATTTATAATAATAAAAGAGGTAAGATAAAGTAAAATGAAATAAAATAATAAAGAGAGAGGGAATTGCACGTTGGGTCCCACCGGACCCACAACTTATGTACATATATGGTATCGACAATAATCAAATTACAACCATAGTCCAATATAGGAAAAGAAGTTAATATGATACATGCCTTGTTTAAGTTATACGAATAACCTACTCAAGATTCTTATACTGCTCGCAAGTCCGCTCGGTGGACTCCCGGTCGATCTTAAGCTGAATTCCACCTAGGGGGAGAAAAGGGTTGAAAACAAATAAAAAGTGAGTTAAAAGCTCAATAGGACTATGCTTTAAAACAGATAAATAATTTGAATGTAAAATTTATCTTTCAAGAAAAATAATTTAAAAATAGAATCAAATAAATAATTCATTAAAATTAGTCTAGTCAAAATCAGTTCGTCTATAAAATACCTTTTATCTTTCTTGGGCAAACCATAATTATCACTATCGTAGTGGCCTAGCTGGGTTTCAAGACCTACCCCAAAGGTCGCACTCTACACGACCCAATCTATAAGTATGGTATCATGCCCATCTATACCTTTCTATAATTATTAAAATCTCATTTTACCAAGTATATTCATTTACATTCATTATGAAAATCACCTTATTCTATTGTTTATGAAAGCAACTGATAAAAACATTTTTCAATCAATTATTGAAAATATTTTGAAAGAAATCATTTTGAGGCTAAAATCATTTTAAAACTTGGCTATCAAAAAAAGGGGTAGAAGTCCTACCTCAATATCCATGCTGATGTCTAACACCGCAGTCACGATCCGCTATACGTTAGCTCCACGGAACACGAACAACCTCAAATATAAACTAAGTTTATCAATATCTAGCTTAGGATATCCTATACTATTAAGTTATATCATGGTGTCCTAGTATGCCATTTGTGTTTATAAAATCGTATTATAAGATTAAAATCTCAATCTGGGTTTAAAATAGTGAAAACAGGTAAAAAATGACAAATTTTTATAAAGTCCAGTCGGCATGCCGGTTCTCCTAGTCTGGCATGCCGAACTATACAGTTCAGCCTACCGGGAATCAAGACCGACCAGCCGAACTGTTTCCAAGTTCAGCCTGCCAAAGATATGAGTCCGGTAGGCGGGACTCATAAATCCTGCAGGTTGGACTCATGAATCTGGCCTGCCGAACTGAAAAATTTTAAAATTTTTTAAAATTCGAGTCTTGGCCTCCTCAAGCTCAAATCCTCATTCTCAACCTGTTTTCTCAGTTCCCAAAGATAGAAAACACTCATATATGATAGAAAAACATAATAGAATACCTTTAAACTAGTTTAAACAAGATTTGCATAGAAAAATTCAAGAAAATCTGAAAATAGGAAGACAGAGGGAAAATATAAAAACTTGATTCAAATCCCTTTTTCATCAAACCAGGCCTAGATTCTAGATGTTTTGGGTTCCACTAACTTAGATTCAAGGTTTCCTAAGCTCAAAGAAGCTTGGATTTCAAAATGCAATGTAAATAGAAAAATTGGAAAAAGTTTTGAAATTTTGAAAACTAACCTTGGATTGGGCGTTTGAGGAAGATTTAGAGCTTGAATCCTAGTTCCTTAGCTTCAATCAAGCAAGGGGAAGGCTTGGGCTTGAAGTTTTTGAATCAAAGTTTGAGAGAGAGAGAGAGAGGGGAGAAAGAGTGGTAGCGAGTGAGAGGGAGGACAGAGAGAGTGTGTGTGCTGAGAGAGAGAACGAGAGTGAGTGAAAGAGAGAGGGAGAGGAGAAATTAAATAAAACAAATGGAGGGTGGTTTTCAACAAGGAAACCGTGTGTAGCATATAGGTTTCAAACGGGATGTGTTTGGTATTTGACAAATTGTTTTATTTCAAAATTTAAAATAACAAATAAAAATAATCAAAAGTAATTAAAATGATTAAAATAATTAGAAATAACATTAATTTAGAAATATCACAAAATAGTATTAAGTTTAAAAATACATCATGGCACACTAATTCATCATTTTATATACTAATAACACTTAATTAATTTCAGGGCGTTACACAAACACATTAAAAAAAAGACGTGTAACAAATACCTAGCAATCTACTTTAAAACCCAAAATGAGATATTTATGCCTACTGCTACGATATTAAAGAGTGGATTGACTTTTTTCACTTGTGAAAAAGAGTTATACTATATGTCGCAATCTACTTTAAAACCCAAAATGAGATATGTATGTCCACAATCACAATATTAAACAATGGATAGGCTTCTGCTCCTTGTAAAAAAAACTTTTATACTATATGCCACTTATAAGAATCAATACAAGAGTAAAATTATCAAAAAATAACAAGTAGCTTAAGACATTTTTTCAAAGAGTTTTTTTTTTTTAATTTTTTCAGATGACATATTAAATCCCTTGTCCCAAAGATGATGTTTTGTAAAGCTCTCTTAAAAAAAATCTGACAGCATATCACAAAGATATATAACAAAACCGAAAGAAACGTTCGAGCCAAAAAAAAAAAAAACGATGCAAACAATACAAGGACAAAGGCCAAAAGGCCGTCTGTGAGGTAAGATGAAGATCTGATTATAAGTTCTTTTTTGAAGTTATATTTTATTATTATGTAAATGTATATATTCTAATATATATATATCACCGACCGAGGCAAATTATTTTTTCCAAAAACCGTTGGAAATGTATGGGGTGGTCGGATTTTGAACCTACTTCGACGATTTTCACTCATAAACCTATTTTTTCGGTTGGTTTGACGATCATTTTTTATTTTTCAGTTGTCTTTAACGGCCATATTAATCACAATGGTGTTGGATTAAAATACATAAATTTGATCATTCATGTCATTAAACAATAATACATGTGAAATCACATGTCAATTTTAGTCACAAAATTAATGTCGCTATCAATAGAGTGATTGTTACAAATTTTTTATGGTCAAATTGCAAAAGTTAAAACTTTATATGCCAAATTGTAAATATATATAAGTTCAACGGCATTAGTATAAAAAAGTCTTTAAAGAAAGAATTAACAAGAAAAATAACATATTTCAACTAAGAAAAAAGCTAGATTAATTTCAAAAATTATTCTTCATTGATAGCCTCCAATGACAACATACCTTTTGATTTTTAAGAGTTTGCTTAATAATTTAGTATACAATTGTTAGCTCAAGAATAACTGCCCAAAAGGAAGTGAATTAGGTTTTTAAAACTTTTTACAATTATTGAAATTTTTTAGATAATTGCTCAAACAACAAATGCACAAACTATCAATGCGTAAAATTAAAGAGATAAAGGAAAAGAAATGCAAACGTATTTATAGTGATTTGGCAAAATGCCTATATCCACTGTCACTGAGCGAGACCTTTACTCGACCTCTTCTATTATTATGATCGTCTTTTCAGCATAACTACTCTAAGTATAGTCCGGTGACTTGTCTACCTGAAGCTCACCACGACATCTTACAGTCTGCCAATTTTATGGAGATTGGCTAACCAAAATAATCTTGAATTTCACAAAGGCTTTGGAAACCCAATTCACTTGGTTTTACAAGTGTTTGAAAGTTTAAGCTCACCTTTCATAACTCCTAGAAAGGCTTAGAATTCAATATGAAGTATACTAGGAGATGATTAAGTACACAAAGTGGATTTTTAACAAGTGGGGCTCAAGAACGTTTGAAAGCTTGTTGAACACTTAGATTGATACAAGGATGATTCTAGGATCTCTTAGATTTTAACAAACTTAGAAATGAGTATATTTAAAGGTTAGAGTCTGAAACTAACCGTTTATAGCCATTTGAGGCGTATTTACAATGGCTAAAAAACTAGCCGTTAGACTGCATGGTCGACCGCCATACACATGGCATGATTGGCCGCACTGCTACTAAAACCAGTCCTTTTTTGCAAAACATTAAAAAATTGCTTTTAAACTTTCTTTCAGACATAATCTCACAAAACATTAAAAAAAACATGCATCATAAAAAATTGCTTTTAAACTTTCTCATAAAACTTTCTTCATGAACTTTATTTTGCAAACATTTTTCATAAAATGTTTTTCATAAGCATTTCTTGTAAATATATCATGCAAAGGAATGGAAACAAGGTCATAATGCATGATTCCATTTATGCTCATTTATGAACATCCAATTATGAACTTCTTATTATCATTCATAACTTACTTAAACTTCTTATTATAGTTCTTATCTTACTTAAACATATGAACTTAAGTGTTCGTACTAACATCATCAATTATGAAATCATATCTTTAATATAACATGATGTTTCCCCTAGGGAAAACTTAAAGACCTTCGAACAACGAGATCATACTTTAACGTGGTTTTTAAACCTCATATCAAAGAGGCTGATACGACACTTAATTAACATATTTGATTTATCATTTTGTAAACTTTAGTAAGCATATCAAATGTTAAACATACCATATGCTATAACTTAGCATTAAAATATTAAACATAGCAAATGTAACATATTGAAAATCATGCTTGATCTTTAAAAACATTATGCATACTTAATGCCAATATATTTCAAGCATATTTAAAGCATTTAAAAATCATTTGCTTTGCATCAATGGTGAGGTTTGAAACTTACCTAGATATTGCTCAAGCGTTCTCATTTCATTCTTTTTTTTCTTTTATTAGTCGGCTATTTTATACTATTCAAACGACAACCGACTATTAGCTAACATTTCTTATTATTGACCTACTTAATCGATAACACAACTTAAACGTTGAATGTTCATTTCTTATACTTAACCTCGTTTCTTATCGGTTTAACTTTCCTTTACCTAACTTGAATGTCCCTTAGTCAAATTTTTCATCTTACTTGATGGTTTCATCACTTAACGTGATAACGAATATTTTTTGTCTAAGAGCATTTTGCTAATATGGAGGGCTTTAGTCCATTTAAGTAGTTCTATAAAAAATGATGATATGACACCCGTTATTTTTCTAACGGGTATTATGATAATTAAATTAATTATTAGTGTGTCAATTAAAATTTGTTTCATCTAAAATCTATTTCATGTTATTTATTTCTACTTATTTTTAAATTTTCTAAAATTTTTCTATATCTATTTAGTATATTTACCTAAATGCCCTTGGAACCTTTAATTATATACGAAAATGCTATTTTAGCATTTTGTGTCTAAAAGTCTCCAAAGAGACTCATTTTTCTTACTTTCTTTCTTTTCTTTCCTCATCCTTGCCGACAATCTCTCTTTCTTTCTTTCTTTCTTTCTTTCTTCCTTCTCTTTCTCTTTCTTTTCCTCTGCTTCTTTACATCCACAGTGAAGCAAAACCAGGGAGATCAAAAGGAAAAATTCAAGTAACCCATTTACAAAAACTACAATCTCTCACAAGTTCAAAGATCAAGGGGATTTAGACGATTTCAAGATTAAACTCTACTTTTGAACTAAGTTTAAGGTTAGATTTCTAAAACTCTAATCTTGGTTCTAAGTTGTATTTTGGTATGAAAATTGAGAGAAATGTGTTGTTGATATTTGTGGGTAATTATACAATGTTTTTGAAGCTTGATTTATATAGATCTTTGTTTAAACTGAGTTTTTGAGTTAGTTTTGAAAAGTTTTGATCTTTACTTTAGATTTGTTTGTTGAGCATGATAATTTTGAAAAGAATGATCTATATGTGTTTAAACGTGTTAATCCATGGTTTTTATGCATTTTCTATACCCTAATAATTGTTAAAAAGGATCGGATTGAGTTTTAAAGTTTGAAAACTTTGAAAATGGAAACTGGAATTCCCAAAAGTTGTTCTATCGACAGACCGATCTTGTCAATCGGCAGGTCGAAAGAAAGTCTAAAAATAGTAGTTTTGTTTGACAAGTCAGAAATAGTTGTTCGGTAGGCCGATCAGGCATTCCAAACATATTTGTTTTACACTTGTTTTATATTGTTTTTTGTTACAAAATGTTTCAAGGATTTCATATAAATGATTATGGCACACTAATAAGAATAGATGGTAAATTGGCATGATTATGGATTGGGGATTTAGTTAAAGTATGGTTATTTTATACATTGTAGGATAATGAAGTACTTGGAGCTTACGTGGTAAATTTGTTATTGTGAGCTGGAGGTTATCAGCATAGTATTTGCTAAGAGGTAAGGATTCTAATACTCATCTTTTGTGAGATTTTAATAAATTAAAATTTGATTGTTTTACTTTGCAATATATATATATATATATATATATATATGATATTTTGAATGTATATGATTATATCTTAACACAATGATGTGGAACTCGTCCTGTATTGTATAGTGAAGAAACATAATGATTTGACACATGTTGTAAATTGAGAAGCATGGTTGAGAAAACTAACTCTATAAATAATGATTGATTATAGAGGAATTGTAAGACTTGAAGAGGGTGGCGGTAAAGTCTTTGGGCATGAATACCTTAAAAGGTAAAAATAGGGGGAGACGACGGCGCTTCCTTGGGTCGAAAGTCCCAAAATGCACTGTACATAAATCGACTTGGTGAGGATTCGAGCTTAATGTCCCCTCACCGAAACACCTTTGGAATGATTTTAGGGTAGTCAAATGCGTCCATTTGGGTTTCATTGAGCTGAGTTATATGATATTCTAGTTAAACGGTGGATATAGATGAGCATAATTGAATCCTAAATTAATGTATATATGTATGTATGGAACTTGGTAACAATGATCATAAAATATCCACCGGAATTGAACATGATAATATTGATGAATAATGATTATGAACTAACCATGTAGGTTTTAATGTGGCAATGATAAAAACCTAAATGTGAGTAAAATTTTCCCTCCTGAGTAGGTTGTAGCTCATTCCCCTATATTTCTATCTTTTCAGGACTCACAAACTGTAAGGTAGTGACAAGAAACATAGTTGAGGAAGCTATGTAGCTGTATTATAGTGGAATTGCTTCATTTGTTAGAGAATGTACTTCATGATAATGTAAGTATCTTGTGTTACTTTCAGGGACTGTATTAAGATTGTATTGAAGGTTAGAATGATGATGATGACAGTTGTTATTATAAAATATAAGATGCTATATTAAACTGTGGTTTATTTGTTTATGTTTTTATTTTGTTTTGAGAGTTTTTATTTGAGTCCTGGGCAAATTTCTTTGATGTTTTATTTTTATTTTTTGATTTTTATTTATTTATTAAAAATTGTTAACCCCTACTTAGGGGCATTATAGATGATTTTACCTTTAATGAGTTTTTTTTTTTATATAAATTATGTAATTTTACTAAACTTTTCATTTTACATTATCAACCCGCCAGTTACAGGTTACGAAAAAATTCTTGTTAAGGGGTGTTTTCCTAAATTGGTCGTTTTAGGGGCCGTTTTGGCCTTTTTGCCAAAATAACCATTTTGCCTTTGACAAGTCTGAAAAAACTTTTGTATCTCGTTTAAATCAAAACTTATATTTTCTTTTACTTCCTTTTCTATCGATTTCTTTTAGAACAAGGAAGATATTACATTTCTCCCTTACCCATATTTGGCCAGTCAATTTTTTAAAATATTCAAACTATATTTCTTGAGAATCACAAATACCTTATTTGTTAAAATTAAAAATGGATAAATTAAAAATTTCATATTGATAAAGATGTATAACTTAACGAACTTTGACATTCTAGATAGAAAAGAAATATTTTTTGACTGTTGTGGACTAAAATGATTAGTTAAACATGATTTAGGAAATGAAATTTTGAACAAAAGATCTAAGCCCATATTTTACAAATTTGAGATTCCAATCTTAGTAACATATGTCTCTTGGGAATCACATAATATATATTTTTTTATATCCTATCTTTTTTTATTAGTTCTATTATCACACTCATTAATACATACTAAACATTTTCTCAAGATGTTTGGTTGGAGGGAGAGATGGATGAAGGAAGAGAGAAAGGCAAAGATGGAGAGATATGAAGGGAGATGCATGATTTAATGTTTGGTTTGAGGGAGAGTAGACTAGAAAGATGTGGTCTCCCTCCAAATCCATCAAATCGGATTTGTTCTTTGAAAGATTTAAGCAATCTATCCACATTAAATTCTAAAAGACCATTTTATCCTCTAAAGACTTCATTAACAAATGGTACAAATAGATTTTTTTAGTTAATTATGAACTAAATATATCATCCCTCTTACTAAGCAATGTGAAGGATTATATAATCCTCTTCATTCTTCACTTCCCATCCTTCCAACTCTCGTTATTCTTTCTTTGCAGTATCCCTCCTACCAAAATGAGCGTGAATTTTCATAAGTCCAGATCAGTAGATGTAACAACCAATTGTTGCTGTCGGATTATTTGGTAATTTCCAGCGGACATTGGATAGCAGGTTGCAAACATTAATAAAAAGTTATAGCTTTAATATAACCTCTAATAGGAGCATCTAGAAAAAGTCAAAGATGTTTTTTAAGTTTAAGCCAAGAAAATGTTGTTTTGTAAGAAGAAGAAAGAGAAAGAACAGTCAAAGAATGGCCAAAAAGATATTAGAAACTTCTTTTTAAAGAGAATATTGACGATGTGAACACTATCTTCTGCTTCTTCTTCTTCTTCTTCTTCTTCTTCTTCTTCTTCTTTTTTAATTAGGGGTGTTAGCAAATCAATTCAAACATTTTTTTGGAACTTAGAATAGAATTTAAATTCTACATTTTGTGGTACAGTCCAATAGGGTATAAACAATTTACTGTTAGACTATGCATGCAATCACAATTACAACATTCTTTATAAGCGTCACTTATTGAATGGTGCCCCGACAATAGAATTTCACCATTAATTGCTTAATTTTATTTCCGTTGCCACGACTAGTCTATTTTTTTTTCACTTAGACATAAATTTTGGTGAAAAATAATTGAAAATCATTCTTATACACTTGTAGTAAAATTATCTTCTTTTTTTTTTTTTTGGCAATGAGACTAAATGTTACCCAATAATTTATGCAATATTTTTTTGGATATATAGGATGATAATTGTTTATTACAATCGACCAAAGAGGGCAAAACTTGACTTGGTTACACGCTTACATTAGGCCTTTATAAACTTGCATGAAGTAAGCTAAATGGTCCCCTTCTTCGTTGAGCAATTGAGAAAGTTGAAATAAATCATTACGTACAGAAGAACACCAAGAAAAAAACATTATTAGGCCATCTCTTTTGAAAGTAAGCAAAATGATTAAGCGCATTAATCGTGTTCAATATCCACATTTGCTTGAAGGTATTGAAAATGAAATATGCCAACCATAACCTTGGACTTTTGGATTTCACAACTCCCTAGTATACCAGTAATATTCGTGAATTTCCACCAAGAAGGTCCAGAAAACACAAAGGATTAAAAAAAAAAAAAAGAGTGAAATATTGGTTAGCTACATTGTAAAATTACAAATAGTCAATTTATCACTAACATATATTCTATTTTCAGTTATATGCATATGCAGACAAAAGAATGGAAAATGTTCACAGATATTTATCCTTATGTAATTTTCAGCATTATTGTGTTATGTTAATAATGAGAGGAGTGGCAGGTGCGTTCTTTTTTTTCACTCTCTTTTGCACTTTTTTCATTCACTGTTTTACATTTATTTTCTGTTTAGATAAATTTATAATGTTTGTGAATTCCACGTGCCAAATAGTGATTGAAAAGAGTATAAAAAAGAGTGTTGCTAGCGCTCCTCTAATATTCAAAAACCTTAGAAATTTATTATAAACTCCATAAAGACCAAGTATTTCACCAGAAACATTCCCTTGTTCTCAATCGACACATAATATTGCCAAAGAATAGTTTGAAAATGAGAAAGCTAATTACTAATATTGATTCCTTCTTTTGTCCAATAAATAGCTAATGTTTAGAATAACACTTTTTCTCTTAAAAGGTTGCTCTTATTTTCAGAGCTTTCTACAGTATTGACGACCAATGATGAAAATATTGGTATTCATAAAAATATCGGTACTTTAATTTTATAAAAATTTTAAGGAAAATATCAACATTAGTAGAAATTTCGACAAAAATTACAGAAATCTTACATTAAATATATCTCTAATACTTTAGGATACAATAAACATTAAAAAATATATAAATAAAAATGATTTACATAATAAACTCCATACATAATAGATTTGTCAATATCAAAAGGAAGTTTTGTGAGGCTCAAACATGGACGGGATTTTATCTTAATTCAAACAATATTGGTGCCATGTTATATTATTTGAGTTGTGTTGAATATAGTTATGAATATGCCACATATAGGTTTCTTGACTTGTTCTCGCTGTATTTCCATAAATGAAAAACTATGAATTATCCTAATTGTTTGATTGAGACAGTGCCGGTATGCTCAGATGATAATAATTAAAAATTCTATAGCCATTATACTTTCCAAAGTCCTGATTGAATGGATAATAAGCATAAAGAGCCTCATTAGAAGAGCTGCTATAATTAGATCCTAAATTCATTGATTGTAAACTCATAGAAATATTCATTCATTGAAAGTATAAAACAATGATAAATTATTTAAAGGGAAAAAATCCATTAATTTGTAATTTTTGATATTATTGAAATTTGAACAAAATTTCCATGATATGAATCGAAATTTTATACAAAATACACTACAGGTTTTCTGATATTAATATTTCCACCAATATTTACCGATATTTCTGATATTTTGCTGAAATTGATATTACAGTGAAAAGATATTTCAATACTTCAAAATTTCTGAAATTTTCACTGAAATTTTTGAAATTTCGTTGAAATTTGCGTCTATGTTGGCAATGGTGCATGTTTTTGAATGTTACATTTGGTCAAAAAATCACGACAAAATAAAAATATATGTACAACTACATAACTTCATAGTGCAGAGAATATTTCTAAATTTTTTATAACAATATTGGTAAACAAGTAATACATTAGAAGATTGATTTTAGCCTCTTAATTTCCAGAAAAGAAAACTCTGCTATGATGATGATGCTAAACAAAACAACAAGAAGCATATATGTTGGTGAGGGGAGATGCAATATTGATGGAAATGTGTGCCTACCCAAGCGTGTGCCAAGCGTGTTAGAAGGTGAAAAAGAGAAGACTATAAATAAAAATGCAAAAGGCTATGTTGTATGACTAACCCAAAAAAAAAGACCAAAACATAATTCAAATCTTTAAGAAGGGTCAAAAAGTTTGCTTAGAAAGGTGTTTGGATTTTGGGTCAAAGTAAAGAGAGAGTTTACTTTGATTGAACAAGGCACTCCGAATTGCTGATGAATGAGAGAAAGATCAGGATTAGGAGGGCAATTAAAAAACAATTATATCTAAATAGGTGTTTCTGGTACTTTATGATATCATATATGCTGAAGTACAACCCGACATAAGCTGAATTTAGTCGGTCGTAGTGCCTTACAACCATAAGCAATTAATTAGATAGTAGTTTGGTACCAAAATTTAATTAATAGACGACGACAGCAAGTTTGGTTGACACTTTTGCAACAAAAGTTTTTGACATTGATACCCTAAGGATAGAAGACCTAAGCTAGAAAGATGTAATAGAGTTTGCATAATTGATGCTCTTTTGGTTGGAAAGGATAAAAGGGTGGACACATTGTTAACATTATTTGGGCTTGTTTTGGTCATGTTTTTGTTTTTGTTTTTTGTTTTTTTTTTTTTTTTGGAGCTTTTTATGGGTTAAATTAGGTAGTATACCACTTTTTTTGGTACGGCTATGGTATTTTACCGCTTCTTTTTTCTCTCTTTGATTCATACTATTTTTTAGCCCAAATAGTATCGTTAGATAATAGATATTTGCCTAACCCTAACGTAGAATACTTGTGATTAATTATGTCTTCAATCTCTTTAAAAATAGTATGTTTTAAACTTTCTCATAAAAGTGATTAATATAAAAAACATTACTACAAAAGTGGTGTTGCTTAAATTGATCCGTAGGGTATTTTTAACATTAAAAATGCTAGGTATACATATTTCAATGCTAACTTATGTACCAACTTATGAGTTATCGTGTTTTTATTAGTAGGTATTTAAAAAAGTATCACATCAATAGATTGGATCAGCCAATAAATTAACAACAATTTAGGAGTTAATATAAGAGTTGGGATTAGACTAAATGTACATTGCATTACTCTTTTACAGAACGTATTTATGAACGTTATGTCTATTAATCAAAATTAGTAATGACAGAACCTAATTAACAAGCATAAACTCAGGTTAGATGCAAGCTTGGAGCGAAAGAGATCAAATTTTATATTCAATTTCGTTAAATAAAAATCTCATGACTAAAACAAAAGCAAAGGAACAACATCGTCTATATTGGACCTATGTTATGTTATATATTAAGTATCGATTAATACTATATTATATAGTATGTTATACTAAAATTTGTACTCAAATTTTATGTAAATATTGGACCTATGTTACATTTAGTCTCTCTCTCTCTCTCTCTTTTTAATCTAAAATATATGGATAGTATCAAGTAGTACCACTTTGCTTATTTCAAAAATAAGAGAGGAGTCAACAACGTAATTGAAATTATGAGTTAGAACTATAAGTGTTGTACTATATATAAGCTTTTCATTGTAGTATATTTTTACTTTACATTTTAATATGTAAAAGTTTTATACTGTTTACAATTGAAACTATGAATTTTAACTAAATTGTCAAACACTTTCTAATAAGGTGTTTGACAGGATGGTTAGAATTGCTTTTATTATAGCATGTGAGAGTTTTACACTATAGTAATTTTTTATTGTTACTATAACATATAAAAATTTTATTATAATTAAGAGAGTAATTTAGACCATTTTTATCAATCATTTTTTAAACAATACTATACCAATGGGAACCAATGGTCACGTGTTTTTGCAGCTGTTAGGAGCAAAGGATATTCATGGCAGGTGCGGTCAAAGAAAAATGAGAATCAATTTGACCCATCCGATTTGCACTCGGGATTTGAAGTCTAACATCATATGATCAATCTCGACTTCAAGATTTCTTGGGTTGTCCCTCTCATCTTTTGGATTTGATTACTTTTTACCGACCTTGGTAGCTACGGTCAACCCGGTAGACTTGGAGTGAAACATGCCAGATGCCACGTGGCTCATATGTTTCTGCTGTACAGCCATGATTGTCACTCATCTCGCATGTAGTTTTAACAGCCTCCAGTATATGTTTGAAAATTGTTCGGTAGGATAGGTAGAAATAGATATTTAGCAAATTATATTGTTTTATATTATTTTCTTTTTTTTGGTCACATTTAACTTCTAAAACATGCGTTGCAAGTAGGTAACTTCAAAAGATTTTTTAGTATTTTAATAAACTACAATTTAATGCAGTTTTTTTTTTTTGAAAGGAAAAGAAAATTGCATTTTAAATTAAAGTAATACGACTATTAATTCAGACATGAAAGGCCTGTATACATTAAGTTATTTTGACCACATATCGAAATCACCAATTTTAACTGAAATCTTTAAAGGGATAAAATGTATGCGAAGTTCTAATAAAATCAAAGAGTCACATAACTAATTGATCATACGTAAGACTCTTTTAAATGCGCCACTATAGTCAGTAGACAATTTTAATTGATCGTGATCGAGAAAGCAAAAAACTTAGAGGCTAAACACAACACTGCAAAGAACAAAGATTTGAGACTAGGTATAAAAACAACACCAAAAGATGGAAAAACCATCGCATCTATTACATAAGAAAAAAATAAAAACAAAACAAATGAAAGACACTAGATGGCAGAAATATCAACGCTCTAAATGCAGTTTTACAACAGTTTAAACTTTAAAGCACATGAAAAAGATTCTTTGTTTAGTGCTTCTCCACCTAACATCCCTATTAGCATGTATTAATCTCTTATACAGAGTGAAAATTAGACATGTTAATGAAAAGATAATTTAGATTTTCTAATAAAAGAGAGATGAAAATCAACCTTATCAATAACAAATATTATATCATTTACTCTGCACTTTTTAATTTTCTTTTGATAATTTATTCTGCACTCGGTAGAGATTGAGAATACTATATAATACTTGATAATTAATGTTCCGATTAATATTCTGATAATTAGAATATTTAAGGCAAAAGGTACATGGAGACCAAAAAAAAAACAATGCCCCTTTTTCATAAAGGGCGGGATTGTATCAGCGGAGACATGAAAACAAAGAGAAAACTTTAAATTTTATAAGATTTTTTTTACAGGAATTTTATTAGCTTTTATTTTAAGCAACCTAGTGCTTTCATAATTCCTTATGTTTCTTTTACATATATATATATATATATATATATATATATAAAAGAGATTTCTTTTTGGAAGTACTGTACTTCTATAATGCTGCTTTTGTAGTGCTTTTCAATTTTTATTTTCTTTTTTATCCTTCTTAAATGTGAGTGAAAGAGACATCCCAACTTTGTTCCCAAGCAATTATTTAAAAATAAAAGAAAACAAAAATACAAAACAAAAAAAATCTTTAATTATCATCATAAACAAGAGGAAAAGATTGGTGAGAGGGAACCTAGTTAAGTGTTAACTAGTGATTAATACAAAGCCCCACTGAGTGGCCAAAGGTTCTATACTATTCCTCTCCTGTCAAAACCCACCAATTCTATTAGTACAGCAATTTCTGTTAGATTTTAACCTTGATTCATGGTTTAAAGCCTATAAAATTGCCAAAGGTCAGTAACAAAGTTGAACCAAATTCACCAAAAAAGCTAAATTAACCATTATGATATAGACTAATCTAACAATATGCACCGTTCCAATTCTTATCTATACTTTTTGCCTCATTTCCTCCTAGTAATTGGATTCTATGTCATATATAAATTTTATCTAAAAGAAACTATACCATTAATTTCTTTTGTTGGAAAACTATACCATTAATTTGGTAACTTCATCATATATACTATCAAAATCTTGAAGACAAAGTAGCATTAATTCACTGCTAGAATTGGAAAGTAGGGATATTAACAATTGGTTTGGTAAGTTTGAAAGTAAAAACCGCCATTAATCAATTAAAAAATATTTTTTTTGTTGTTTGTAATTATTCAGAAAAATCAAAATAAACCAAATCACTCAATTATTGGCTGTTTGTTTCGGTCAGTTTAGCTTAGAATTATTATTATTTCTTTTTCTTTTTTTGACATTTCACAAACGTGCATAAGTTTTTCGTATCATTTCTAAGCATGTCATTTAACTCCAACATAAAAACATGTATTATATAAAGTTTTCTATCAATAAAGTTAAAATCCGAAATTATATAGTGTTGTACGGTACACTTTACGATAATAAAACCTACTACAATAGCTAAT